>CM035100.1:41176005-41556410 GCA_020205505.1 Panax japonicus
GGAACAGTTGATCCAGGAGGATGAACCTGTGACCGATCCTGAGGAGGATAATTCTGAGGAGATAGAGGAGGATGATGAGGAAGAGGAACCTGTGGAGTTTTCACCAAACTCCATAGCGGCTGAGATATATGATGCTTTATACGACCGTAACATAGAGTTACTGGATAATGTAGAGGAATTGGAGGAGATGGTTGCTATGCATCACGCTGCATTGGAGCAGAAGGATGTAGACATTCAATAACTTGACTTAAAACTTGGAAACATGGAGTGGGACTTAGTTCGTACTAAGGTTCAGCATGAAGATCTGTTGGCGGTGAACGAGAAGATGAAGACTTATATGGAGAAATTAAAAGATGACTTCAAACAGGAATCAGCTAAGCGTGCAAGAGCAGAGGACGCTTGGATGAAGGTGACTCAACGTGCAGACCGTGCTAAGGCTAAAGTCTACGTGAAGAAGGCCAAAATGAACGAGATGGATCATGCCTTTAATTCTGCGATTGATAGGGCCCAGGATCGAGTCTTTTATTACTCGCCTCAATTTGAAGATTTGTTGTGGTTCGTGATGGATCGTAGGAAGGCATGTCGTATTATGGAGGAGAAGCGCAGAGAAGCCTCTCGATGTCTTAATATGTATAGATAGAAAATAAGAGTGATGATAATATGTGGTTATTTATGTGAATAAATAAAATGTTAGTTCCCTTATTTTGAGATGAATAAATGGTAGTATGAGGATGTAATCCTGAAACTTGTTTAGTTCAGGAAAGTGGATGTTAATAGCAGATATGCTACCTTTAATATGTTTTAAAATATTATGAATGAATAAAATATCAAGTTATTTGAAATGTTATGTGTTATAGCTTTAATCTTAGAATGTTTAGAGTTAAACTTTAAAACATTCAGGGAATTGAATAAATGAACTAATAAGTGTATATTTTAACAGAAAATGCCTCCTATAAGAAGACAACCACGTCAACAACCACCTCCTGAGGGGTCTACTAACAATAACAATTAGGCCAACGCTAACCCGGTTCAGCAGTTGGTGACTTTGTTGATGGGAGCACTTGCGAATCAACCGCAAGCTCAAGTTACGACCTTCAAGGAATTCAAAGCAGTTGGACCGCCAGAGTTTCAAGGGTCTATGAATCTAGTGGAAGCCCAAACATGGATCATGGAAATGGAGGAGTTTGATGTTGCTAGAGTTAACAAATATCAGCAGACTGCATTCGTGACGTTCATGCTTAAGTCCAAAGCTAGCTACTGGTGGCAAGCAAATAAGGTTCGTGGGGGATAAGGAGTGATAATGTGGGATAGATTTAAGGAGATGTTTTTGGAAACGTACTTTCCAGCGGGTTCTCAAAATTAGTTAGAGGTGTAATTTCTGGAGTTGAAGCAAAGAACCATCATGGTGCCACAATATGCTGCGAAGTTTAATGAGTTGGCAAGGTTTGCCACTTATCAAGTCAATACGGATGAGCGTAAGATGAGAAGGTTCGAACAAGGATTGAAACCCTTGCTGTATAGCAAGGTTTCAATGTTCCAGTTAAGTACATTTGCGGTTGTACTAGAAAAGGCAATTATCGCAGAAGGTGGAAGCGATGTCTTGACCAAGTACAATCAAGAACAAAAGAAGAGGAAGAATGAGAGTGAGAATAAGGCTGATAGAAGTAACGTTAGAAGTAACAATCAGAAGAGGAAGTGGAACAAGAATTCGACTACGGGAGGATAACAAGGAAGTCAGCAGAAGAAAAAGTTTGAAGCTTGTGATACCTGTGGAAAGAACCATACTGGGGTATGTTTGAAGGGAAAGCGGGTGTGTTTCAACTTTGGTCAGGAGGGACACATTGCACCGAATTGTTTTAGCCCAAAGAAAGGACCATGTTTTACCTACGGATCGAAGAATCACATGGCTCGTGATTGCCCTAAAAAGCCAGCAGGGAGTGCAAGTGGAGGAAAGGGAAACAACAATGGTGGTGGTGCATTGACTATCACTGGACCAACACAGTCAAGCCGACCTACTGCGAGAACTTTCAATATGACCGCGCAGGATGCCATTCAGTCTAAGAATGTGGTGTCAGGTATCATTCTGATTAATGGTATTAATGTTTATGTACTATTTGATTTGGGTGCTACTTGTTCATTTATATCTGATGAAATTGCTCAGAACTTAGATTTGCTTCAAGAAGAATTGGATTATCCTTTGAGCATAGAGATTGCAAATAGGGAAGTGATTCCTATTAGGTTAATATATAAGAATTATAGAGTTGTTATAAAGTGTCAAGAGATGATGGTAGACTTGATACCAATTAGACTGGGTGAGTTTGATGTTATCCTGGGAATGTATTGGTTATTCAATCACGGAGCAGTAATTGATTGCCAAAGGAAATTTGTTAACCTTATGACTCCGTCAAAGGTTATGTTCTATGGCAGTAAGTCACCTCAACAAACAAGTTTTCTGACGGTGATGCAAGCCAAGAAGTATTTAAGACAAGGATGTATATGATACTTAGCCTACATAGTCCATACACAGAAGAAAAGTGCGAAGTTAGAAGAGATAACGATCATAAGAGATTTTACAAACGTATTTCCAGACGATTTACCGGGTCTACCACCAGATCGACAAAATGAGTTCGTGATTAATTTAGTACCAGTAACGGGCCCGATATCTAAGGTACCATACAGAATGGCCCCGGTAGAGATGAAAGAGTTGATGGTGCAATTGCAAGAATTGCTCGATAAGAAGTATATATAGCCTAGCGTATCGCCATGTGGAGTGCCAGTGTTATTTTTTAAGAAGAAGGATGGATCGATGCGGCTCTGCATCGATTACAGAGAATTGAATAAGGTCACGATTAAAAATAAGTAACTGTAACCAAGAATCGACTACTTGTTTGATCAACTGAAGGGTGCGAGGTATTTTTCAAAGATAGATTTGAGGAGTGGTTATCATCAGCTGAAGGTGAGGCCAGAAGACATACCGAAGATGGAATTCAAAACTCGGTATGGTTATTACGAGTCTCTGGTTATGTCATTTGGTTTAACCAACGCACCTGCGGCGTTCATGGATTTGATGAACAGGGTGTTTAAACCATTCTTAGATAAATTTATGGTGGTGTTTATTGATGATATCCTGGTGTATTCTAAGACCAAGGAGGAACATGTAGAACACTTAAGAGTGACGTTAGAGACATTGAGAAAAGAGAAGTTGTACGAAAAATTTTCAAAATGTGAGTTTTGGTTGGAACGTGTACAGTTTCTCGAATATGTTACTGATAAGGACGGAATTTCGGTAGATCCATCAAAAGTTGAAGCTGTAGTAAACAGGGATCAGCCGAAGACACCGTCAGAGATAAGGAGTTTCTTAGGATTGGTAGGTTACTATAGGCGTTTTATTCAAGATTTTTCCAAGATCGCGACCCCATTGATGAATTTAACTAGGAAGGCAGTTAAGTTTGTTTGGACAGAGAAATGTGAGGAAAGATTTCACGAATTAAAGAAGAGGTTGAGCTCAGCACCTGTGTTGTCATTGCTTGATGATACAGGTAATTTTGTGGTGTATAGTGACGTCTCGCGCCCTTTTGAAATTATCTTAGAATCGTTACATTGGTCTTCAACAACTTCTGGCAAGATAGTGAGCATCTTTAAAACAACAATATTGCCATTCTCCTTGCTTTGCAAATTCTGAAGACTGTGGAAAAGCTTCTGGATAGGTTTGTTATGCTCCACGGCATGTAGTATAAGAGCAGATAGAACAAGACATATTTGTGTTAAGAGCTATCATAAAGATAGAACAAACAATCAGCAAGAAGAAATTCACTAAAGTACTAAAAAGAAAACATGTGAATGTTTATATAAATAGTTGATTTCATATCTAACCATAGAAGAAACACCTAATTCAACATGCTATAACACAAGATTAAGCACTCATTGAAGTTTTTAGAAAGACCCTACTATATATAGCATCTGATTCAAGTTCAAGCACCAGAAAAACCACATATAGAGAGAGTTAGAGCACCTGTGGAGGGCCAAAACTAAACTTTTTAGCAGCCACCAGAAGACCATTAAGAAGGGCATCTTTTGCTCCCAACTGCAAATAATTTCCTTCATTTTGGATCTGTAAAGTGGCAGATTAAACTTGGACTAAATTAATTTAAGATACATAATAAATTAATACAATTTCATATCAATCAAATCACACTAAAGGAAGTATTATTTTAAACCTAGTGAACATTTACTGTGTTGAATCCTTTTTATGTGTACCATATATAGAAGTTAATAGTACAAACTTTTCACAATTTCGTAATCAACCACATCATATATAAAAGAAGAAAATTATGGAATCAATTCAAAATTATCTAAACTAGAGGGCAAAGTTATACAAGTATTACTTGTTTAATTTAAAAAGAAAATCAGAACATATGTTGGGACGTTATTTTTATTACTAGGAAGTTGTATGAAAAATGATTAGAATAAATTAGATAAGAGGGTGGTTAGATTAGATTGTGCCTAATGCTAGTGTTGTACTTGATTTAGGTTTTATAGATTACATGCATCTAGGAATTAAATTTTTACTGTTGTGCTTTAATATAAGGTTTTATAGAAGTCCTAGTAGTCCCTTAGTCTCAAATGAAAGTCTTTCTATATCTATAATCCCAAAAGACAGTCCATTTCTAAAGATATGGATAAATTAAAAATTGAAATGGACAATGGATTTTCATTTAGGACAAAGGGAGTATATAAATATGAGGAATTAGTTCATATTGGTGGAATTATTTTGTTTTACTTTTCTTTTCTCTCTTCTTTTTCATTTTTCCTTCCTTCACCCTCAGTTTTTCGAATTCCAAAGAAATTCTTTATTGGTGAAATCACCAAGCAATTCTAGATTCTAATCTTCATCTAATTTCTCAGCTTGTTTACTGTGAAAAATACTTTAGAGATTTCAAGAAATTTTAACAGTCATCCCCAATCTCAAGAAATTTAACAAGAAAAAAGATATTAATAGCAATGCAGAACATAAATTAGAGAAAGATGAGCTAATAACCTCTTGTAATAGCTGAGCCTGACGAGAAATATCTTCAACCGAAGAGCTAGTAGAGCTCCCATTATACTCATGATCACTCATATTATCACTCCCACACAACGGATCCCCAATTTCCGCCTTCACAGGCTCAATAGGTTTAGTTACACCAGTGGCGCAACAGGAACAAACAAATCCATCAAGAAATCAGTGGAAGTAGCGGTGGAGGACGAGCGAGTGTGCCGATTATAAACATCGTCATCTGGTGGTGGCGACGATTGTGGAGGGGATGGTACATATGGCGTTGGTGACGGCGGTGGCGGAGGAGCGGTGGACCAAAGAGAGCTGTTGAGCCAATCGGGAACTTGTTTTTTCTCCATTTCTGATCTGAAAAAAAAAAAAGAATTAATTTTTCTTTCTAAAGTGGTGGTGTGGGATAGGGCTCGTTCGCGGAGGATTACATTTACAAAAGTTGGGAGGCAAGGGGAGGGTTTTTAATTTCAAGTTTTCACTTCCGCTTGATTTATTTTAAGCTCCGTGTTTTTGAAATAGATAACATTTTTTAAAAAAAGTTATCTATTTAAAACCAAAAATTGCCCTAATAAATAGATAACATTTTTTTCATATGTATCTACAACGTTTTTTTAAAAAACTTTGTGAAAAAAAATACCACAAAGTTTTTTATAAAAAACATTGTTGTTTAAGTGTTGTCTATTTACTATTTTGTATTAGTGTTGTTTTACAAAACATCACTGTCATATCTCGTTAAAATTAAACTTTTATACAAAATTCAAACCCTTTTGTATATAGGTGTAAATGAGGCATAGCACTACTTCTAGACAAATGCACATAGACTCACACACACACATTTAAATAAAAGTTTAAATTGAAAAATGACGGTAACCGTGTCACCACAGAAGTCGGGGGGTGCCTAACACATTCCCTCTGTTTAATCAAGCCCCCGGACCCTAACGAATCTCAGTTTTATAGACCAGTTAAATAGTGTCACATCACTAGGTCTATGTGCAAATCTTCTCTCAGTTGAGTTGGTGCAACCATTTAAAAATACCAACGGAAAACTTATACAGTCCAGTCGCCAACATATACATGTCGGACCTTTTCAAAATTTGTTTTTTCAAACAAATCTCACCTAACATGAGAACACCAAATGACAAGAACAGAAAAAGGACAAATAAAAATCCCGACGTCGACAAGGAGTTTTATTATTATTATTATTATTATTATTATTATTATTATTATTATTATTATTATTATTATTTAGTTCCTCATTAGATTGGGAATTAAATCAATACCCAATTCCTTAAGGGTTAAAGATTAGGGGTTAGTCTTTAAATAAGAGGAATCTTATTGTGGAAAAGACTAATGCTGACGCATCTTGCTTCTCTCTTTCAGGTATTCTGAAAACCCTAAGTTGTTAGTGTAAAGAGAATTAGGACTAGTTATCCAAGACCTAGTTGAGTCTAAATTAATTCTTTAATTAATTACTCTTGGTGGATACCTCTTGGAAATTGCATAATTTTGTGACGAACGTTTGATCTGTGTATTGGAGAGATCGTGAAGGATCAAGGATTTGAATTTGGAGTCTTCATCGAAGGTTACACGCTTCAAAGGTATATCTTTATTCTTCCTCAATTAATGATATTACATAAGGTCATACATTGGGATTGCTAAAAATTTTAAATTGCTATTTTGCATGCTTCCGCTGTTATTACATTTAGATTGTATGCTTTAATTCATTTTTAGCAATCTTACAGCATGCTATCAAACCAGCATCTCAGACGAAATGTCATGTGGCAAAGTAAAGAATGCTCTAAACGAGCAACTGAAGACGACATCATCTGTAAAAACTATATCACAAAGACCATGTAGGGGTCAATTCGAACTGATAATATATAAATATTAATTGATGACATATAAAGCATGCAACATGATGAATGTTTGCCTAAATCTATACTAGAAAAATACGCAAGTATACAAAGTCCACAAGTAATATATTGATAAGAGAGTGTCGAACCCACAGAGAATTATTTAATAATAATTACCAAGTACTAACTCATAATCAAATATAATTTTATTTAAACAATTCGATAAAATTTGTTGAATTTTGAAAATAAAGTGCTGAACTAACTAATCACTAACTACCAAGAATTGTGACAACCCAGATTTTTCAGAAATTACTAAAATAAGAATTTAATAAATAAGAATTCTTATTATGAGATGTTTTGAGATTGAGTAATTAAACATATTTGTTATATAATTTGATAAAAGTGATTTGGTGTGAAGAGATTATGTGTGAATATAGAAGATATATATATATATATATATATATATATTAAAGTGATGTGTAATGGTTAATTTAATTATTGATAAAATTAAATAAAATTATTATGGAAAGGAAATTAACTAAATAATATTAGTTAATTTAATTAAGTTAAAAATTATATTATGGAATAATATAATTTGATTATTATGTCTTGTGGCAATGAATTTATTATGAATTAAATCGCATAAATAATGTGAGTAATTCACTTAATTAAAATAGTGAATTGATGTAAAGTAATTAAAATAAGAATTTAATTAATAAAAATTCTTTTTATGACATGTTTTAATAAAATGAGAGAGTAATGTATGTTACATATAAATGTAATATGTGAATGTAATTTGATTGTGAGTTTCGTAAATAGCTAAAATATTTATCAAATAAAATAAATATTTTAGTTAGAATATTTATGGAGTTTAAAATAAATATTTGATGGAAAGTTATTAAGGGATTAAAATTTTTTATAATCGGTGCGTGCTTTGTTACGCTAAAGGAATGGTAATGTTCTAATTTAATTAATAATTAAATTAAATAGATTATGGTTTGTCAAATAAAGGTTATAATTTAATTAAAGAAAGTGTGACAATGATTTACTATATAATAAGGAAATTATAAAAATAAATTAAAAAAGTGTCTTTAGGTGCTAGCCAAACATGGCTTAGTGACCATTGATATTGTAACTGATGAGACTCTTTGATTTATTTAATTTTAAACTGAAGGTTTTATTGTGCGTAACTCCTTATTAGTTTTATTTTTGCATTCTTTTTCCTTAAGTCTAAGAAAACATAGAAGAGAGAGAAATTGAGAGAGGGTGAGAGTTCTCTATGAAGTTGGAGAGAAATTTTGATAATTCAAAGGGGAAGAAGAGGATTAATCAAGCATTTCCTATCTTCTAACTAGTCCAAGAAGAAATTAAAAGGTAAAAACCCTAATTTGAGTTTTCTTGGTTTTTGTAAGTTTTCTATGAATGTTAAGTTGGGAAATTTGATTGTGATGGTTATATATGTTATTAGATATATATAATATGTTTTAAGTAATCTATAATTGGTTTTGGAGTTATCAAAATAATGAGAACATGTTAAAGATGAGAAATTAGAGTTTCGTTGAAAATATATATAAGTTTTGGTTAATTTTGAGACTAATATTAGTTATGAAATCATGATGAGAACCTTAAATTGATAATAAATGTTGTCAGTATGTTGAAAAACGAAAAGAAAACAAGTTGAATAAATCATATTTGTTAAGAAACAATTCGTAGTGAATAAATTTACTAAACATGTTAAACATGAAAGTTTAGTATGAACATAAGTTTTGGGTCAAGATTTAGGCTAGTTAGGGTTTTTGTAAATTGTTATAAGTCTAGTATGTTGTATTTCTATGAATTACAAATCCATAGAATCAAAAACGGACTAATTTGGATACGTATAACTCAAGTTATGAAGATTATAAGGAGAAAAGGGTCAAAAATCACAAGAATAGTAAGTTGTAAGTTCCGGTTCTGCTAATGGGTGCAGCTGCACTATGTCCTAAGTCGTTTGGAGCACAGCTGCCCTCTAGGGCACAGATGAACTATGCCCAAGGCTTGATTGGGTGTAGCTGTGCTCTAGGTTTATTTGGTGTGACTGTTTTAACCTCTTGTAGTAAAACAGCCATAACATTTATATACAAACTCCGATTGAGGAGATTCAAGATGATCCGAAACGAGGAAGAATATACCTACAATTTTATTACTTTAAGTTGTTTGATTTGAGGTCGGGAACAGGGGTCAAAATTATCATCTTTAGGACAGTTATGTTTTGGGGGACAATCGGAGGGCGTCGGGGATGCACGTATGCAAGTGTAGTGTTTCTGACGATAAAAGATGTTGTTCTAAGTTATAAAACATAGATGTTAATAAATATAATTATGCTTAACATTAATAAATGATATATTAGATAAGTTGTATAAGCATACTAAGCACACACAAGAGAGACAAATCGGGCGTGTGACGAATGAACGTCGAAACGCCGTGACAAGTGTTAATGAACGTAAAAAGTATTTTAAATCAAATTAAATGAATATTATATAAGATATTGAATAGGGTTAATATGAAACTAATAAGTAGTCATAACAAGACTTAAACACTTGAATGAACTTCGAGTATAACCTACGAAGTAATACAGTGAGATGTAAGTCAAAAGTTAACACATTCAAATTGAACATTGTGTATTGATGATAGGTGTAAAGACTCCAAAATTCATACAATACAATTACCGACTTCAGTTGTTAATAACATGTCTAACTTCTTATTTTACATCATTATTCGATGTTAAACTTAATAATATGCGGAATAATTTAAACTTTTCTATCTTCTTACTTTAATTCTTTTAATCAAAACCTTTATCATCTACATGTCTTTGAATCATATATAATCCATGATTCACTTCATCACAATCATTATATCAAATTTTACATTTTAATTCGATAACCTTTGCATATCAGATAACTCAAACTTTAACTTTACAACTCAACATAAAACTATACATCATAAAATATTTAGTACATCTCATGAATCTTAATGATGGTTTAAAGAAATTACAACTTTAGATACATTATTAATCTTCGTGTATTATTTCTGATCCACATCATTCAAGTAGCACATAGTGTTACCTTTAATTCTTAACCTACAAAAATGGTTATTTGAAAGGTTGAGCTAGATAGCCCAGCAAAATCTAACAGTTTTCATGCATCACGTAGCATATAATAGCATGCTCAATATATATCTCATAAATATTGGAGTAACATAACAAACATGTTATAGTTCACATAAAAGTATAAAGATGTATAAAGATTGAGTTCCTTACTCAATCATCATGCTTTACTCAATCAACTTAGTCATAAGTTGACTTTAACATTTCATATACTCAATATATATATATAACACATCATGATCTTTGCAATAAAGATTTAAAACAATCAAATTCACATAGCAAATAGGAACTAAAAGACTTGCCTTGATAGTTGTTTACCAAAAACATTTTAACAGCTTACCGTTATCTGCACTTCACGTGCCCTACACAATTATATAATCTTGCACATCAACTATTAGTCATATAGCAATGCATAATAGTTGTAATGTAAACTTTACTCTACCTCCCATAACTGCTCTTATTAATTAATACACAATGTTCAATTTGATTGTGTTAACTTTCAACTTATATCTCATTGAATTTCATATTCGAAGTTCATTCAAGTGTTTAAACCTTTCTAAGACTACTTATTGGTTTTATATTAACACTATTCAATATCTTATTATATTTATTTCATTTAATTTAAAACACTTTTTACATTCATTATCACTTATTACGACATTTCGACGTTTATTCGTCATACGCCCAATTTGTCTCTTAGTATGCATATACAACTTATATAATATATCATTTATTAATGTTAAGCATTATTATACTTCATAATATTCATTTTTTATAACTTAGAACAACATCTATTATCGTCGACATCACTATACTTGTGTATGTGGATGTCCGACGCCCTCCGATTGCCTCCGAACACGCATCAGTCACAAAGATGATAATTTTTATTACTGTACCCAACCTCAAATTGAAAAACTTAAAGAATAAACGTTGTCGGTCTATTCGTCCTCATTCCAGATCATCTTGAATCACCTCAATCGGAGTTCGTATGAAAAAGCTATGCCTATCTTACTAAAACAGGTCAAAACAGTCACACCTGACATAGTTTGGGAACAGCTGTGCCCAATTAAGCCTTGGGCACAGTAAAGTTGTGCCCTACAGAGCAGTTGCGCCCTAAATAACTTAGGGCTCAGCGCAGCTACGCTCGTTAGCAGAAACGGGAACTGAAGCTACTATTCTCGCGATTTTTGACCCTTTTTCTCCTACTAATCTTCATAACTTGAGTTATACACATCCAAATTTGTCCATTTTTGATTAGATGGATTTGTAATTTATAGAACTACAACATACTAGAATTCTAACAATTTATAAAAACATTAACCAATTGACACGACTCATATTCTAACCATTCATACTCTATTTTCATGTTTTAATATCTCTAGCGAATTCGATCGCCATGACTTCGTTTCTTAATCAATTGACACGATTTAAACTATGTTGTTTTCATTTCTTCACATACTAACATAATCCAACATCAATTTACAGATTATAACACATATTAACCATGAAATTTTGTACTTTATTAAGCCATTTTTCATGTATAAACACTGTAATTTACTTTTCTCCCTACAAACCCAAACTCACGTGTTCGATACTCAAACAACACTCATATATGATAATTAACAGATTATACATACCCAATAATCATTATAAACTAATTCTTTACTCAAATCATGCAACATAACTAATTAAAGAGAAGAAGTTTTGATAAAACACAACTAAGAACTAGGGCTATATTATTACCTTTTAATTTCTCCAAAAGCTTAACTAGAGGATGAGAGTGGCTTGATTATCCTTCATCTCCCTTCTTTGATTCTCACAATCACCTCTTTTTCAATTTTCGAGAGAATATGTCTCTCTCAAATTCTTCCCTTCTTCTCTGCTCTCAAACTTAGGAAAATAATAAGTGTTACCCAAAATAACTGAATATTAGTCTTTACGTAGTCTTATCAGTTATACAAACCAAGAGACCCAGCTGTTTCAAAAGGTAAAGGGTCACAAGGCCATGTTTGGCTAGACCCACAAACCCTTTTTAATTTATTTTGATAAGAATATATTATATAGTTTTTATTTGTCACACCTATAACCATTTTACATAACTTACAATAATAATTATAATTTTTATTATAATCCTTCTAATGATTAATATATAATCATATATCTAATTTAATTAATAAATTAGATTTAAACAACGCTTTATTTAATTTATTTATTTTCTTTAATATTAAACAACTTATTTAATTTAATTAATTCATTAAATTAAATCTTCAAAGAATAAAATTTTCCTTTGCTTTAATTTAATTATCATACACACGTAACTAAATTATTATACCACAATTTTATAAATTATTTATTTTTCTCAATAAATATATTATTTAAAATATTTATTTAATTCAATAAATATTTAAACTTAATTATAAAATTCATTTAATTTCTTCAATAGTTAACTTAACTATTAAACCTCACTTAACCAATATATGAATATATATTTCTCTTCACACCAGAACATATATTTCAAAATTTGTAACACGTATACATACATACTCAAACTCAAAACATCTCATAATAAGATTTTTAATTATTAAATTATTTTAATAACTTATAAAAATTTGGGTTGTCACTTTTTTCCCCCCTTATAAAGATTTCGTTCTCGGAATCACTGAAACCCTACCTTACTCAGGGTTTCCTCAAATTTATTCATTGAATAACTTCAACACATTACCTTAATATAGGTTTTATATTCCCTATTTCCACCATTCTTGATAATAAATTCTTGTAAATTTTATTTCATAACCTTCAATTAGACTCAATTATATTTGAGTATTACATATTCTTTGACCCGTTCATTATCTTTCTCTAAGGATCATTATCATATACTATATGATCAAACTCCCGGGACATTACATTTACCCCTTCTTCTAAGAATTTTGTCCTCGAAATGTTGACTTACTAATATTCGTTCCTTCCATATATCAAAATATATTTTATGTTAATATCTATTTATTCATTAGGTTCTACAACCCAATTCTTTCTCTAAAGATCTTTCTAAGACCATCATATTCCTCACCTCATCCTCTTCTAAGAGTTTCACATTTCTCTTCTTTCTAGAATTTCAATTCTTTCTTGAAATGATTATGTTTTGCTTAATTTTCTCATCCTTTCCACTTTCACCTTTCAGAATAACAAGAATCTTTCACAGTTGCTCAATAATTGGGAAGCGATGTGAATAACATGAATTTAAAAGATTTTAAATCATGTTGAGGGGTCATAAGACCTTGAACTACGTCCCTAGGTTATCAAGTATCTCAACTTAAACCTTTAACAGTCATAAGACTATACGGACCTTGAACTATTCCCCAGGTTTAACAGTGTATCACCACTATAAACATTCATTAACAGAATGTTTAGCAATCACACAGACTGAAAACACTCTCTGCAAGTACTCAGGGTGATCAGCCTATCGTACCCCTACGTCGTGAACAACGTAATACATCTTAACTTCGTAATGACTATATGCGTTACTTTCGGAACCATTGTCTCCGATAACATGTCCCTTTTTACAAGGTTGTTCACCTCAGCTTTTCAACATCTGAATCCACACCAAAATAATTTGGTTTGGCATTTCTTCTCAAGAAACACTTGAATTTCATGAACATCTTTCAATAATCGTCTAGCTGAATCAAATAGAATAGACTTCTACAACAATTCGAACATCAATCAAAATATATATTTACACATATATATCTATATTCTCATATCTTAAAGAAACGTCAAAAATCTTTTTATGACGTAATGATACCGCACTGTATTTACAGTCCGTTTGAGGATTTTGTCATTTTGTGACTTTGTCATACTACATCATATCATAGGGGCTGACGATCCTTAGATCACATCCAACACTAAGTAATAATGCATTGATGGCTCCATCATTTTTATCATCTCTGCACCAGGTTCCATGATGTATTGATGATATAAAAAGAATACATTTTGATATATTTCAAATCATTTTTGTCTAGATGAAGCAATTAGCATAGACATACGAATAACGATATTCTTTTTAAAACTCATTGGTTTCATCATTTGATCCAATGTTTTCTAAGAAAATAGAAGTGCAAACATCAGCACGAAGTTAATAAATTTCGAAAGTCTAGCATAGCTAGTAGATTTAGAAAACCTATGTCTTCGCTTTCTATACTGATTCATTGCTTAATAATTCTATCTATTCCAAAAATCCACAATTCTTCATTCATAACTTATCTATCCTAGTATAGTTCATCAAACTTAACTCACATTGGAAGTTTAGGAACTTGCCACAATGGTATGAGTTTAAGAACTTATCCTAGTCAGACTATAGGCATTCATTCGCTGAGGAGTTCAAAACATACAATATTATTGTGAGTCACGAACTTATCATATGCATTAGTTTTAAGAACCGCACCTAATCGTAATAATATCTGACGAATATTAATAGTTTCTAACTATCAAATATACCCATGAGAAAAGAATCCCCTTTTCACCACACATACATTGATAGTGTGACACCGACATTCCAATGATTACCAATGTGATAAACTGAGTGCAAGCACAAAACCCTCGCCCATACAAAGGTTTGTACAACTCAGCCATTACACGAGTCCTCAATTGAAATCCCACCTAACCCTATCTTCCTCATAACTTGCTCTTTGCTCGATACGAATTCCTCGTATCACATCATCTATAACTCTTCGTGAGTTATCGCGTACTATTTCATAGTACAACATCTTCATAGTATCAAGCTATAATTATTCAAACATTACAGATCATCTTTCCTTTATAACTTAAACAGATAACGTCGTGATCTTATTCTATAATCATCACCCTTAAAATTATTTTTTTAACTTGTGATCGTTTTGTTTTACGATCCTCTTTCTTTCCCCTTTTCATCATTTACGACTTTTTTTCGTTATCTTGGTAATTGGAGTTAAGTAACTCCTATATCTTATCTTTATATCTCTTCAAGATTCTTCTTTGAATTTTCTTGTTTATATAACAATTCTTCCTTTAAGAATTTCTAACTTCATTTACATTGCTCAACATTTCACTTAAGTTCCACATTTTCATCATACGTATCCATTTCTAAACCTGGTACACATCGAGTCTCTAATAGTTTCAATATGGTACACTGAGTGGTTTTCCACAAACAACCAACAAACTAGGTTACGAGTTGCTAGTTCGTATATACCTCCGCTCTATGAAGGAATCGTTTAGCCCAGATACCATACATCAACCATTAAAGATTACAATTATACCATACTTAAATATAACTTTTTGATTCTTAACTTCTTTATCATCTTCCCCTTTATTCTCTAAGGTTATAGCCTAGGGTACTCTTACCTAAGGTTTATAACCTACAGCTCTGATACCAATTGTAATGACCCCAAAATTCATACAATATAATTACCGACTTCGGTCGTTAATAACATGTCTAACTTCTGATTTTACATCATTATTCAATGTTAAACTTAATAATATGCGGAATAATTTAAAATTTTCTATCTTCTTACTTTAATTCCCTGAATCAAACCTTTATCATATACATGTCTTTGAATCATATATAATCTATGATTCACTTCATCACAATCATTATATCAAATTTTACATTTTAATTCGATAACCTTTGCATATCAGATAACTCAAACTTTAACTTTACAACTCAACATAAAACTATACATCATAAAATATTTAGTACATCTCATAAATCTTAATCATGGTTTAAAGAAATTACAACTTTAGCTAAAATATTAATCTTCGTGTATTATTTCTGATCCACGTCATTCAAGTAGCACATAGCGTTACCTTCAATCCTTAACCTGCAAAAATGGTTATTTTCAAGGTTGTGCTAGATAGCCCAGCAAAATCTAACAGTTTTAATGCTTCACGTAGCATATAATAGCATGCTCAACATATATCTCATAAATATTGGAGTAACATAACATACATGTTATAGTTCACATAACAAGTATAAAGATTAATAAAGATTGAGTTCCTTACTCAATCATCATGCTTTACTCAATCAACTTAGTCATAAGTTGACTTTAACATTTCATATACTCAATATATATATATAACACATCATGCTCTTTCTATTAAAGATTTAAAATAATCAAATTCACATAGCAAATAGGAACTGAAAGACTTGCCTTGATCGTTGTTTACCAATAACACTTTAACAGCTTACAGTTATCTGCATTTCACGTGCCCTACACAATTATATAATAATGCACATCAACTATTAGTCACATAACAATGCATAATAGTTGTAATGTAAACTTTACTCTACCTCCCATAACCATTCTTATTAATTAATACACAATGTTCAATTTGATTGTGTTAACTTTCAACTTATATCTCATTATATTTCATATTCGAAGTTCATTCAAGTGTTTAAGTTTTGCTAGAACTACTTATTGGTTTTATATTAACACTATTCAATATCTTATTATATTTATTTAATTAGATTTAAAACACTTTTTACATTCATTATCACTTATCTCGGCGTTTCGACATTTATTCGTCACACGCTCAATTTGTGTCTCTTGTGTGTGCTTAGAATGCGTATACAACTTATCTAATATATCATTTATTAATGTTAAGCATCATTATACTTCATAATATTCATATTCTATAACGTAGAACAACATCTATTATCATCGACATTACTATACTTGTGTATGTGCATGTCCGACATCCTCCGATTGCTTCCGAATACGCATCAGTTACAAAGATGACAATTGTTATTACTGTTACCAACCTCAAATTGAAAAACTTAAAGAATAAAAGTTGTAGGTCTATTCGTCCTCGTTCCGGATCATCTTGAATCACCTCAATCGGAGTTCGTATAAAAACGTTATTCCTATTTTACTAAAATAGGTCACAATAGTCACACCTAACATAGTTTGGGCACAGATGCGCCCAATTAAGCCTTGGGCATAGCGCAACTATGCCCTACATGGCAGCTGCACCCCAAATGACTTAGGGTACAGCGCAGCTACGCCCGTTAGCAGAAACGGGACCTGAAACTACTGTTCTCGCGATTTTTGACCCTTTTTCTCCTACTAATCTTCATAACTTGAGTTATACACATCTAAATTAGTCTGTTATTGATTTTATAGATACGTAGTTCATAGAACTACAACATACTATAATTCTAACAATTTATAAAAACATTAACCAATTGACACGACTCATATTCTAACCATTCATACTTTATTTTCATGTTTTAACATCTCTAGCGAATTCTATCGCAACGACTTTGTTTCTTAATCAATTGACACGATTTAAACTATGTTGTTTTCGTTTCTTCACATACTAACATAATTTAATATCAATTTATAGATTATAACACATATTAACCATGAAATTTTGTACTTTATTAAGCCATTTTTCATGTATAAACACTGTTATTTTCTTTTCTCCCTACAAACCCAAACTCACGTGTTCGATAAAACAACACTCATATATGATAATTAACAGATTATACATACCCAATAATCTTTATAAACCAATTCTTTACTCAAATCATGTACCATAACTAATTAAAGAGAAGAAGTTTTGATAAAACACAACTAAGAACAAGGGTTATATTATTACCTTTTAATTTCTCCAAAAGTTTAACTAGAGGATGAGAATGGCTTGATTATGCTTCCTCTCCCGTCTTTGATTCTCACAATCACCTCTTTTTCAATTTTCCAGAGAATATGTCTCTCTCAAATTCTTCCCTTCTTCTCTGCTCTCAAACTTAGGAAAATAATAAGCGTAACCCAAAATAACTCAATATTAGTCTTTACGTAGTTTTATCAGTTATACAAACCAAGAGACCCAATAAATACATTATTATACCATAATTTCATAAATTATTATACACACGTAATTAAATATCATACACACGTAACTAAATTATTATACCATAATTTCATAAATTATTTATTTTTTCTCAATAAATACATTATTTAAAATATTTATTTAATTCAATAAATATTTAAACTTAATTATAAAATTCATTTAATTTCTTCAATAGTTAACTTAACTATAAAAATTTGGGTTGTCACAATAGGACAAGTTATCAGATATAGAGTAAAGTTTACATTACAACTACTATGCAACCCTATGATTGACCCCGTACTTTGCCAAGAGAGTTGTAAATGACTTATTGCAGAAGTGACTTCCCTCGTCACTTATGATTGCTCTTGGTGTGCCAAACCTTGTGAAGAAGTTCTTCTGTAAAAACTAAAGAAAAACCCTGGCATCGTTTGTAAGGAGTGTTACAGCTTCCACCCATTTTGATACATAGTCCACAACAAGAAAATTGTACAAGTTGTTGAATAAGGGAGGAAAAGGTCCTATAAAGTACATTACCCACACATCAAAAAACCTCTTCTTCCATGATTGTGTAGAGCGGTATTTAATTCCTTTTTGTGATGTTGCCCACCCTTTGGCATTTGTCACAGCTTTTCAAAAACTGGTAGGCATCCTTGAACACAGTAGGCCAATAGAATCTTGTTTGAAGTACCTTGGCCGATGTCTGCTCACTCCCATAATGTCCCCCATATGAAGATGAATGACACTCGTGCAAGATATTCTTTACTTCGATGTATGACATTCATCACGAATCATTTTGTCTGCACACTATTTGAATAAATACGGCTCGTCCCATATGTACCACTTGACATCATGTAGTAACTTCTTCTTTTGCTGATGTGTCAGATCAGGGGGAAGGGTTTTGCTCACCAAGTAATTGGCAAAATCCACATAACATGGAAATTCTACGTTGACTTCAAAAAGTTGCTCATCCGAAAATGACTCGTTGATTAAACCCTTTTATGACTACACTTTGTTTGTATTTTCTAATCTTGAAAGATGATCTACCACTTGATTTTATGTCCCCTTCTTATCCTTTATTTCCAAATCAAATTCCTAAAGGAGAAGGATCCATCTGATTAGTCTAGGCTTATCATCCTTCTTTGAGATTAGATAACGAATCGCCGAGTGATTCGTATATACCACCACCTTTGTTCCAATCAAATACGCTATGAATTTATCAAAGGTGTATACTACAACAAGTAACTCCTTCTCGGTGGTTGTGTAGTTCAATTGGGCCTCCGTAAGGGTTTTACTTGCATAGTATATGGCATAAAATATCTTCTCTCGACTTTGGCCCAAAACAGCCCCTACCGCGTAGTCACTAGCATCACACATTAACTCGAAAGGTATTGTCCAATCCAGTGCTACGATCACATGGGTTGTAGTCAACTTCTTCTTCAATTGCTCAAATGTTGACTTACATTCCTTATCAAACTTGAAAACTGCATCTTTCTCTAAGAGACTGCACAATGGTTTTGTAATCTTAGAGAAATCTTTAATAAACCTATGGTAGAACCTGACATGTCCAAGAAAATTGCGAATTCCCTTTACTGTAATTGGTGGTGGGAGATTCTCAATTGTGTCCAACTTTGCTCTATCAACCTCTAGGCCCTTCGCAGAGACCTTGTGCCCCAAGATTATTCCTTCTTTAATCATAAAGTGACACTTCCCCCAGTTAAACACCAAATTCGTTTCCACGCATCGCTTCAAGACCATGACCAAGTTCTCTAGACAGATATTAAAATTGTCTCCATCGACTGAGAAGTCATCCATGAAAACTTCCCCATTCTTCTCTACCATGTTTGAGAAGATAACCATCATACATCTTTGGAACGTCGCATGTGCGTTACATAACCCAAAAGACATCCTCAGAAATGCAAAGACGTCGTATGGGCACGTGAAAGTGGTCTTCTATTGATCTTCAGGAGCTATGACTATCTAGTTGTACCCTGAATATCCATCTAGTAAATAGTAAAATTCATGTCCCGCCAACCTGTCCAACATTTGATCGATAAAAGGTAGAGGAAAGTGGTCCTTGCGGGTTGCCTTACACTACACCAAAATAGGGATGTAGCGAAGGAAATTTTGTGAAGGAATTTATTCCTTCACATGAGAAGTTTTTTAACGAAGGAATGGTGAAGGATAAATATTTAGTCACAATATACTTATTAGCGAAAGAAAAATCCTTCACAATTTAGATTTTTTTTCTTTCGCATGTTAAGGGACCACTATTGAGTATTTTGAGTTGTATACCCATTATAATGGGGTTGGCTTCGATACCTTGGCTAATGATTACAAGGTGGACCTCCTAATAAAATAAAATAAAAGATAAATGATCATATTGTATTTATATTTTGGTGCGTTGTTATGCTCTTATAGTATTAGGAGCATAGGGTGAAAGAAAAACTATGCATCTTCATCTTGGACAAATAGGAAAGGCGATTAATACTAATACACTACACAAGAAAGTGTGGAGAATTTCAAAGATAAATAATTCCTCTTTATGTGTCAAGAACTAGAAAGAAGTATGATATATATATATATATATATATATATATATATATATATATATATATATATATATATATATATATATTGTCCACTTCGTTTATCCAATGATTTCAATATGTTTCCACTTGAGCCTTCTAAATCTAGATTTTTTCCATGTAATTGAATGAAAGGATTGAACTGGAGACTTGTGCATCATAGTGACTTCACTCTTTTATTGTACTCTTTAGAGACTTAGTACATTTATAAAAAACAATTTATAATTTAGGACAGAATTAATTGGAGGAAAATAGTACAAAGAGACTTGTAAGAGAGGAAGATAACTTGGAACTTGGGGCTGTTTATAGAATAAGTGGTGGAAGGAAATCCACACAGTGAATGTGACGAACGAGATTTTTGTATTTAATTCTTAATATTTATTGAAGTAAATAAATATTTTTGGTGATTTAATTATTAGATTAAATAATTAATTGATACAGTTGTGGTAGATTAATTTAATTATATGTGTTACATTTATTAAATTAATGTGGAAAATTTTTATTATCGAAGTATGTCATTATGTGAGCTTATTGTATTAAAAGAAATATTTATAAGCCTAATGTTATTTTAATTAATTTAATTATTAATTAGAGAATTAATAATTTGACATTATTTATTAATGAGAAAATTAATTATGTGACTATGTGAATTTATAAGAAATTATTATATTTTATTTAAAGTAAATTAAATAAAATATTAGAATTATTTTATAAGGAGTGTGACATTATTTAAACTATAGTATAAGAGGTTTTATTAAATTAATTGGGTATAAGCTTTTAAATGGTAACCAAACATGGCTTTAATGGGAGTTGAGAGAGATTGTGAATACTGTGATTGAAGTAGAGAGATATTGTCATCCTTATTCATCAACGCTTTGGGTAATTCTATCCAACCTAATTCTTATTTTACGTCTTTTAAAGTTTTCATAAATATGGCTTAAGTCCTCTGTAAAGTTTTTGTAGTTGAATAGGGTAAAAATTATGTGTATATATGTAATAATTCGAGTAGCATAACATATCTTATATATATTGTATATGATTCCATATCATAAGTTTCATAATACTATGAATTGTTATTTTAAAAATTTACAGAGTTTGGGTTATGGTCATATGGCCTTATACGTGATAATTCATGTGTTGATCGTATATTATCCCAAAATTTGACACTTTTATGTTGTTATGCATGTTGTTACGAAGAGACCAAAGTTTCAATAAACAGATTCGATGTTATAACGAATCCGTAGTGATAATTTTAATGTTTCATTTTCAAAACCTTCAAGAACATCAAGAACAGTGAAAATTATAGATTTTAATTCTGTAATTATGTGTTTTAATGGGTTAAAATAATTCTATAGATGTTGAGTAATGTTTAAATACGAATTCTAACATGTGGGTATGATTAAATTCGTGTAGTAAAATTTAATTGGAGTTTTTTTTTGGCGTGTTCTGCAATTTTTGCGAATTGTAGAACAGTTTCTGGTTCGCTACGCCGCGGCGCCAGTCTCATGCTTTATGTCCCGCGCTGCAGCGCCAAGTACAAAAGTGGCGCCCCAGCGCCTGTAAAGCCCCCAAACCCAGATACTTGAAACCCGAACTCGGTACTTCACGATACCATTTCTATGAGCGGAAATATTACTAATAATAACAATAATATAAATTTTAAACTTAACTTACATTTATCATAGTCTAATCCCAAGTACGCAATCTTTACTACATTCTTTACATGATATATAATACATATCATTAACTTAATACAATTTATCTGTTACAAATGATACCAATAACATATTCTGTTTGCTTTCCTTTTTACTTGTTTTGACATGAGCTTTCTGGTCCTTCACACTTAGCTAAAAACATTTAAATTAAGCAAGGATGAGCATTTGAGTGCCCAGCAAGTATTATATATATATAAGCTGAAAGAATTTAAATGTTTTCTTTATAATATTCTTCTACAACCAGTCAATAGTTGTGAAGTAATCTGTACCAAAAATAATAACATAACAAACCTCTTTCAAATTTTTGAAACTGTGTATTGACTATACATAGGGTTTCTGTGACATATTATGAACATTGTTTTCATTTTCGAAAGGGTTTAAACAAAAATTCATCTGTAAACCGGCCATTGCTTACGGACACGGAGGGTGATCAGCCCCGTTGTACCTTGTATTGATCAATACTACATTGCTAGAACGATCCTTTGTCCGCCGTAGCACGTAAAAATTTTCTCATTATCAGGATGTTCATACCTGTCGGGTTTATATAACAAAGGTCTTATCTTATTCAACAATAATATATAATTCAACATATATGTATATCAAAGGTGTATCAACATGTGATTAAATACAATGATTATCCAAGTGGGGACACTTGTATAAATCATTTATAGAAATTAACGAATAGAATATATATTCGAATTATTATATACTAACATGTTGATAATCAAAGGGTGTATATAATATAGGTTTAACAATCTGTACAGTAATAGTATAATTCTGAAACATTCTTACACTTGTCCATTGCATAAAGAAAATGAAAAGTTAGGATACTTGCCTGATGCGCTGCTTACAATTACGCAACTTAGATTTATCTTTTCTATCACGACCTATCATTAATCAAATCATTCTATCGATTAGAATTACACATCATAACAGATAATACTGCTTATTGCAGTCAGCACATAACCTAATCACATTGTCACATACATTTCACAGTCATCACATCACAAACAAATACATATACAGACACATTATGTAAATCCAGATCAATTTCTGAAACATGTCGGTTTACCGACAACTTTATCGGATAATTATCGAGTCTAAGACTCTATCCTGTACCTTAATATCTATTTAGACTATTTAAGTAACAGTCATATCATTTTTAAATGACTTACAATAATTTTTAAATAATTATCATCATTTATCACAATTTTTGAAATATTAGAATCATTATTAAATGATTTAAATATTAAATATTTCTATTATAATTAACATTTAATCAATATTAAATTATTAATGAATCCATTGCCAAAATATTAAAGTTATGTATAATAACTCAAAATATTTTTAAAGTACTTATATTACCCTTAAATGATTTTTAAAACATTTAAAATCATTCTTAAATAATTATCATTAATATTTAAATATTAATGATCTATTTATCCAAATTTTAAAAGTCATTAATTAAACTTAAAATATTTTTAATTCATTTATATCCTTTTTAAATGATTTTTAAATTAATAAAACCATTTTAAAACTATTTATTTAATATAATTATTAAATAAATTTAATATCATTTATATTAACTTAATATCATTAATAATAAATTAATAATGAAATTATCCTTTAAATATTAAAAGTTATATTTTATAACTTAAAATATTCATAAACACCATATTTTCATTTAAAATGATTTTTATAATATTAAAATTATTTTTAAACTAATTTATTAAATAAATCTAATATTATTAATATTAAAATATTAATATTTTTCATGTCAAAATATCAAAAGTCATATTTTATAACTTAAAATATTTTTATAAACTTTAAATCATTTTTTTTCTATAATCTTTAAATCATTAATTCTATTTTTCATAATTTATTTAATACATTAATTAAATAACTTTAATTACCATTAATATTAATTAATTAATGAAATTCATCACAAAATATTAAAAGTTATCAAAAATAACTTAAATTATTTTCTTATACCATAATATAATTTTAAATAATTTTTCATGTATAAAAATCATTTTTAAATAATTTATTTAATATTATAATTAAATAAATTAAATACTTTTAATATTCCAAAAATATTAAATATTTATGAAATATATTCAAAATAATTAAAAACAAAATTTTGAATTTTAAAATAATTTTTAATAATTTATTTTGTATTTTTAATAATTAAAAACTAAAATTTCTATTTATTTCGTAAAAATAATTAATTTTAAAAATAAATTTTCGCTAAAGACTGCCTATAGCGACAGAACCGTCGCTATAGGTGTTCTTCGTGTTCTTGAGCAAAACCCAGATTTCATGTCAGTGTTCTAGGAGCTTGGTTTGACCGTGAATAAATCTTAGCTCACACTGTTTCTGGGTCAAGTGAAATATTGATCATGTAGTGTTTATGTAACAATACAATTAACACTCAAAATCCAGGCTATAACATAACAATACATGAAGATCTGGGCTTGCTAAAAACCTGTCAAACCAAATCTGGGTTTCTTCAGAAACCCAAAAAATCATCCTGCCACTTTCAAGCTCAAATTACATTCGGTTCTGGTCATGGTTTAAGTTGCTTGATGGTTCAAAGTTATAGTACTTATGTCATAGAACATTTTCAAACCAATAAATCAGTTTAAAAACAACAGAATCACAATGTATGGTTTTGTCAAACTCTGACAGAATTAGTGTTCATACCGTTTCTGGGTTTACCCAGAAACTGACTTCGTGATCAAATGGGTCACTTTGACCACTTCCTCTAATCGATCTGTTAAGTTATTATGTCATAAAAAGCATATATTTATAGTATAACTAAGAGGCTACAAGATTTAATAAATTTAAACATCAAAAACCAAAACGATTGTCAGATCCGGGTATTACAAAACTTTGTCTGACAGTGTTTTTAACTTTCTGGGCTGCCCAGAATTTAACTGGTCAATGCCAGTCAACGACTTTTGATCGTTAATAACTACAATTATATACATGCAATGACTCGACTTCTTTTTGTAGCTTAAAGACAACATTATAGGCTACACATATCAACCTTTAAACAACATAAATCATAAACGATCAAAGAGTTATAGGGTATGACATTCACTGTCAGACCTCCAGAATTTTTTTCCAAATTTTCTTAAAAATAAAATCTGAGCCTCTAGATGTTATGGATCTAACATCTAGCAACCGAGATTATCACTAGAGACTAAAAACAACATATTCTACCAATAAATCATAACATCTAACACCCGATTATGGACAGAAATTAAACTAGGGTTTTATACCTCTTTAGACTTTGATCTTGATTCTAGCTTCTGTTTTTGTATATGTTGTTAGTGGGGCTTGAAAATATGTCTGATATGATTGATAATTTCAGAGGTGTGAGGCTTGAGAGTATTGAGTAGGGTTTTTTGCACAAAATAAGTGAACAAAAAGTAATTTATCTCTCTTCTAATCTTTTTATAGACACAAGATACATGCATTTGGCTAATCTAGAGGCTGTGTGCTGCCCACTTTCAGTCACAAGAGTTGGTAGAAGTTGGCCAACAACTCTCACACTTGTATAGATTTGCAAGCTAACATAAAAATGTGACAAAAGGGCTTTTTGGTCATTTCTATATAATTTTTATTTCTAGATTGGTCATTTGATACAAACCCTTAAGGTTTGACCCTTAGGGTTTAACCCTAAGGTTTAGCATATATCATTTATATCAATTAGCAACTAGGGTTTGTACAAAAATAAATTGATTTTTAGTTTCTAAAATAATAAAATTGAGGTTTTGTAATTAGAGTAGGCTAATAATAAAGTTATACGGAAACATTAGGGCTTAGTATCAATAATCATAATTAACCTTGCCAATTACAGCAATTAGGGTTTATAATACCAAAAATTAGGGTTTTCATAATACAATTAGGGTTTTTAGAAATTAAATTAGGGTTCTAGATTTTAGGGTTTTAATTTACTAACTAGGTTTACTTTAATTAGTAATTAAAGTCTATCACACGTGTTATTAATCACAGTAACACAATTCTTGATAGATCAAACCTCTGGTTTAAGTTTCCGGATTAGGGTTTCTAATATTGGAATTTAGGGTTCATTCATAGTTATGGTTTTCTATAATTAGCGAAATATTAAATAAAACATAATATAAATCATATAACATAGATATTTAATAATCTTAAATTTACCCTTTTAATTTGAAAAACAAGATTAAATCAATTAATGCTATGGTTTTCAAATACTACACCATTATTCATCATAATTGACCAACCATTGTCAGTCCACATATAGTACATATATATAGTACTGAAAAATCAAAATATTATAATATTATAATATTATTATTATTATTATTCCTTATCCCATAACCAAAATTAGGGTTTATCATTAACACTAAAACTGTTTCATCAAAACGGATATTCACATTAACCTTACACGCATAATACACACATCTATAACACTAGCAAATAATAATATAATATTATTATTCTCATTCCTTGATCAAAACCCAGATTCAGGGTTTGGATTCCATATCTGATTTACCTTGCATAAATAACATTCTTAATTAAGTTAAAATTATTAACTTAACATCCTGAACAAATTCATATAATGAAATAATCATTATAATTATTCTAAAATCATTTCATATATTATTTAAATAATATAAGATTATATTTTCCTTGAAAAATAATTAATAAAACATTTCCAATAAGGAATTAATTAGTATAAAAATTATAATTGATAATAATCAATAATTCTGGAAATAAATTTATTTGCAATACTTAATGTAATAAATAAATTTTATTTATCACATATAAAAATATATTGCACATTACCTTGACACATATCATTCATATTTATTTTAATAAATAAAAAAAATTATACGCAAAATTTATGATTTATTTATATAGAAAATATCGGGTTGTCACAGCGCCACTCTGCAGAATGTCCAGAAATGAAATATTTTTAAATGCTCAAGTCTAGCAATGTGATAGCAACTTGATTTAATGAACATAAAATTATGTTATAAGTATAATGAGATGTTAAAATAGATACTTAGCATGTAAATAACATAATTAAATGTAGATTGAATTATTGAATACATAATTAGCTTATTATTCATGATGTGTAAATTATGTGACAAAGTGGTAATTTGACTAAGTATAGTCAATATTCGAATTAGACAAAAGAATGAGTTTATGATGATTAGTTATGTTATAATTAATTGGTATTGTGAATGTGAATGATATGTAGGATTAAATTCAAAGAACGTGCTTAGTTAAAGTGTAATCTACGCATGAGGCAAGTTTCCTAACCCTACTTGTCATTATTGTTCAAGTTTATTATTTACCTCGAGTAAATTATCATTACTAATATTCAAGTTCAAATGTTATATTAAAGATTGATTATCTTTTCAAAGCATGATTCAGTTATACAATAATTGTCCTATTGTATACTTCTTGAGATTATTATTCAAATTGAATATCATTATTGTTGAACCTTATTAGACTAGTGAACTTTATTGATTAAACTAGTTCTTAGTTGATGAACGTTCTAAATTTCAGAACCCTTATTTAATTATCCAAACCAAACTTTCTTTGGTGCGGACTTGAATGTCAAACTGAGATGAACAACCCTGTAAAGGGATTTACTTATGTGTTAGCGTTAAGATATTGTGCACAATATGGTATTAAGGGCTGATCCCCCTAAGTACGAGTAGAAAGGTCCATAGTCTTATGACTGTTAAAGGTTTCAAGTATAACCCTTGATAACCTAGGACATAGTTCAAGGTCTTATGACCCTCAGAAATCTTTTTATTCTTGTTATTCATTCTTGATTCAAAAGTTGAGCTTTTATTTCAGAAGTTATTATTTCTCTCGCATGTTATATTATTCATTGTTATATTGTTATACTTGTGGGCAATCGTGCTCACTCTTGCGTAATAATAACATTGCAGTTAAGAACGAAAGAGCAGACGAACCTTCCACTAGTAAAGGCAAGGGCAAGCCTAGCAAGTAATGGAGACTGATTATTTATGTGATGTAATTAGAATTGATGTTACACAAGACTTATTGTTTATATTTCCGCACATATGTTTAAGGTTAGTTTAACCTGGGATTGTATTATTATTATTCGGATGTTGTAACCCTTAAGGAGAAGATTTTTATTCTATCTATTGCATGGCTTGCATTTTTATGGGTAGATAAATAGATGATATTTGTACAGTGAACACCAAATCCCGTGGAATTGAAGTACCTGAATTTGGGGGAGTCACAGTGAAGGTCAAGTACGATGTTGTACCATTTTATTTGTTTATGCCTCTCTCTTACTTTTGCCTCATATTGTTTTTGTTTTCCTTTTTGGTTTTCATAGATATGACTGTTTATGTGTATAATACACTATATATAGTATATGTTTTTTCTTTTGCTTTAACTTTTTATGAGTTATTTATTTTCTTCTTATTTTTCTACTTTACACTTTCAAATGGGATTTCATTGTCAGCCTACCTAAATAGTTTAGGATAAAAGATGGAGTTGAGAACATTAAAATTTAGGGCTATATTAAGCACTTGTATATTAGTATCCTTGCAGATTTATATGGTCTTTTGTGATATTTTTTTAATAAGATGCAGGGCGATATCTGTTACAGGTTAAAGAGGCAACGCACTTTATAACTCTGTCCACCAGCAGTATGATGTACTGAAATCTACTATACATGGGAAACAAGGTCTAGAGGCATAAATTCCACCAGTTTCATTGTCACAACCATAGAATTAGTCTACTGCATGTCCCTCTTTTATTCTCTGTTACTTTATAATCAAGTACTCTTTATCTTTTTAGTTCTTGTATTCTTTGTTTCTATACCAAAGCAGTGGTCAACCTTTTAATTACTTTTACTTGAAAGTTCAGTACTCCAGGCATAAAATTATTATCAAGTCAATTCAAATATTATTATTCGAGTAATATTAAATATATTTATTTTTTCTGTCGGGTGGATGGATATACTAAATATTACAGCGTCATTTGAAATGGTTGTTTTATGCATTCTCATTAATACTTTCTAAATCTAATTTTCAATTTTCAACTATTATGAAGTCGCATTGTACTTTTCATTTACGTCTATAAAGAAGTCAGCTTCACTTCCTTCTACTTATGGGTACTAGTAGTCTGGTTGGTTTGGCTCCCCGAAGTTGGAGCAAATGTTTTACCTCTTTAACCTTTTTGTCAAAAAAAATTCTTCTTCACTTTCAATCTTTTTCCTCTTCAAGTGTTCCTCAATTCAGATCCATATATTATATGTGTGTATTGTATGCATACATATATTTTGTGTGTGTATAGGTTTATATATGTACATATGTATGATGAAAATACACTTCTTCAAAGTTGTTCTGTTTCCATATGTAGTATTAAAAGTTACAAGTTATTGTTTCTCATATTGCAACTTTAAAATTGCGCTTAATTTTGACATGATTTATTTGCAAGCTAGACTCTTTTGACCTATATTTTGTATAGCTCCTCAATCCAGAATTGGCTCTGCATTCATTTACCTATTCCTTTTGTTTTCTTACCCTTAAATTTTACTGCTTGATTAACCATCTTCCTATTTTTTTCATATTTAACATTTTTCACTTTATGTAACTGCAGCTAGAGAAAATAGTTGTGCAGCCAACTCCAATTTCATGGTGAGTTCTCTATACTAGTTTAGGATCATTGTTTATTTCCAAAAGAGGGTTTTATTTTCTTTTCTTTTTTAGTTTAAGTTCGCCAATTTCATCTTTTCTTATTCCTCGTCTTATTGAAATTGAATTTTTGTGTTTCTCTTGCAGCATGAACTTTACATGCCCAACTTTGATTTTCTTGAAGAAAATGATGATGAAGTGGATCTAACATGTGACACTTAATTCCTTTTAGTTCATTGTTATTCTTTCAGTTTTCTTATGTTGGTTAATAAATTTTGCAGGTACTATGGTCCTTGGGAGACCAAGATACAATAAGAAATTTTGTAGTTATTGTGACTCGAGTATTATGATCTATTTATATGTGAAGTTTTGATTTTATTAGCACTTTATGCATTAGCTTATCAATTAGTTTGAAAAAAGTATGGCAATATTTATATTTACTTGACAAATAAATTTAATATTTCTTATAGAGATTAATAATAATAAATATGAAATCAATGATTTAAAAATCAATTATAATTTTCAATAAATTTTGATTATTTAGCAATTAATTTTTTATTTACAGATATATAATTTGTGAAGGAATTTTTCTGTCACTAATTTGAAGAAAGATTCTCAATTTATAATTAGTGAAGGAAAATATTCTCTCGTTAAATAAATTTGTTCTTCACAATATAATCTAACTTTTCCCTTGGCTCGGTGCTGCGGCGCCAGCCTCATGACTACCATTAGCGCTGCGGCGCCAACTAACAGTAGCAAAGCCTCAGTCTTAGCGCTGCGATGCAAGACTCCTACTTACGAGTCGCGATGCGATGCCGTTCTGTAATGTCTTCCCCCTTTACCTGGGGCTGCGGCGCGAGTGATTATAGCTTGGGGTCGCGCTGCGGCGCCGACCCTGAGCCTTAGATAGTTTTGACAGTTTTCTTCTTTTGTGAAATACTCGGGCTCATAACTTATTCGTATTAAGTCCGAATCGGCTCGTTCAAAAGCCATTAGCTCACAAATTACATGCACTATGATGTCATTAGAAAATATTTCATTTTTGAATCTTTTAACATAGAATTCACTGATTAGCTCATTATTGAGCGTTCATTTAACGTTCGTGAGCGTTCATAGCTCGTTTCTTCGTTCTAAGTCAGATTTCGACGATTCTTGAGTCCACGACTCTTGAATACCCTATCTTACGTGATGCCATTGAAAACTAAGGTTTCTAAGTTACATGACAACTTTCAACTACTAATCCGAGATTTCTACGTTTTCAACGTCTAACGGCTAATTTTGTAAATTTCTTCATAACTTCGTTACTCGAGTTTTCTATGCTAAATCAAATGCAACAACTCCATTGATTCATCATCTATATCCTAACCAAACAAGTTCCACATACCCTATGATGGTTTTAAATTTATCCATCAACAACCAATTAATCGTTTTACGATTTTCTTTGATTTTAAAACTTATTTAAATGCTTACGATTACTAATCATACGCGACTTATAATGACTTAATCCACTATTAGCCATCCTTATGACTCTGGAAGAGACATGCTCCACCAAATCATACTTTTCTATGAAAAAAGAAATCGAAAAAGATCGAAGTCTAACGTTTATGAGATATTACCTTTACGTTCTTCACGTTCTTAAATAACACTTGATGTTTTGATTTCATCTCACTTGATTACTTATTATCACACTTTTCTCTCTCTCAATATATGTTGGTCAATGTTTACAAAACACCAAATGAACTAAGCAAACTTTCTATTTATAGAAAACCAAATGGAGGGTAAAATGGTCATTGAGCTCAACCTCCTTACTATTCATTGTGTAGCCACCAAGTAACTACTTTACTTGGTAGCCAAATGGCCGACCCACATGCCTTGTGGGTCCTCCTCCATGGGTTGCCCCATGGGTTTAACCCATTTGGTGACCCATCGGTTCGATCCGCAGTTTTTTTTTGTCTTGGTTTAGGCCTTAACATTAATTTATCTCGGGCTTAACTTGGGCTTAACTTTCATTCTCATTGAGCTTGACACACTCCAAGTCTAATTGGATTATGCAAAGTCCATAACTCAAAGTCCATTAAGATTAATCGTATTCTACGTGTTTAATTCTCGTATTCTCTTCGTATATAGTTCGTACGATATTCGTATTATACGTCATAATAATCTTCGTACTATACTTGTATAATAACTAGTATCATACTCGTATTCCTCGCTTATAATAACCCTAATCATTATACGTAGACGCTTAATTCTCGGAACTCACTTTTCCCAACACTTAGATTTTAAGTCAGCATGCGAAAACTTCGTTTGCCATAACTAAAATATTATTGTATATTCTATTACGTCTTTGTATTCTATCATTACGCGTTTCTCAGAAATTCAAACCTATTCTCCAAGCAGAATCAGATGAATAGTGTTTTTTTACAGAAATTTCTCAAAAAACATTTATTTTTGTCTTCAAAATTCAAAACATTTAGTCCTTGAACATAGCAAGAATACTAATCACATTCGCACATTCTAGGTCATATAACGACCTTCAAATATCGTACTCACATAAATAATCAATTAAATTTATTTAACTCCAATAATTAAATAAAATTTAATTCACATAAAGATCCGATTTTTCTCGGGCGTTACATAGGCTATGACTTTCCCATATTGGATGAGAACACATCCTAAACATGTGACGCCCCCAAATTCGAGTATTTTCCAACCCGACAGATGGTGCTACACAGTACTACTAACTGTACATTCATTCCATTGAAACAACAACACAATGAGTGTATTAACTACACTTTTATTACAATAATAATGCGTTCTTTCCCAGGTTCTAAAACCAAATACATTCTTTAGTGTTCATAAGGGTAATATATACAAATATAATAGTCTATTACAAGATAACTAATTATCCGACTTAGCCTTACCTTTATCTCTCTTAGAACTCTCAATTTGTTTGGCCTTAGCTTCAGTCATATAATTCAAACAAGAAGTGAGCATAACTAGCTCAGCAAGTCTAGCAATGTATAATGTAAATACCACGTCAAGATTTATATGATTATTCTTCAATAATTGAACAAATAGCTATACAGTACTAAGAAACATTGACTAACACTTCTCATTTCATAACAGCAATTCCAAACTATATATAATATCTTAGGAATTCTAAACTGGTCGAAAGATTATGAACATACTCTTTTTGTTTTCATACATAAAAAGGACAACCCGCTACTAAGGCCGTACACCCGATATTTCTTATAAGCACTTCTAGGTGATCATCATATAGTACTCTATGTTGATCAACATTCATCCGTTAAACGTATTTACATTTATGTTTTGGCAACCTCGCGTGCCCATTTAATAATCGATGAAAAATTTGTTCATACACAAGCTTACGTTGAATTCGTACCCAACAAATGGGCGTATGATCGCGTTAACAATACTGTATCAAAAGACTTGTAAATAAATCAATCAAACTCTTGAGATTAGTCTAGCCGAGATAAAACTGACATCGACCCTTTCATAAAACAATTCATGCATCTTATAACATGAATCACTGAAACTCGGCTAACACGGAGGTTAGACAAGTGTTAAGAAAACTTGGCTTCAAGCGTCTTCAATTAAATATTCAACAATTCTTGATCGTTATAGTATCTACATGATATATTCACATAGAACACTGAGATTAGTTACTAAACAATCTAACTTCATTGTTTTAACCAACTTATTTCTCTTCTATATCTTACTTGAATTTATTTCATTAATAGAACCCCGTTTTGAGTTAATATCCTTCATTATATCTTATTAACGCTCTTGCGTCACTACCAATACTTAAAATTCATTGGTTATGTGACGCCCCCAAATCCGGGTTACCTGACACCCGAGTTTGGTGCTCACGATCCACAATATAATAACATCTAACTACCCATTCATTAATTATAATAAACTTACATATCATTAGTTATTAAGTTAACAACATCATCCCAGGTCAACTAACCTTAACATTACAAACTTTACCCTTTCGATAAACAAAAAGGGTTTACAAAACAACATATTAAATATGCTTAATATAAAACTACTCCAGCACTATGCCTTTGCCTTTATTCCGCTTAGCCCCGTTGGCCTCATCGTTCCTAGCTGAAATATTTTATTTAGCAAGGGTGAACAACAAGTTTGCCCCGTAAGTTAAAATATACAATAAATGATATATGAATCAGAAATAGAAGAGTCTAGATTGAATAGAGCTTCAACAATTATCAAACGATTTGGAGATAACGAAATAATAATTTAATCTGAATAATAACTTTCTACTATTTTATTCGATATGAAAGAGTATAATTCTTTCAAAGATTCAATAATATTCAATTGAATTAGCAATACTGTAACAATATTCAATAATGTGGGATATACCCAGATTTCATGCTGAGTGATCACAGAGGATCATGAACTAATAGAGGATTCATTTAGTTATTAAACTAAATTACCACAAGAATATAAATTAGTTATCAAAACTAAACTGTACTCTTCTGCAAGTACCTGGAGTGGCCAACTCCTTTGTACCCTATATTATGCATAATACTCAATAATAGTGCACATGTCAATTTACGACAATAAAATTTGTTCATCTCAGTTTTACTTCACGAGTCCGTACCACAACAATATGGTTGGATTACTTTCAAAGAAATACTAGGAATTCAATAATTAATAACAATGCTAATCTAGCCGAAATCAATGGCATAGATCTTCCAATAACATTTCAGTTCATAATGGATAGAACCTTTCATGCTTTAACAAATATTAGTCTCGCATAAACAATTAGTTGAGACATAATTTATAATTAGTTCAAATAATAGAACATGATTTGATTGCACTACGTGCGAATTACAACAATCATTATAGATGTGAATAACTATCAATAATTATTCACTACCATGCTTGAAAAACAGTAACTCAAGTTGAGTTAGAAAACTTGCCTTTCGCGTTGATTACTGCTACACAATATAATTAACTGCGCTCGTAAGACCTATAATCAATAATGTCGGTCTCACAATTAGTACAATAATTCACAACACACATCACTGTAATTTACAGTTAAACCTTCTCCTAAACACATTAGCACATAATCACAACAGTGCTTATAACCTATATAAACACTTAACAAGTCTAACTATTTCGGTCTGGTTGGACTTTGGTCCGTTCTCGGTGTTCCGGTCACCCTATTCGACAATTAACACAATTATTGTCAATTACACTTGGTCTCTAAGCTTCAATATTAATTTAGATAAGTCAATTATCATTCATAATATTTTTCAGAAGCTTTTAATAATTATCAAGCAATTATTATAATTTTTAATAATTTTTCAAATATCAGAATCACTTTTAAATGATTTAATTATCAAATAATCTTATCATTATTAATATTTAATAATATCAAAATGTTAATAACATACATTCCAAAATATTAAAGTTATCATCAATAACTTAAAATATTTTTAAATCATCAATATTCTACTTAAATGATTTTTAAAATAATTAAAATCATTTTTAAATCATCACCATTAATATATAAATATTAATGAAATTATTATCCAAATATTAAAAGTCATTAATTATAACTTAAAATATTTTTAAACCATTTTTCTCATTTTTAAATGATTTTTAAATCAATAAAATCATTTTTTATTCATTTATTTAATATAATAATTAAATAAATCAAACATCATTAATATTAATTTATTAATGAACATTCTCCAAAATATTGAAAATTATATTTTATAATTTAAAATATTTTCTAACACTTTATTCTCAATTAAAATGATTTTTAAATCATTAAAATTATATTTATCTTATTTATTTAATTTAATAATCAAATAAATATAATATCATTAATATTAAATTATTAATGAAAATTCTCCAAAATTATTAAAAGTTACATTTTATAACTAAAAATATTTTTAAATATATTATTCTTATTTAAAATGATTTTTCATAATATTAAATCATTTTTCTCTAATTTATTTAATACACTAATTAAATAAATTAATTACCTTTAATATTTAAATAATTATAAATATTAAAGAAAATTTTCCAATTTGTCAAAAATTATTTTTCATAATTTAAAATAATTTTTAAAATCATTTTTGGTAATTTTTATAATTTATTTCTTATTTTTAATTATTTTCCGAAAATCAGAAAATAAAACTAATTAAATCGTCGCTAAATGGCTTTAGTGACAAAAAGCGTCGCTGTTGGTGTTCTTGAGCTTAAGAACAGTGACAGCTCCATGATCAAGGCTGCTCGTTTGACCAGCCATTATTCTCGGTGTATTAATGTTCTAGGCCAACTTAAACCTTACTCGTGTAGTACTCATGTAACACTACAACATCCAATAAGAACTTTGATCAAACAATAACACAGCGAAAAGATCTGGACTCTCAAATTCCCTGTCAGATCATACCTGGGTTTTCTGGGAAAACCCAGAAACTCAGGCAGCTCGACATGCCACTTTCCAGCCTAAATTAATCTAGGTTCTGATCTTGATTCAAGTTATCTTAATGTTCAAATATATACTCCTTATGTCAAGGAACAACACTAAATCCGAAAATCACTTTATTAGCAACAGAATAACCATGAATCACACGGTCAAAGTATGTCAGACAGCTTGTTCTTAGAATCTGGAAATTCCCAGAAAATTCTAGTCGTGACCAAATGGACTAGTTTGACCATTTGTCACGATCAATCTATTGACTGTTTTAATGTTCTATAAGCATGAATCTATAGTAAAATTAACAAGATACAAGATGTATCGAATAACAACATCAAACAACAATCAAATATGTTAGATCCGGCCTTGCAAAACGTTGTCAGGCGTTGTTCAAGCACTTCTGGGTTGCCCAGATTCGGCTCGGTCAACATCGGTCAACTATGTTTGACCTTAAATAACTTGCAATCTAGACATCATTTAGTTTTAATACCACTTGCAGATTAAAATCAACATAACATGCTATATATACAACATATAAAACATTAAAAATAACCAACGAACAAGAATCTGTGGCGCCTGACATTTGCTTGACATTTTGATGCTATGGATTCATGATAGATCATAGATCTTCATAAAACATCCAATAGCAAGATTCTAAACACATAAACACAAAGATTTTCTTAGCAACTTGGATCAAAAATAAAAATTTGATTTATACCTTAAGCTTCCAATTCTTGATCTTAATCCTTCAATCTGTTATTGATTGACCTAAGGCTGATTAAAATGACTGAAACACTTCTAATTTTCGTAGGTTTAGTGAGAGAGGGAGTTGGTGAGAGCAAAGTTGCAAAATGGCTAACTTTTTTGAACTTTCTATGTCTAATTCTCTTATATACTCAACAAGTGCAATGTATTTGATGAATTGGCTGGCAATATAGGCTGATGTGCTGTGTTTGTAGGCTATACAAAGTCAAGTGGTTAGCTCAACAACTAAAGTTATGGCCAATTCTACAAGTTAGCTAATTAAAGAAACCAAAAAGGGTATTTTGGTCATTATCTAATTATTTTAATGACATTCTTGGAATTTAAACAAACCCTTAGGGCTTAGGGTTTGGGTAAGGGTTTAGGGTTTGAACCCTTTAGGTTTAAAAATTCTAATTCCCACAAATTTCAAATTTAGGGTTTATAAATTAGAAAATAAAATTTCTAAAAATGCAATTAGGATTTCTAAATAGAAAATTAATATACAAAAAATATAATTAGAGCTTTCTAATCGTATTTAAGTTTAATGAACTCATTAGGTTTGCCAAATAGAATTTGGGTTTCCTAATTTAGGGTTTATAATTCCCGGTTTTGAAATTAGGGTTTTTAACAGCACATTAGGGTTTTTATATATGAGATTAGGGTTTTTAATCCCTTATTAGGGTTTACAAAATTTAAACCCAATTCAGTCAATCAACGGTCATTAAATCCGTACAGTACAAACACATATTCAACAGTATAATTATTTTAATTGTATTTTCTATCGAATCCTTATCCGAACTTAGGGTTAGGGTTTTTAAAAACTGCTAAACACAACTCTACTCTAATTTTATCAGTCAATACACATATTGACCAGTACTCAAGACTCGTATCATAGATACACCGTGCAATATTAACAGTCAATATTAAATAATAATAATAATAATAAATTATTCGTAAATTTTGGATTATTCAAAATCCCGGGTTATTACAGGTTAAGTATCATAATAATAGAATATGATTTACCTTTCATACTTTACATTCTTCGTTTAACGGTTAATAGATAGCGTTCAATCCTTAAAGTCATTACTATATACGCGAATTAAGAGTGGTCTTACCATGTATCTTAATTATTTACATGCTCCGTAGTTGTTCTACAAACACCTTGGTTCAACAACTAACTTGGTAACCATTGTTTCAGTACCCCCCGCCCCGGCGGGGGCTTGTTCTTTAACTGGCCCACCCCGACGGGCATGGCTCCTGTTAACAAACAAAATACCCCGCTCGCCCTACCAAAGGTTCTAGCCTTTACATAGCCCGCCCCGGCGGGGGTCCAAGCTATTAAACCCTTAAGCTTCTTTTATTGCTAGATTTTACACGTTCGTTTAACATTAGTGAGCGTTCCAAATTCGTTTTCTTCATTATAAATCGAAAATTGACCAATCTTGAGTCCACGACTCTTGAATACGTTATACTATGCTATGCCATCGAAAACTAGGGCTTCCGAATTCAACAGCAAATTTTTGACTGCTAATCCAGAATTATACGATTTCAACGCTTAACGTCTAATTTCATAAAATTTGTCATACCTTCATTACTCATGTTTTCTACACCAAATCAAATGGATACAATCCATTGATTCATTGTATATATCCTAACCAAACAATATTCACATACCCTGTAAATGATGGTTTTCATTTTGTCCATCAACAACCATGTCAATGTGTAATGGTTTCTTCGGGTTAAACTTACGTAAACACTTATGATTTCTACTTAAACATGACTTATCAATGTTTTAATAATTAATAGTCATCCTTATTCCTTCGGAAGAGACATGTTCCATCAATCTATGATTCTCTATGAAAAATAAATTTAAATGGATCGAAGACTAAGGTTTTACGAATTATTACCTTTATGTTCTTCGTGTTCTTGCTAAAAACTTATTTTTTTGCTTTGGGTAGCTCTTGATTACTTGTTTCTAACTCTTTTCTCTCTCTCAAATATGTTGGACAAAGTTTGCAAAATAAGAAATGACCAAGACTAGCTTTCTTATATAGGAAAACCAAATGGAGGGAAAAATGGTCATTAGGTGACCTCCTTAGTATTCACTCCTCCACAACAACTTAGCCACCAAGTAACCACTTTACTTGGTGGCCAAGTGGCCGGCCCACATACTCCATGGGTCTCCCCATGGGTTTCCACATGGGTTTTACCCATACGGTGACCCGCCAGTTCGATCCGCTATTCGATTTCTTGGATCGGGCTTGATTTAACCTAACATTGAGCCTTAACTTGGGCTTGATTACACAATTCACTGGGCTTGATATAATCCAAGTCCAATTCGATTCTACAAAGTCCTTGAACTAAAAGTCCATTAATACTAATCGTATTCTACGTGTTCAATTCTCGTATTTTCTTCGTTTAGTATTCATACGATATTCGTATTATATATCGTAATATTCCTAATACTATACTCGTATTATAACTAGTATCATACTCGTATATCGTACGTATAATAACCTTAATCATTATACGCATTTCATTTCCTTCTCGGAATTCACTTTTCCTAACCCTTAGGTTTTAAGTCCGTAGGCGAAAACTTTGTTTGTCATAACTGAAATATTATTGAATATTCCATCTTGTCTTCGTATTTTATCATTACGCATTTCTCGGAAATTCAAACTTAATTCCCGAGTAGAAACGGATGAATAGTATTTTTACAGAAATTTCTCAGAAAACATTTATTTTCGTCTTGGAAATTTAAAACAATTATTTCTAGCACATATCCAGAATCCTAACCACATCCACACATTCTAAGTCATAAAACGACCTTCAAATAGCTTACTCGTATAAATAATGAATTAAATTCATTTAATCCACATAATCAAATAAAAATTTAATTCTCATATAAATCCAATTTTCTCAAGCGTTACAAAACCTCTGCCTGAAGCATCGTTGTAGAAGACAAATCCCTCCGAACCTGATGGTATTTTCAGAACAGAAGCTGAAATAAGTCTCCTCTTGAGTTCTTGGAAGCTCTTCTCACATTCCTCGTTCTATCCAAATTTTGTATTTTTTTCAAGTCAGCTAAGTTAATGGAGTAGCGATTCAATAAATTCCTTCCACGAATCTCCGATAATAACCAGCTAAGCCCAGAAAGCTACATATTTCGATTACTTACTTAGGTTGCTCCCAACTTTATATTGCTTCAATCTTTTCCGGGTCCACTAATATTCCATACTTTGATATCACGTGCCCAAGGAATGCTACTTCCTCAATCCAGAACTCGCATTTCTTCAACTTGGCGTATAACTTGTTTTCGCGAATCTTTTGGAGTATCAGCTTTAAGTGTTGCTCATGATCTTCATGGCTTTTAGAATAGATGATGATGTCATCAATTAAAACAACCACAAAATGATCAAAATATTCCTTAAATACTCGGTTCATCATATTCATGAAAGCCGCATGAGCATTAGCCAATCCAAAAGACATGACTAGGAATTCGTAATGCACGTACTGAGTTCTGAAAGCAGTTTTTGGAATGTCATCAGTTTTAATCTTAAACTGATGATATCCGGAATGAAGATCGATATTTGAGAAAAATTTAGTACCTTGCAAATGGTCAAACAGATCATCAATGCGAGGTAACGGATACCTATTTTTGATGGTGATATGGTTCAACTCCCAATAATTAATGCAAAGTCGTATACTACCATCTTTCTTCTTTACGAATAAAATAGGAGCACCCCAAGGAGATGTACTAGGATGATTGAAACCTGTGACAACCCAATATTTTCTATATAAATAAATCATAAATTTTGCGTATAAATTTTTATTTATTAAAATAAATATGAATGATATGTGTAAAAGTAATGTGTAATTATAATTATATGTGTGATAAATAAAATTTATTTATTACATTAAGTATTGCAAATGAATTTATTTTAGAATTATTGATTATTATCAATTATAATTTTTATACTAATTAATTCCTTATTGGAAATGTTTTATTAATTATTTTTCAAGGAAAATATAATCTTATATTATTTAAATAATATAGAAAATGATTTTAGAATAATTATTTATTTTAAAGGTAAAAATGCGTGAAAGGTATTATGTAAGTATTTATGTGATGAATATAAAATATATTTATTACATGAATGGTTATGAATAATTTTATTTTAGAGTTATTGCTCATTATAAATTATATTCTAATAATAATTAGTTTTATAGTAAAAATGTTTTTAATGTGTATTTTCCATGAAAATATGATAATTATATTAATTGAATAATATATGATATGATTATAGAATATTTTTTTTATATTTATTTTATTATATGAAATTATTTTAATAATTAAGTAAATTATTTCTACTTAATTATAAGGTTAATTATGGCAGATAATTCAGATATGGAATCCAAACCCTAAGTCTGGGTTTTGATTAAGGAATGTAAATAATAATATTATATTATTATTTGTCAGTGTTATAGATAAGTATGGTTATGTGTGGAACAGTTTATTATATTACTATCAAACCCTAATTATGAGTCTGAAATAAGGAATGATAATAAAATTATAATATAATAATATTTTGATTTTTCAGTGCCATAATGATGTACTGTATATGTCTGGACTGACAATGGTTGGTCAATTATGGTGAAAAATGCCAAAACCCTAGTTTAAGCTATTAAACCCTAAATTAAAGCCGAATGTCGGCTTAAGACTGTAATGTAATCATGTTAATGTAATTTATGATCGGTATTTATGTATTAACCCTAATTAGGGAGAATCGTAATTATTCAAAACCCTTATTATTAATATTATTATTATTATTCTATATTTTAATCCCTAATTATAATTTGAAACCCTAAAGCGAAAGTCATTCACGACTTTGAGAATTTGTTAAAGCCGTTATGTAATCACAATAATGTGATTAACGACTGGTGATATAGAAATTAAAACCCTAAAACCTAGAACCTTAATTTAATTTCTAGAAACCCTAATTGTATTCTAGAAACCCTAATATTTATTTTATAAACCCTAAATTATTTAAAGTGTAAACCCTAATTGTTAAATTCAAAAGCTTAATACTAATTAGGGTATCTTAAACCTAATTAGTAAGGTGTTAATTAATTAAAAACTTAATTAATTAAGAAACCCTAATTTTGTATTTTAGAAACTAAAATTTATTATTTTATTTATTTATTATATTTTTGTGAAAATCCTAATTATGGAAATTCTTGAAATTATTGTAAAACCTAAATGGTCTAAACCCTAGTTGACTCAAAATCTAAAACCTAAGGGTTTGTAAAGATTATAATTTTACCATTTAATTGATTTACAAAATAACAAAAATGCCCCTCTTACATAATTGAGGCTAAAATATAGGGTTTGACAATAGGCTAAGTTGTTGAACAACTTTACCCACCCCATGTGCATCAAATCTCAGCAAATCTTCAGCTGATTCAAGCCACATACATTGCACCCATGTACTATAAATTAATTGGAGAGAGAAAGAATTCATTTATTTGCTCAATTTTTTCACCAAGCTCATCCTAGACTCTCTCTCTCTCTCTAAACCACGAAATCTTAATGTATATCAGTCCTAAATCAAAGCCCCACGTTTACCAAAAACAGATCAAGAAGTCAGGTTAAAGAATTGGATCGAAAAGGTATAAACCCTAGCCCAAAAATCTGTCCAATTTTCTGTTGTTAAATTTTATGTTTGATGTGTTAAACATGTTGATTATGGTGTCAATAGATGATCTGGGTTGCTAGATGTTAGATCCATAACATCTAGAGGCTCGGATTTGATGATTTTGCAAATCTGGCAAAAATTATGTTTTGTGGTCTGACAACGAATGTCAGTGACCACAGATCCTTGATGTTTTATGATTTATGTTGTTTTTAAGATGTTACGTGTAGCCTGTATTGTGGTCTGTAATCTGAAAGTGTCCTCAAGGTCATTTGATGTCTAAACTAGAAGTTATTTACGGTCAAAAGTAGTTGACCGGCCATGACCGGGCGTTTCTGGGTAACCCAGAAACAGCCAAGAACCGGTTTGACAAGATTTTTATCCGACTAGATCGTTCAGTGTATTTATGTTTTGTTGTTTGTGTTGAATCTAAGTTATAGTATGTTAGTTTAACTAGTGATCCATGCTTTTAGAACCTATAAATAATGCTTGTTCTGGTTTTGGTAGTTGGTCAAAGGAGATCAGACGATCATAAACTCAGTTTTCTGGGTAACCCAGAAAACTGATGAACATGATCTTTGACAGACTTTGACCGAATCGAATATGCTTTATTTATTGTTGATATGTTGATTTTTTTTGTAATGGAATTGTAGTATCACATGTTGTCTACAATCTGGAACTTTTAGATCATAAAACTATCACCTAGATCACAAGTTGTGGAATCTCAAAACTGGCTAGTCGAACCAGTCGAACTGTTCTTCATTTCTGGGTAACCCAGAAAATTAAGAACAGCTCTGACAGCTTGTTCAAGGCTTCAGATCTCGCTGGTTATACATGTTATAATCATGTTTGTTGCTGGGTCATGTAGTCCTGCATAACATCTACATGATCGGACCAAAACCGAGGCTAGAAACATCATGAACAGCTCAGAAATCGTGGTCAAAGTAGGGTACTTAAACACTGGCTATGAATGTTCTTGAAGGCTCAAGAACACCTATAGCGACGGTTCTGTCGCTATAGGGGCCTTTAGCGACGGTTTATTATTATTATTTTTGGAAATTATTTAATAAATAGAAAAAAATAGTTTTTAATTATTAAAAATACAAAATAAATTATTAAAAATTATTTTAAATTCTGAAAATTAGTTTTTAATTATTTTAAATATATTTCATAAATATTTAATATTTTTGGAATATTAAAAGTATTTAATTTATTTAATGATAATATTAAATAAATTATTTAAAAATGATTTTAATATTTGAAAAATCATTTAAAATTATATTATGGTATAAGAAAATAATTTAAGTTATTTTTGATAACTTTTAATATTATGTGATAATTTTCATTAATAAATTAATATTAATGATAATTAAGTTATTTATTAAATTAATTAAATAAATGAATTAAAAATGATTTTAGTAAATTAAAAATCATTTTAAATAAGAATAAGGTATTTAAAAATATTTTAAGTTATAAAATATAACTTTTAATATTTAAAGGTAAATTTCATTAATTAATTATTATTAATGATATTAAATTTATTTAATAATTATATTAAATAAATTAGTTTAAAAATGATTTTATTATTTTAAAAATCATTTTAAATGAAAATAAAGTGTTTAAAGATATTTTAAGTTATAAAACATAACTTTTAATATTTAAGGGATATTTTCATTAATAATTTAATATTAATGATATTTATTTAATGATAAATGATATTAAATTTATTTAATAATTATATTAAATAAATAGTTTAAAAATGGTTTTATTTATTTAAAAATCATTTAAAAGGGATAAAAATGAATTAAAAATATTTTAAGTTATAATTAATGACTTTTAATATTTGGATAAATAGTTCATTAATATTTAAATATTAATGGTAATTATTTAATAATGATTTTAAATGTTTTAAAAATTATTTAAGGGTAATATTAATACGTTAAGAATATTTTGAGTAATTATACATAACTTTAATATTTTGGCAATTGTTTCATTAATAGTTTAATATTGATTAAATATTGATGATAATAGAATTGTTTGATCATTTAATAATGATTCTGATACTTCAAAAATTATTGTAAATGGTAATAATTATTATAAGGTCATGAAAAATGATATGACTGTTATTTAATTAGTCTAAGTGGATATTGAACAACTGTTTAGAGTCTTAGACTCGATAATTACCCGATAAAAATGTCGGTAGACCGACATGGTTCAGAAATTGATCTGGACTTAGAAATTTAGTTAGTTAATTATTTTATTTGTGATTCAATGGTGAATAAAGTGGTGTGACAATGTGATTAGGAATGAGTTGATGTTTGTTTGTGATAAAATGATTGTTGAACATGTATGACTATGTGATTAGGTTATGTGCTGACTGCAATAAGCAGTACTATGTGTTATGATATGTGATTCTAATCGACAGAATGATCTTATTAATGATAGGTTTCGGTATAACAGATAGATCTAAGTTGCGTAATTGTAAGCAGCGCATCAGGCAAGTATCCTAACTTTGCATTTTCTTTATGCAATGGACAAGTGTAAGAATGTTTCAAAATTATATTATTACTGTACAGATTGTTAAATCTATATTATATACACCCATTGATTATCAATATGTTAGTATATGATAATTCAGTTATATATATTCTGTTCGTTAATTTCTATAAATGATTATACAAGTGTCCCCACTTGGATAATCATTGTATTTAATCACATGTTGATACACCTTTGATATACATATATGTTGAATTATATAAGACCTTTGTTATAAAAACCCGACAGGTATGAACATCCCGATAATGGGAAAATTTTTATGCGCTACGGCGGACAAAGGATGAACGATAATATCGTTCTAGCAATGTAGTATTGATCAATACAGGGCCCATGGACTGTACACCCGCAGGCCCGTAAGCAATGCCGGTTTACAGATGAATTTCTGTTTAACCTTTTCGAAAATGAAAAAAAATGTTCATAATATGTCACAGAAACCCCCATGTATAGTCAATACACATTTTCAAAAATTTGAACGAGGGTTGTTATGTTATTGTTATTGGTACAGATTACTTCACAACTATTGACCGGTTATAGAAGAATATTATAAAGAAAACATTTAAATTCTTTCCGCTTATATATATATAAATACTTGTTGGGCACTCAAATGCTCATCCTTGCTTAATTTAAATGTTTTCAGCTAAGTGTGAACAGCTAGAAGGCTCGACCAGGATCACGTGAAAAGGAAAGCAAACAGAATTTGTTTATTTGTATATTATGTAATAGTTAAATTGTATTAAGTTAATGATATGTATTATATATCATGTAAAGAATGTAGTAAAGGTTGCGTACTTGGGATTAAACTCTGATAAATGTAAGTTAAGTTTAAAATTTATATTATTGTTCTTATTATTAGTAATATTTTCGCTCAAAGAAATGGTATCGTGAAGTACCGAATTCGGGTTTCAAGTATCCGGGTTCGGGGACTTTACAAAACCAATATCTAACAACTCCTGTAGTTGGGTTTTTAACTCCTGGAGTTCAATAGGAGACATTCAATATGGGGTTTTTGAAATGGGTTTTGTATTGGGTTCAAGGTCAATACAAAATTCGATTTCACGTTCTGGGGGTAGGCAAGGAAGTTCTTCAGGAAATACATCAGGAAATTCATTAACAACATAAATTCCATTCAAATATGACGTATTTTTGTTTAAATCCATGACATGGGCTAAGAAAGCTTGACATCCATTTTTCAATAAAAAGAATAACTTTATGGCTTGATATGACAGTGATTGACTTTAGTGGTTTGGTTGTTTGAATTCGCATAACAGGTTGGTTAGGAATATGAAAACTAACAACCTTACAAAAATAATCAATTTTAGCATGATGAGTAGTTAGCCAATCAATCTCTAAAATCATATCTAATGCAAGTATTTTCAAAGAGATAAGATCAATAGGTAATGTGAGGGTGCCGATTTAAATCAAACAATATTTATAAACAGTGGATGTAATGAAGGTTTATCCTAATGAAGTTTCAACAGATAAGTTAAAGTCTAATTTCTAAAGGGTCAATGTAAGACCCCAACTTTTATAAATAAAGATGAAATTTCTATAAATATCATTTTTGAATATTATGGAATGAATTTGATATAATGTTATAGTTGTGGGTAATATTTATAAATTTTGCAAAGTACGCAAGTTGTTATATAATATTCGATTGGTCGGGGAATATTCGTTTTAACAGGGAATATTCATACAACGGCACAATCATTGGTGGAACCCACAACGGAATTATTGTCGGATTGAGAAAATGATAAAAATACTTTATAAAAATAATGGCGGAAGTTTTACCGTTAACTGTTGAAACACCAGATGTTAAAAGTACAGTAATACGCGTAGTTGCACAGTAGCACACGGTATTGATTATTGATGCTTACGTGAGAAGTCACTCAGTTTTGTTCAATTATTGTTATAAATTTTGCTTATTATTTGGACCCCCACTTACCCATTTTTTTAAAACAGTCGGAGAAAGTTATCTCAGTTTCGTTATATTTCTTATATATGTGTGTTATATATATATATATATATATATATATATATATATATATATATATATATATATATAAGAAAAGTGATGATAGGAATGGTGGGTGGGGGAGTGTGTGCGTGTGTGGGAGGGAGTATTATTGTTAGTATATTATATATATAATAAGTGTGTGGATGTGTGTTTGAAAAGGATGTTAGTGGAGGATTTTGGTGGTAGAATTGGTAAGCCTTTGCCGAAAGGCAAAGGTTATAAATATATTTATATTTTATAAGTTTTGTTTTTTTAGATTTTAAATAGAATATATTATATTTTATTATGCATAGTGTGTGTATAGTGTCTGCAAAGTGTTTGTATAGTAAAATCTTTTTATAAAGTTATTCATTATATTAGATTATAAATAGAATATATTATATTTTATTTAAAAGATTTTGCTTTAATCATGGACCGTCAGATTAAAGTAAATCAATCTGGACCGTTCATGAGTTAGTTACTATGCAGTCCATTTTTCTATAAATAGAAGCTCATTCCTTCATTATTTCTTACGAATTCATTGAAACTCTAGAGAGAGAAATTAAAGAAAAGCTATAGAAAAGTATTCTGCTCCTTCCCTACTCTTATATTCAGTTTATTTTACGGTAAGAGATATTATTTGTTGTACTCGTTAGGGGTATTCCTTCTTTCTTATTGGTGAAATTCTTTTGTTATTCCATTCTTTATTATTCTATTGGAATAACCTGTATACGCGGAATACCCTATACTTGGTGAAGTTCTTCTGTTATTCCATTATTTATTATTCTGTTGGAACATCTTGTATGTGCGTTTTACGCAGGACCTGGTTCCGTCTTTATTATTATTCTATTGGAATATCCTGTCTGTGGGTTTACGTCGGGCCTGGTTCCGTCTTTATTATTCTGTTAGAACATCCTGTTGGTGCAAATTTCGTCTGACCTAGTTCCGTTACTTATTAATCTGTTGGAATAACCTGTCTATGTGAAGTGCCGCATGCATGGTGATTTCTTTTGTTATTCCATTTTTTATTATACTCAGTTGGTTAAAGTTTTGACTTCTATACTCCATGAAATTAGTGGAATATCCTTGATATTTGCGCTTCATCCAGTATCTTTTTAGGAAAATATTCTTCTGAGCATTCTTGAATTTTACTCTATAAAGCAGTATCATGTTGACAATTTGGACGTTATTGGTTCATGGATAAATTAATTCTTGAACTTGTTTTATTAAATTCTTATATCTTTGTCATCATCCTCATGTTTATATTATGTTGAAAGTCATATGTGGCATTTAGTGCATAGATGGACTTGGTATGATTATGACCTGGGATTATTCAGTGTAATCATGACCGTAATGTTATAAATGATGTCGTAAATGTCCTCATTGGCCATAGTGCATTGATGGACAGTTGTTGGCATAATCATGACAATTAATGAATACACAAATATTCTTGGCCCATAGTGCATGGATAATTGTGGTCGTGATACTAAAGAATATCCTTGGCCGTAGTGCAGGGGTGATTCAGTGATATGGATTATTTATTAAGTTGAGTCACAGCAATAAAAGTGATGAAAAACCTTTTAAATCATAAAAGATAGTAGATTGTATTCTCAACTTAACTCTTTTAATGGATTGCTTGTTCTGCTGCAGTTAAACTTGATGGTTGTTATATTGTATCAGTTTAACACTTTTTAAGGCTAATGATAATTTATTATGCATTATCTTAGTCATAATATTTCTTACTGGGCTAGTTGAGCTCACTCTTTCTTTCACTGTTCTCTTCAGGAAATGAGAATATAGCTGGGACGAGTCGGGGAACGGAGTGATGGTCCTAGCTGGTGCATTAGTAGTCCTCAATATTCTGTGATATAGTGTGATAATAATTGTAATGAGGACTCCTTTTGAGTCTTGTTTGGTTCAAATTGGTTCAACAGGTCATCAATATTCTTGGGAGAAACCTTCATTGCATCCACTATTTATAAGTCTTGTTTGGTTCAAATTGGTACCCTCACATTACCTATCAATCTTATTTCATTGAAAATACTTGCATTTGACGTGACTCTAGAGATTGATTGGTTAACTACTCATCATGTAAAAATAAATTATTTTCGTAAGGTTGTTAGCTTTCATATTCCTAACCAACCTATTATGCGAATTCAAGTGACCAAACCATTAAAATCAATCCCGGTCATTTCAAGCCATAAAGCTATTCGTTTATTAAAAAATGGATGTCAAACTTTCTTAGCTCATGTCACAAATTTAAACAAAAATACGTCAGTTTTGAATGATATTTCTATTGTTTATAAATTTTCTGATGTATTCCCTGAAGAACTTCCTGGTCTACCCCCAGAGCGTGAAATTGAATTTTGTATCGACCTTGAACCTGGTACCAAACCCATTTCCAAAGCCCCATATCAAATGGCTCCTATTGAACTTCAGGAGTTAAAGACCCAATTGCAGGAATTGTTAGACATTGGCTTTATTCATCCTAGTACGTCTCCTTAGGGTGCTCCTGTTCTATTCGTTAAGAAGAAAGATGGGAGTATGCGACTTTGTATTAATTATCGGGAGTTGAATCATGTCACCGTCAAAAATAGGTACCCATTGCCACGTATTGATGACCTGTTTGACCAGTTGCAAGGAGCCAAATTATTTTCAAAGATTTATCTTCGTTTCGGATATCACCAATTGAAGATTAGAACCGATGACATTCCAAAGACGGCTTTCAGAACTCGGTACGGGGATTATGAATTCCTAGTCATGTCCTTTGGATTGACTAATGCTCTTGCTGTCTTCATAGATATGATGAATCGAGTATTCAAGGAATATTTGGATCACTTTGTGGTCGTCATTATTGATGACATCCTTATTTATTCCAAAAGTCGTGAAGATCACGAGGAACACTTGAGACTGATACTCCAAAAGCTTCGTGAATACAAGCTTTATGCCAAGTTGAAGAAATGCGAGTTCTGGCTTGAGGAAGTAGCTTTCCTTGGCCACGTGGTATCAAGTCATGGAATATCTGTTGACCCAGCAAAGATTGAAGCTATTCAAAACTGGGAGAAACCTAAATCAGTGACCGAAGTACGTAGCTTTCTCGGTTTAGCTGGTTATTATCGGAGTCTCGTGAAAGGATTTTTTTGAATTGCTACACCATTAACTCAACTAACTCAGAAAGATACAAAGTTTGGTTGGAGCAAAGAATATGAGAAGAGTTTTCAAGAACTCAAGAGGAGACTCATTTCAGCACCTATTCTGACAATACCATCTAGCTCTGAGGGATTTGTCGTCTATAGTGATGCTTCGGGTAAAGGGTTGGGATGTGTTCTCATGCAACATGGGAAAGTCATATCATATGTCTCAAGACAACTCAAAGAATATTAGAGGAATTATCCTACTCATGATTTAGAGTTGGCAGCTGTTGTCTTCGCACTTAAAATTTGGAGGCATTACTTGTATGGGGAGAAAGTAGAGATCTTTACTGATCATAAAAGCCTCAAATATTTCTTCACTCAAAAGGAACTCAACATGCGACAACGACTTTGGCTTGAACTATTGAAAGATTATGATCATACCATCCAATACCATCCTGGAAAAGCGAAAGTGGTAGCTGACACATTGAGTAGAAGATCATATGCAAGTGCAAATACGATATTGTCAACGCAAAGGCTCATTTTGTGTGACTTGCAAAGGATGGAGATAGAGTTAAAGACTCCAGGGACCCATGTGATGATGGCGAATATACGAGTAGAACCGACTTTAATTGATAAAGTTAAAGTTGCTCAAGCTACAGACTTAGAGCTTATGCGTATGAGGAAGAAAGTGCAAGAAGGTTCTATACCGGAACCAAGAATCGATGAACAAGGAATACTTCGAGTCAACTCCAGACTTTGTGTTCCTAACGACCCTGATTTAAAGTATAAAATCATGATGGAGGCGCACAACACACCATTTGCAATCCATCCTGAGAGTACAAAAATGTATCATGATATTCGTCATACATTTTGGTGGAGCAATATGAAGAGGGAGATAGCGATGTTTATCTCAAGGTGTATAACCTGTCAACGAGTTAAAGCGGAGCATCAAGTACCAAAAGGTCCATTGCAACCACTTGAAATTCCAGAGTGGAAGTGGGAGCACATTACCATGGATTTCGTTATCGGTCTTCCTAAGGTTTCTCAAGGTATAGATGAGATTTGGGTCATTGTTGATAGATTGACCAAGTCTGCTCATTTCTTACCAATACGAGAAACTTATACACATGAACGTCTTGCTCGTATGTACATAAACGAGATTGTAAGACTGCATGGTATGCCGGTATCCATAGTTTCTGATCGAGACCCAAGATTCACTTAACGATTTTGGGTAAGTTTGCAAAAAGCTATGGGCACAGACTTAAGTTTTAGCTCGGAATATCATCCTCAGACGGACGGACAGTCAGAGAGGACTATTCAAACTCTTGAAGATCTATTAAGACTCTGTGTCCTTGATTTCAAGGGAATTTGGGACAAGTTCTTACCATTGGTGGAGTTTTCCTACAACAATAGTTCTCAAGCAAGTATTAGCATGACTCCATTCGAAGCGTTGTATGGAAGAAAGTGTCGTTCTCCAGTATGCTGGGATGAGGTGGGTGAATCAACGTTGTTGGGACCAGAGTTGGTACGTATGACTACGAAAAATATTTAAACGATCCGTCAATGTATAAAAACCTCACAAGATCGACAAAGGAGTTATGCTGATCTACATCGAAAGGACATGGAATTCGATATAGGAGATCATGTGTTGTTACGTGTTGCTCCATGGAAAGGAGTTACGAGATTTGGAAAGAGAGGAAAGCTCAATCCTCGATTCATCGGCCTATTTTTAATCCTCGATCGAGTAGGAACTGTGGCCTATAGACTCGTTTTACCGACAAGAATGTCTCGTGTTCATAATGTTTTTCACATATCCATGTTACGTAAATATATGAAAGACCCGCACCACATTATTGAGTTAGAACCAGACAAAATAGTGGAAGATTTGACGTATGAAGAGGTTCCTATTCAAATCTTGGATAAGAAGGAACATATTCTATGCTCCAAGGTTATACCTCAAGTCAAAGTTTTGTGGAGAAACCACGATGTTGAGGAAATGACTTGGGAGTTAGAATCTGAAATGAAATCAAAGTATCCTTACCTCTTCGACATACCAGGTACGTACCCTAATTTCGAGGGTGAAATTTCATAAGAAGGGGAGGTTTTAAGACCCCAACTTTTATAAATAAAGATGAATTTTCTATAAATATCATTTTTAAATATTATGGAATGAATTTGATATAATGTTATAGTTGTGGGTAATATTTATAAATTTTTCAAAGTACGCAAGTTGTTATATAATATTCGATTGGTCGGGCAATATTCGTTTTAACAGGGAATATTCGTATAACGACACAATCGTTGGTGGATCCCACAACGGAATTATTGTCGGATTGAGAAAATGACAAAAATACTTTATGAAAATAACGGCGGAAGTTTTACCGTTAACTGTTGAAACACTCGATGTTAAAAGTACAGTAATACGCGTAGTTACACAGTAGTACACGGTATTAATTATTGATGCTTACATGAGAAGTCACTCAGTTTTGTTCAATAATTGTTATAAATTTTGCTTATTATTTGGACCCCCACTTACACATTTTTTTAAAACAGTCGGAGAAAGTTATCTCAGTTTCGTTTTATTTCTTATATATATGTGTTATATATATATATATATATATATATATATATATATATATATATATATATATATAAATATATATATATATATATATACATATACATATACATATATATATAAGAAAAGTGATGATGGGAAAGGTGGGTGGGGGAGTGTGTGCGTGTGTGGGAGGGAGTATTATTGTTAGTATATTATATATATAATAAGTGTGTGGATGTGTGTTTGAAAAGGATGTTAGTGGAGGATTTTGGTGGTAGAATTGGTAAGCCTTTACCGAAAGCCAAAGGTTATAAATATATTTATATTTTATAAGTTTTGTTTTATTAGATTTTAAATAGAATATATTATATTTTATTATGCATAGTGTTACAAATGATGTGTAAAAGTTCTCATTGGCCGTAGTGCATTGATGGACAGTTGTTGGCATGATCATGACCATTAATGAATACACAAATATTCTTGGCCCGTAATGCATGGATAATTGTGATCGTGATACTAAAGAATATCCTTGGCCGTAGTGCAGGAGTGATTCGGTGATATGGATTATTTATTAAGCTGAGTCCCAACGATAAAAGTGATGAAAAACCTTTTAAATCTTAAAAAGATAGTAGATTTTATTCTCTACTTGACTCTTTTAATGGATTGCTTGTTCCACTGCAGTTAAACTTGATGTTTGTTATATTGTATCAGTTTATCAATGTTTAAGGCTAATGATAATTTATTCTGCATTATCTTAGTCATAATATTTCTTACTGGGCTAGTTGAGCTCACCTTTTCTTTCACTGTTCTCTTCAGGAAATGAAATATAGCTGGGACGAGTCCGGGAACGGAGTGATGGTCCTAGATGGTGCATTAGTAGTCCTCACTATTCTGTGATATAGTGTTATAAGAATTGTAATGAGGAATCCTTTTGAGTTTGTATACTCTCTAGTAGAAAATATTTGTATTCAAACTCACAGTTTATGTTTTGTCGTATTGTACACAATAATTGTATTATTAAGTTGTATTTGAATTCTGTACCATGTATCTGGCGACTCAAGATGGGTGATGTATACCTAATTTTGGGGGTGTCACAGTCAAGTTCAAATGTTGAGCACAAGCAGGTGAAATAAAAGAATGAGTAGAACCGGTATCTAATAAGGTATAGACTTCGCAAGAGTTTATGATTAGCTTACCCGTGATAATTTCGTTTGGGTTCCTCGCCTTTTGGGACGTCACGACAAACGCTCTCCCTTGAATCACCGACTTTGTTTTGTCCGTAGACGCCTTTGGTGTCACCATCCCAGCTTGACTTAACTTCTCTACAAGACAAAATTGGGCTATATGATCGTCCTTTCCTCAACTTAAACACACATTGGAAGGCTGTGAACAGTTTGGACTTATGTGTCCCTCCTCTCCGCATCTGTAGCATTTAACTGGCGATCGTTCTCCTCCCCTAAAAATTGTTGTCAGTCGTTTTCCTCTCCTATTATCTTGGCCCGGATTACCACCGAAGCGGTTATCATTTCTGGCACATTGGTTATCACCGCTTTGATGACTGTTGCCACTGGTATGACTATTGTCGTGATGCCAGTTGCTGTCTTTTGGTTGAGCTGACTCATAATCCCGCTCCATTAATTGAGCTTTATTCACCACATCTGAATACAAACAAAGTTTATGAGAGATGATATGTTGACGAATTTCGGGTTTCAAACCTCTTAGAAACATTCGCGTCATACACTCTTCATTATCTACCAAATGGGATGCAAACGGGAATATATAACTCCACAAACTTTACCTTGTATTGCGATATTGTCATATCGTTCTGCTCTAGTTTGATAAATTTCACCTCCTTTATGTGACGAATACTTTCTGAAAAGTACTTGTCGTTGAACAATTCTTGGAACCTCTCCCAAGACATCTTAAGTGCGGACAGATGAGTACATTTTACAGATTCCCACTAGTAATATGACTCTCTGCGCAACATAAAGGTGGCGAATGGACCTTTTGCTCTTCAGTGCATCCCAAGACATCAAATATCTTGGTAATCTGCTTAATCCATGCCTCTGCCTTTAGTGGCTCTAGCTTTCCCAAAAACTCCGGCAGTCCCAACTCCTTGAATTGCTTAGCAGTAACCAGCCGTGAGTTTCCATTGTTTCCATCTGCATTTTGAACAGGAGTTTCTCTCGTTTGGTGTTGCATAAACTGTAGAAAGCTCCTAAACATCCCATCATTCATCATTTGGTCAGTGTTGCTGTTTACATGAGGATTATTGCTTTCCTGATGCACATTATCTTGGTTATTGATTAGCGGTGTTTCAATGGTCTCATGTGCTCCATTGCTCATCTAAAAATTTTCAGATGTCATTCTCAAACACTGCCACAAAACAAGAGTTAATTAAAGGAATTCACATACCACATATTATCCTTATATTTTGACCGACCAATAACAAATAAGCTTAGGTAGTACACACTAGCAAAGGTTTTACTCATCTCTCCCCTCCTAGTTCTAATTACATATCTCCACCAGAGATCATATCCCTAAGCCCTGATACCAACTGTGACGTCCCCAAAATAGGTCCACAAAACCCATTTTGAGTTGCCAAATATATGGTACAGAAACCAAATACAAACTTCATTAGTACAACTGTCGTGCAAAATACGACAACACATATGCTACGAGTATTAATACAAATATTATCTTGTAGACAATATCCAAACTCAAATAAAGTCCTCATTACAATTATTTTTACACTATTTTACAAAATAGTGAGGAAGAAAAATGGACAACTTAGGAAGAAAACTTGGATTAACTTGGACCCTTACTCCACTCCCCGACTAGTCCCAGCTACATTCTCGTCTCCTGGGAAGAGAAATGGAACAAAAAGGAAAAGGGTGAGCTCAACTAGCCCAGTAAAGAATATTACAACTAAGATAATATAGAACAAATTATCCTTAGTTCTCAACAGGGAAAAATCTGATAGAATACAATAGACAACAAGTTTTCGAGTACAAATGCAGTGGAAACAACAATTAATTAGAAGAGTCAAGTAGAGCATGATATCTACTATCTTCTATGATTTAAAAGTACATCATCAATATTTTATCCCTGTAACATCATTCAATAAATATTTCAAATCAACAAATTATCCATGCACTATGGGCTAATGATATTCGTTAGTATCACCAGTGGTCATTATCATGTCAAACACCTATCCATCTATGCACTACGGGCCAAATAGGTCTTTCACCACAAACCTTATCTATAACATTAAAGGTTATGATTATATCAATACACAATTCCTGGTCATAATCATTCCAATCAACAGTCCATCTTTGCACTATGGGCCAAAGATGACTTTCAACACAATATAAGCATGAGGATGATGATAATGATATAAAGCGTCAATCAAGTGAGTAAAGGATAAATATTGGATATTTATAATTCAATTTATCTAGAGTTCAAAAATATCCAAATTGTCAAAATGATAACTATTTGTGAAGTAAAATTCAAGAATGATATTCATGTATCAAAAATAATTTAGACGGAAAAGAAAATTAAATTCTGTTGTGAATAGTACTCATGAATAGTACCATATGAATAGTACCGTATGAATGAATAGTACCGTATTAATAGTGCCCATGAATAGTACCCAAACATGAAAAGTTTAAAATTTAATAAGAAAGTTCAAACCAATATTTCAGTGAAATGATATTAGATGAAGCGCAAAACTTAAGGAATTTCTAATCATTTAAAGAATTATAGAAGCAATACTTACTATAGTAAGTTTAAATTTAGGAATATGAAATGAAATAGTATCGCTTACATAATATGGAGTATGAAAGCAAATAATATTTCTTACGAGTATTGCAATAAAATAATATCATTTACCTTAGTAGAAGCTGGATTTGACTAGAATATCGGATATTATTCAGAGAAAATCTTGCACAAAAAGCTACTTGATAAATGGGTTTTATACCTACTTATTGGATAACAATTCATGCGAACTGTGCCCATCTCAAGTATATCATTTACCTTAGTAGTTGCATTTCATGATATTTTGAATTGCATTTACTTAAAACTCCTTTGGTGTAAAAGTGCAGGATATGGCATAATTTGGCGGTATTAGATGGCATGAGGCTATGGACGCATTGCACACTGCAATTTGTGCGCCCACGCGAGGATTGCAAAGGAGGGGCGCGCGGCCGCGTACGATGCCTGATGCTGCTGACCTGTTTATTTTAATTTCTAATTTTAAGGGTTATAATTAATTAAAAACAATTTTTGACTGGTGTCAGACATATCATTCATTAGTTTTTACGTATTTTCATATTGGTAACTAGGGTTTACACTTTGAGAGAGATTCCAACGTAGAACGAAGCCTAAACTCAAACTTTTCTAATTCTTCTTGGGATTTTCTATCATTGTGGATTATTTATTAGTATTTACTGGATTTATACAAGGATTAAAACGTTACTAGTGGATTATACTCAGCATTTGGTTTGATCGTTTCTATCCTTCATCTTTCAATTGTTTGCTTATTAGCCATGTTAATCTTTCATCCCATAATGGCTTTTGGTTCAGTCATGAACTAACCTCCATTATGGGATTCTAACGGATTTTAATATGTAGTTTAGTTGCATGCTTGAATGTTGGACTGTTTTACATATCTTATGGGATTTCTATCATGGTTGTTTTGCATGTATGAATGCTTGATCACCATTCGTTTTTAGTACTTGTATGGAATTGACAATAAACATGTAAGTATGGATTGTAATCATGATAGCATACGTATATGGGCTATTTTTTATGGCTTGTGTATTTCGTGAACCAGATAGACATATATTGTTTCACCTTATGACTTAGAATAAGGGCTTGTGCTTAAATTCAATATGGTTGCAATTTCATATAGACATATAGTGATTTTGATTATATTGATGATTACATAGAGTCTATCGCTTGTGGATGATGTGTAAGTAGGTCATAGTACATTGAAAAATGGCTATGACTCTATTAGTGTTATTGGCTACTTTCCTGTGATATGTGAACAATTCTTGCATGATAGTGGTGATTAAATGAAGTATTAAATGAAGTTAGGATCCCATTACTTTCAGATTTGATTTATTACATTTTAGTCTTGTTTTAGTCGTTATTTGCAATTAGAGTAATTCACTGATTATATTCATTAGTTTGAGCATATAAATATAGTGATTTAATTGATGCATAGTGATTTGAATTAGACAAATTTCTCTGTGGGATCGATACTTTACTTACTCTGTATTACTTATTGACACATGTATGCTTGCATGAGTTAGAGCTCTTTTTTTAGAACTGAAAAAGAGGTAACAAGTTTTTGGTGCCGCTGCCGGGGAAAGGCATTTAAATTTTTATTATTATCATTACTTTTAAGCTATATTGTATGACTTGGACAAATCTAATCTTATCTCATTTCCATTTTTGTTTTTGTTTATGTTTCAGGAACTTGTATAAATTTTTATGCGTATGCAGTCATCCAACCCTGACTTAACACCTGCTCAGGACAACATAAACGGGAGAGGTTGGAAAGTGAGTGTTCGTAGAAATTTACAAGCATGGTTAGAATGTACCACGTCTAATATGGCAGCCGAGGCACAAGGAGAAGAGTAAAGAGAGGAGCATAGGGCTCTGAAAGAATATTTCATGCCAAATATTAATGGACTACAGTCTAGCATATTCAGACCAGCGATAGCAGCTAATACATTCGAGATAGAAACGGGCACTATTCAGATGGTGCAGAATTCAGTGCAGTTTGGGGGTGCCGTTACAGATGATCCGAATGAACACCTGTTGAGTTTAATTGAGATATATGACACGTTCATATATAACGGGGTGACAGAGGATGCTATCAGACTTAGGCTATTTCCATTCTCATTGAGAGATAAAGCGAGAAGTTGGCTTCATTTTTTGCCTGCCAGATCAATCACTACATGGGAAGACTTAGCACAGAAATTCTTAGCCAAGTTCTTCCCAATGGCTAAGATTGCAAAGATGAGGACATCTATCTCTCAGTTTGAGAAACAACAGGGTGAGTCCTTATACGAAGCATGGGAGAGATATAAAGAGATGCTGAGAAAGTGTCCGCACCATGGTATGCCAGATTGGATGGTGATTAACACATTCTATAATGGATTAGGATGGCGGTCGAGACCGATTGTAGATGCAGCTGCAAGAGGGGCATTATGGGAAAAGAGCTATGAGGAAGCCTATAACCTTATCGAGACAATAGCATTAAACGATTTTTAAAATCCTACATCTCGGATGCCACAACTCAAAGTTGTAGGTTTTTTGGAAGTGGATGCTATCACGCAATTGTCAGTACAGATGGCAGCCATGTCAAAGAAAATAGATACATTAACAGAAGGTAAGGAAAAGTCAGTTGCATTTATATGTGAGATCTGTGCGGGGTCGCACTCGACAGAGCAATGTGCTATCAGCTCAGAGTCAGTACAGTATGTGATCAATTACAGAAAAGACCAAGGTAAGTTTCAAAACACATACAACCCCAACAACCGCAATCATCCAAACTTCAGTTGGTCAAATAACCAAGGGAATCAGTAGAATCAGTTTCAACCAAATAATCAGCTTCAATCACAACCAACGCAGCCACAGTTTACTCCTAGACCACCTTTTTTGTCAGGATTTTCTCAACCATAACAACATCACACTCCGGCTGCACCTCGGCAAGAAAAGAAATCAGAAATAAAGGAGATGCTGATGAAATACATGGAAAATACAGAGGTTATGATCAAAAGCCAAGCAGTGGCTATTAAGAATCTGGAAACTCAGATGGGGCAGATGACGAATGTGCTTAACAACAGGCCCCAGGGTTCATTACCGAGTAATACATAGACAAATATACGAAGAGACGGGAAGGAGCAGTGCCAAGCAATCACATTGAGGTCTGAGAGAGAAATATTGCAGACACTGCAAGTCGCGCGCCCGCGCCCAATTGTACTGAGGAGGCCGCGCGGTCGCGCGAGGTAGAGTAGTCAGCTGCTAAAGAATAAAGTCTGGAAAATTTTGAGGTTCAGCAGGAAGAGAAAGATAAAGCAGGTTCAAAGGAGAAGCCTAGGAGTTCAGTACCAATAGTTCACCCTCAGGTTCCGTATCCACAAAGATTGAATAATCAAAAGGAAGATAAACAGTTCAGCAAGTTTCTGGAGATATTTAAAAAGCTGCAAATCAATATACCTTTCACCGAGTCATTGGAACAAATGCCAAGCTATGCAAATTTTATAAAGGGTATACTATCAAGGAAGAGAAGATTAGATGAATTTGAGACAGTAGCCTTGACAGAGGAATACAGTGTAGTGCTTCAGCAGAAATTACCTCCAAAGCTGAAGGATCCGGGTAGCTTCACAATACCGTGCACAATCGGGAAAATGACTTTTGAAAAATGTTTGTGTGATCTTGGGGAAAGTATCAATCTGATGCCCTTGTCATTGTTCAACCAATTGGGATTACCGGATCTAAGGCCAACCAATATTTCTTTGCAGTTAGCCGACAGATCCATCACATATCCACGGGGAATTGTTGGAGATGTATTAGTGAAGGTGGACAAATTCATCTTTCCGGTTAACTTCATTATTTTGGATTACGAGGAAGATAAAAATATACCAATCATACTGGGGAGACCATTCTTAGCTACAGGAAAGACTTTGATAGACGTACAGAAGGGGGAACTCACTATGCGTGTTCATGATCAAGAGGTCGCCTTCAATGTCTTCAAAGCCATGAAGTTTCCAGCAGATGAGGAGGAATGTTTCCTGGTTGATTTGGTGGACCAGGTCGTTAATGATGAAGTACAGAATCTAGTGGATGATGAACCTCTGAGAAGTGTAATTGCTGAAAATTCAGATTTGGAGGACGAGGAACTTGATGAATATGTGCAATATCTGGATACCACTCCATAAGTCAGAAAATTCAGAACACCTGTCGAGCCATTGATAAAAGTCAGAGAATCCTCAGTAAAATTAAAGCAATCTCTTGAGACACCTCCAAAACTTGAATTAAAACCACTTCTAGAACATCTCAGGTACGCATTTTTAAATAAAGATTCAAAGTTACCTGTGATTATTTCTTCTGCACTAATATCTTTTCAAGAAGCAAAACTGCTACGACTGCTTCGAGAGTTCAAATCAGCTATTGGATGGACCATAGCAGATATCAAAGGAATCAGTCCTTCGTTTTGCATGCATAAGATCCTGATAGAAGATGAGAGTAAGCCGTCGGTTGAGAAGCAAAGGAGATTTAATCCGATAATGAAAGAAGTGGTTAAGAAAGAGGTACAGAAATGGCTGGATGCAGGCATAATCTATCTGATCTCAGACAGATCATGGGTGAGCCCAGTGAAGTGTGTACCAAAAAAGGGTGGCATGACCGTAGTGACTAATTAGAATAATGAGTTGATTCTAACACGAACAATGACAGGGTGGAGAGTATGCATAGATTACCGCAGGCTCAACAAAGCTACAAGGAAAGATCATTTTCCACTCTCATTCATTGATCAGATGTTGGACAGATTAGCAGGTCATGAATACTATTGCCTTCTGGACAGATATTCAGGCTATAATCAAATTATATTAGCTCTAAAAGACCAGGAAAAGACAACATTCACATGTCCTTACGACACTTTCGCTTTCAGAAGTACGTGTGAGACCCCGAATTTTATGAAATAAAAGTATTCAATTTTTCTATTTTGGTAAATGGTTAAATTGATAAAAGGATAAATTTAAGGGTGATATGTGAAAATTTTTTAAAGTAAACAAGTTGTTATAAAATACCTGGTAACTATTCACTCTAGTATTATTCACTCGGGTATTTGGGGTACTTTTTGTGTCGGAGTGCTATTCACGAGTTACTATTCATGAGTTACTATTCATGGGTTACTATTCACTCTAGTATTGTTCACTCGGGTATTTGGGACACTTTTCGTGTCAGGGTACTATTCATGGAGTACTATTCACAAGATACTATTCACCCGAAAATATATATTTCTTTTCGGTCCAAATCATTTTTGGGTACAATATTATTCCATGAAAAGATGTGCTAATTTTTCAGACCGTTGGTTAAAATTATAATAAAGGTGATAAGTTTTGTTTTATTAGTATTATTAATGTAATAAAATAGAAAAACTTTTTATATAAAACAGAATACTTTTATAAAGTTATTCTATAAATAGAATATATTATATTCTATTATGCACAGTATTTTGCATAGTAAAATCTTTTTATATAAAATAGAATACTTTTATAAAGTTATTCTATAATTAGAATAAATTATATTTTATTATGCATAGTATTGCATAGTGCCTGCATAGTGTTTTGTATAGTAAAATCTGTTTATATAAAACAAAATACTTTTAAAAGTTATTCGTTTTATTAGATTATAAATAGAATATATTATATTTTATTTAAAATATTTTACTTTAAATATGGACCGTCCGATTAAAAGTAAATCAATCTGGACCGTTCATGAATTAGTTACAATGCAGTCCATTCTTCTATAAATAGAAGCTCATTCCTTCATTATTTCTTACGAATTCACTAAAACTCTAGAGAGAGAAACTATAGAGAGAGTTCTTCTTTTATAATCTTGAGTGTATTTCTTTAGAGTTTAAGAAATCTTTGAGCGTAGTACAAGTTTTCTTTGAGTATATCCTCACCTTACCAGTTGAAATACTCTTCTTTTTAAGGTAAGGGATATTATTCTTTTGTATTCATAAAGAGAGTTATTTTCTTTCAATACTCGTAAGAGATATTATTCTTTCATATTCATGAAGAGAGTTATTTTCTTTCAATACTTGTAAGGGATATTATTTGTTGTACTCGTAAAGGATATTATTCTTTCGTATTCGTGAAGAGAATTATTTTCTTTCAATACTCGTAAGAGCTGTTATTCCATTCTTCATTATTATGTTGGAATAACCTATTTATGTGAAGTACCACATATATGGTAAAATTCTTCTATTATTCCATTCTTTACTATTATGTTGGAATAACCTGTTTATGCGAAGTACCGCATACATGGTGAAATTCTTCTATTATTCCCTTCTTTATTATTATGTTGGAATAACCTGTCTATGCGAAGTCCCGCATGCATGTTGATTTCTGTTATTAATATGTTCTTTATTATTCTATTGGAACATCCTGTCTGTGCTTTATGCATGACCTGGTTCCGTTCTTTATTATTCTGTCAGAATATCATGTCTGTGCATTTACGCATGACCTGGTTCCATTATTTATTATTCTGTTGGAATAACATGTCTGTGTGATCTATCGCATACATGGTGAATTCTGTTGTTATTCCATTCTTATTTATTCTGTTGGAATATCCTGTCCGTGCGATTACGCATGACCTGGTTCCATTATTTATTATTCTGTTTGAATAACCTATCTGTGCGGATTACACACGCATGGTGAAATTCTTCTGTTATTCCATTCTTTATTATTATATTGGAATAACATGTCTATGCGAAGTACGACATACATAGTGAAATTCTTTTATTATTACAATCTTTATTATTATGTTGGAATAACATGTCTATGCGAAGTACTACATACATGGTGAAATTCTTTTATTATTCCATTCTTTATTATATTGTTGGTTATTGGCTTTACAGTTGTATGTCTTTGGCCTGTAGTGCAAAGATGATATGTTGTTGAATATCTTTGGCATGTAGTGCAAAGATGATCTGTTGTTTGATAAATTTGACCCGTAGTGCGAAGATGGACATGTGTATGGCATGATCATGACCACTAGCGATACTAACGAATATCCTTGGCCGTAGTGCATGGATAATTCAGTGATGTGATTGGCAAGATCATAACCATTAGTTAACAGTTGAATGTCTTTGGCCGTAGTGTACTGAGAGGTAATTGATTGGTATGATCATGACCATTGGTTTTATAGTTGAATATCTTTGGCCCGTAGTGCAAAGATAGACAACTGATTGGTATGATCATTTATATTACATTTGAATATCTTCAGCCATTGGGGTAAGGATATTGAGTAAATGTTCTATTAAGCCATTGGGGTAAGGATGTTTATATATTCACATTATTATAAATATGAATTGTGAATTTAACTAACATCTTTGGTGGTTCAGGTGAAGACAAGTGATGAAAGTTCTATTTGTCTTGAGTATAACAAAGAACTGTTGATGTGTAGTACATGATTAAAATATCAACGATGGACTTTTAATCTAGATGAGACGGTAGATGTTATGTTCTACTTGACTCTTCTAATGGATTGCATGTTCCGCTGCAGTTAAACTTGATGTCTGTTATATTTTATTAGTTTAACACTATTGAAGGCTAACGATAAATTATTCTGCTTTATCTTAGTCAGAATATTTCTTACTAGGATAGTTGTGCTCACCCTTTCTTTCACTGTTCTCTTCAGAAAATGAAAACGTAGCTGGGACTAGTCGGGGAACAGAGTGATGGTCCTAGATGGAGCATTAGTAGTCCTCACTATTCTGTAAAATAGTGTGATAATAAATGTAATGAGAACTGAATTTGAGTTTGTATACTCTATAGTAGACAATATTTGTATTCAAACTCACAGTTTATGTTTTGTCGTATTGTACACGACAGTTGTATAATTAAGCTGTATTTGTATTCTCTACCATGTATTTGGCGACTCAAGATGGGTGATGTATACCCTATTTTGGGGCGTCACAGTTGGTATCAAAGCTTAGCGATATGATTCCTGGATGAGATGGGAAACAAGAACTAGGAGGGGAGAGACGGAGAATTCCTTCGCTAGTATGACCTACCTAAGTTTATTTGGTATTTAATTGGTCGGTCAGAGTATAGGGATAATATGTGATATTTCAATTAACATTTGTTTTAAAGATATATTCTAGGATGATATCTGAATTACAGGAGATGAGTAATGGAAAAATCATGATACAGAGGATATAACCGGGAAGGTACAATCCGAAAAGAAAGCAACGTATTCTCATCTCTTCGAATATCAGGTACATATGTAAATTTCGAGGGCGAAATTTCATAAGGAGGGGAGATTGTGAGATATAAAATTTTATGAAATAAAAGTATTCAATTTTTCTATTTTGGTAAATGGTTAAATTGATAAAAGGTTAATGTTAAGGGTGATATGTGAAAATTTTTTAAAGTAAACAAGTTGTTATAAAATAGTTGATCACTATTCACTCTAGTATTATTCACTCGAGTATTTGGGGCGCTTTTTGTGTCGGAGTGCTATTCATGAGTTACTATTCATGAGTTACTATTCACGGGTAACTATTTATCCGATTACTATTCACTCTAGTATTGTTCACTCGGGTATTTGGGACACTTTTTGTGTCGGGGTACTATTCCCAAAGTACTATTCACGGGGTACTATTCACCGAAAAAAATATTTTTTTTCAGTCCAAATCAGTTCTGGGTACAATATTATTCCATGAAGAGAAGTGCTAATTTTTTAGACCGTTGGTTGAAATTATAATAAAGGTGATAAGTTTTGTTTTATTAGTATTAATAATGTAATAAAACTGAAAAGCTTTTTAAATAAATTAGAAAACTTTTATAAAGTTATTCTATAAATATAATATATTATATTCTATTATGCATAGTATTTTACATAGTAAAATCTTTTTATATAAAACAGAATACTTTTATAAAGTTATTCTATAAATAGAATATATTATATTTTATTATACATAGTGTTGCATAGTGCCTACATAGCTTTTTGCATAGTAAAATCTTTTTATATAAAACATAATACTTTTTTAAAGTTATTCGTTTTATTATATTATAAATAGAATATATTATATTTTATTAAAAAGATTTTGCTTTAAATATGGACCGTCTGATTAAAAATAAATCAATCTGGACCGTTCATAAATTAATTACTATGAAGTCCATTCTTCTATAAATAGAAGATCATTCCTTCATTATTTCTTACGAATTCACTGAAACTCTAGAGGAAAAAACTATAGAGAGAGTTCTTCTTCTATAATCTTGAGTGTATTTCTTTAGAGTTTAAGAAATCTTTAAGCGTAGTACAAGTTTTCTTCGAGTATATCCTCGCCCTACCAGTCGGAATACTCTTCTCTTTAAGTTAAGGGATATTATTCTTTCGTACTCATGAAGAGAGATATTTTCTTTCAATACTCGTAAGGGATATTATTCTTTCGTATTCATGAAGAGAGTTATTTTCTTTCAATACTCGTAAGGGATATTATTTGTTGTACTCGTAAGGGGTATTATTCTTTCGTATTCATGAAGAGAATTATTTTCTTTCAATACTCGTAAGAGCTGTTATTCCATTCTTCATTATTATATTGGAAGAACCTATTTATGTGAAGTACCGCATATATGGTAAAATTCTTCTATTATTCCATTCTTTGCTATTATGTTGGAATAACCTGTTTATGCGAAGTACCGCATACATGGTGAAATTCTTCTATTATTCCATTCTTTATTATTATGTTGGAATAACTTGTCTATGCGAAGTACCGCATGCATGGTGATTTCTGTTATTATTCCGTTCTTTATTATTCTGTTGGAACATCCTGTCTGTGCTTTATGTATGACCTAGTTCCGTTCTTTATTATTCTGTCAGAATATTCTGTCTGTGCGTTTACGCATGACCTGGTTCCATTATTTATTATTCTGTTGGAATAACCAGTCTGTGCGATCTATCGCATACATGGTGAATTTTGATGTTATTCCATTCTTATTTATTCTGTTGGAATATCTTGTCTGTGCGATTACGCATGACCTGGTTCCATTATTTATTATTCTGTTTGAATAGCCTGTCTGTGCGGATTACGCACGCATGGTGAAATTCTTCTGTTATTCCATTCTTTATTATTATGTTGGAATAACAAGTCTATGCGAAGTGCTGCATACATGGTGAAATTCTTTTATTATTCCATTCTTTATTATTATGTTGGAATAACCTGTTTATACGAAGTACTGCATACATGGTGAAATTCTTTTATTATTCAATTCTTTATTATACTGTTGGTTATTGGCTTTACAGTTGAATGTCTTTGGCCTATAGTGCAAAGATGATATGTTGTTGAATATATTTGGCCTGTAGTGCAAAGATGATCTGATGTTTGATAGCTTTGACCCGTAGTGCGAAGATGGAAAGGTGTATGACATGATCATGACCACTAGTCATACTAACGAATATCCTTGGTCGTAGTGCATGGATAATTCAATGATGTGATTGGCAGGATTATGACCATTAGTTAATAGTTAAATGTCTTTGGCCGTAGTGCACTAACAGGCAATTGATTGGTATGATCATGACCATTGGTTTTATAGTTGAATATCTTTGGCCCGTAGTGCAAAGATAGACAACTTATTGGTATGATCATTGTTATTACATTTGAATATCTTCAGCCTTTGGGGTAAGGATATTGAGTAAACGTTCTACTAAACCTTTCTGGCTAGAAAGGAACTGTTAATTCACATTATTATAAATATGAATTGTGAATTTAACTAACATCTTTGGTGGTTCAGGTGAAGACAAGTGATGAAAGTTTTATATGTCTTGAGTATAACAAAGAACTGTTGATGAGTAGTACATGAATGAAATATCAACGATTGACTTTTAATCTAGAAGAAATAGTAGATATTATGTTCTACTTGACTCTCTTAATGGATTACTTGTTCCGCTGCAGTTAAACTTGATGTCTGTTATATTTTATTAGTTTAACACTGTTGAATGCTAACGATAAATTATTCTGCATTATCTTAGTCATAATATTTCTTACTGGGCTAGTTGTGGTCACCCTTTCTTTCACTGTTCTTTTCAGGAAATGAGAACGTAGCTGGGACTAGTCGCGGAACAGAGTGATGGTCCTAGATGGTGCATTAGTGGTCCTCACTATTCTATGAAATAGTGTGATAGTAAATGTAATGAGGACTGAATTTGTGTTTGTATACTCTCTAGTAGACAATATTTGTATTCAAACTCACAGTTTATGTTTTGTCGTATTGTACACGACAGTTGTATAATTAAGCTGTATTTGTATTCTCTACCATGTATCTGACGACTCAAGATTGGTGATGTATACCCTATTTTGGGGCATCACAGGATGTCCTTCAAGTTGTGTAATGCTCCAGCCACCTTTCAGAGATACATGATGGCTATATTTTCAGATATGGTGGAGCAAAATATGGAAGTATTTATGGATGACTTCTCAGTCTTCGGGGACTCGTTTGATCTATGTCTTAAGAATTTTTTGATGGTTTTGAAGAGGTGTGTTGAGACAAATCTAGTGTTGAACTAGGAAAAGTGTCATTTTATGGTACAAGAAGGAATCATACTGGGTCACAAAGTGTCGAAGAAGGGACTAGAGGTAGATAGGGCAAAGTTAGAAACTATTGAGAAATTGCCACCACCTACTTTAGTAAAAGGTGTTCGCAGCTTTCTAGGACATCCAGGTTTCTACCGCATATTCATCAAGGACTTCTCCAAGATAACTAAACCATTATGTAGTTTATTGGAGAAGGATGCATAGTTTAACTTTGATGAGTCTTGTGTGTCGGCATTTGAGCACCTAAAGGGAAATTAACATTAGCACATATTATTACTGCACCATATTGGAATTTGCCATTTGAGTTGATGTGTGATGCCAGTTATTACGCCGTAGGGGCGGCTTTGGGGCAAAGGAAAGAGAAGATGTTTCATGTGATTTATTATGCTAGTAAGACCCTTACAGATGCACAGTTGAACTACACCACCACAAAGAAAGAGTTATTGGCAGTGGTGCACACCTTTGATAAATTTCGAGCATATCTGATTGGCACAAAGGTGATAGTGTATACGGATCACGCAGCAATTCGACATTTAGTAGCAAAGAAGGATGCAAAGCCCCGGTTGATCAAATGGATTTTATCACTGCATGAATTTGATTTGGAAATCAAGGACAGAAAGGGCACTGAAAACCAAGTGGCAGACCACTTATCTCGACTTGAGAATCCAGAAAGGGAGGCAGACGACAAGGTTTTAATCAATGAATCCTTTCCAGATGAGCAGTTATTTGTGGTTAAAGGGGAAGTGTCATGGTTTGCAGACTACGTGAACTACTTGGTGAGTAAGATGGTACCTTCTGACTTGGTGGGTTATCAAAAGAAGAAATTTCTACATGATGTCAAATGGTACATATGGGATGAGCCTCATTTGTTTAAACAATGTGCTGATCAAATGATAAGAAGGTGTATCCCGTATAACGAGACCAATGGAATTTTGCAGGATTGTCATTCTTCGGTGTATAGTGGTCACTATGGTGGAGAACGAACAGTGGCTAGAGTGCTACAAGCAGGATCTTACTGGCTGACAATTTTTAAGGATGCCTACAGTTTCGTCTAGCGGTGTGATAGATGTCAGAGAGTGGGAAACATCTCAAAAATAAATAAAATGCCATTTAATACTATCCTCGAAGTAGAAATTTTTTATGTGTGGGGGATTGATTTTATGGGACCTTTTGTTTCTTCCTGAGGAAATCTCTATATCTTGCTCGCAGTGGATTATGTCTCGAAATGGGTAGAAGTGGCAGCGCTTCCGAAAAATGATGCCAAGGTAGTCCTCAGGTTTATACACAGGAGTATTTTCACTAGGTTTGGGACTCCTAGGGCCATCATTAGTGATGAAGGCTGTCATTTCTGCAATAGGCAGTTTACAGCTTTATTGGCCAAGTATGGGGTGAACCATCGCATTGATATAGCCTATCACCCCCAAATGAATGGCCAAGCTAAAGTGTCAAATCGAGAAGTAAAAAAGAATCCTTGAAAAGGTTGTGAATGCCACGAGGAAGGATTGGTCGTTAAAGTTGGATGATGTAGTATGGGCCTATAGGACTGCATACAAAACTCCATTGGGCATGTCACCTTTTCAGCTGGTGTATGGAAAAGCTTGTCATCTTCCAATGGAGCTAGAACATAAGGCATATTGGGCGATTCGAAATCTCAATTTTGATTTGAAAGCTACAGGAGAGAAACGCTTAATCCAACTCAACGAGTTGGATGAATTTCGATTACAGGCATATGAGAATTCAAAGCTATACAAGGAGAAGGTGAAGAAATGGCATAACCGAAAGATCATTGATAGAACCTTCGAACCGGAACAAAGGGTTTTGCTTTATAACTCCAGACTTAAACTTTTTCCTGGGAAGCTGAAATCCAGATGGTCAGGACCATTTACAGTAAAGACTGTATTTCCGCATGGTGCAATTAAAGTATTTGACAATTTTCCGTACAAGCCTTTTAAAGTAAATGGGCAGCGATTGAAGCATTATTTTGGTAGCGAGGTGGACAGATAAAAAATCACCTCAATTCTTTCTTTAAATGAGATTCAGAAACAGTCAAGCTACATGACTATAACTTAGCGCTTGATGGGAGGCAACCCATTATTTCTATCTCTATTTTCTTTTTATTTATTTAGTTTAAATTGTTTTAGTTGGTTCATCTTTATTTCATTATTGATAGTTTGTCGGAGTTGCATAATTGAGTGTGTAACAAGATTTGCATTGAGAATGGTTGAAATAGGTTAGAGTTTATTTGGTCATGATTCATGTTTTAACAGAGTGCATTAATGCCTATGTAGGTATATGCAATTGAAGTCATCACTGATAGGCAGTTTGGAAGTAAACTCAGTAGTGCAGGAAGCATGGTCGAGCAGCCGTGCAATGAATATAGAACAAGACCGCACGCCCGCGCGCTACACATACTAAACCAGAAATGCCACTCGTGCGCCCGTGCCTGAAAGCTATTGGAAGAGCGCGTGGCCGCGCGTGACACCGGACTGAGACAATGTTAAAAGTTTTAAAACAAGTGGAGACTAGTAGGACTCTCATTTAAAATTATAATAGATGTGTAACCACAGTGTTTTCTCCATAACACGTCTCTTCCTCTCTATCCGTTACACAAATTGAAGCCGTACATCTCTCATCACATACCCATGATTTTCTCCATGTCCAAAGCTCAAACCCACACTCTCATCCACGGATATAAACTAGGGTTTCAAGAGAGGGTTGTGCGACATCAGTGTGGGAAGAATCAAAGCTTTTGCGAGCACTCATTCTTTGTCAAATCATCTGCAATATCTTTATCAATTGTAAATGAGTCCTAAGCGAGCATGTTCTATTTCATCTTCATCATCATAGTCCTCTAGCAGTCAAGGGGAGGATATGGTTGATCACACCAAGTTTCTAGATTTGGAAGCCCGACAAGAGTATTACCGGATTGTGACCAAAACCTTTGTGAAAGAAATAGGGTTCAAGCCTGAGCAACAAGATGGTCAGCTCTGTGACATGATTCGCGAAAGAGGATGGCTTGGATTGACAGCCACGCCCATGCCTGTCCCAATGGGAATTTCCAAAGAATTTTATGCAAATGAAAAGTCAACGATGAGTGGGTTATCCGTGATGCGCGGCGTGCAAGTGGATTTTAGACCTCCTACAATCCGGGCAGTTTTTAGGTTAACTGACACACCGCCAACTGGGTCTGCGAATTGGGTAACAAGCGCACATATGGAAATGGACTTGGAGTTGGTTATTGTTGAACTGTACGTGCCTGACATTAAATGGACCTATAAAGTCGGCGCGACTCAACCTCGCATATTTCTCGCTGCAGCTTTGAATCGATATGCTAAGGCATGGAATTTGTTCATATGTGCCAAACTAGTTCCTTCATCTAATCAGCACGAGATCACAGCGAAAAGAGCAATCATTTTATGGGGCATTATCACCGGAAAATATATCGTTTTGGGGCATCTCATCCATCAGAATATTTTATATTATCTACGGGGGAGCACTACAGGGAGCATTCCACACGCGTCAGTGGTAGCTATGTTGTGTGCTAATCAGGGCTGCCATTGGGACAATGAGCAAATGCAGAACCCATGCCAGGATATCACCCACGCCACCATTGCAAAGTTCAAGGATTGGGCAGGCGGTGTACCACACCCGTGCGGACGAGGATTTATTATCTAGCCCACATTTCTAGAGCCACCACAGCAGCCCCTCAGACGGATGAGGCAGGCCCATCCACGCAAGTACCTGCTGCCCATGGTGATCGCCAACTCTGAAGGTTGCAGCAAAAAGTCGATGCCATATATGATAATTTCGGAGCATTTACGATGGGACTCACGAGGGCCTTGACCAAGGCTTTTGCGCGGAAAGGAACGATGCTAGAATGGCCTCAGTTCGGGACAGCAGTGCCATATCCACCACCAGATTCACCACCCGAGGAGGGTGGTACCACTGATCATTAGGGGAGTTTTCTATACCCTTTATCTTCATTCAATGGGGCATTGAATATCATAAGTTTAGGGGTATTGGGGTAGTATTATAGTAGCATATAGTTTTTTACATGTTTAGTTTTAATTTTTGCATCATTTAGTTGCATGTTTATTTGCATGTTCATGTTTAGTTTGAATGTCTCACAAAACCTAGCCTTATGGAAATTTTGTCTAGCCAATGATGATAGTGAATTTTAAATGATTTTTGAGTATTTTGGATAATAGGAGCTGAGATATAATGTTTTACACAATGAAATTCATAATGTTGTTTAAATGCTTTCGGTTTGCACGGCTGCGTTCACAAACACTTCTAAGTATAAGAATTATGTGTTGCATTGCTCAATAGAAAATGTAGTTGTAAAAAGGGAAATATGTGGAAAGTGAACTTAGAAGATTTAAAACATTGATTTTTAAACTTTGGGAAAACATGGGTATGCTATGTATAAGAAAAAGAAAATGAAAAGAAAAAAATAGCAATAACGTGACTAGTCTTATTTCAGGGCCCTAACTACTTGAGTAAGTACGCCCGTAGGGGTGTCTTAACACCTAGCGCCCTAAGGTCTTTCATGGTCTGGGAGTCGTTGGTTGAAAGCTCGCTAAAGGGTAGCAGTGTTTGCCTAATGGAATGAGTCATTGCACAGTCATGTAAAAAAAAGAAACATAGAAATAAACACCGCGGGAAAGAGCGAAAATAGCCCTCGTGAGTAGCAATAAAGCAGTTAAACCCATTGTTGAACCTTAGTTGGTTTTAATATGTTGGAACAGTCTTTGTTGCATAAGTATACATTAATCTTGATTTCGACTGTAATTTTCTGTTCTGAGCAATATAGCATGAGTATTCTTTGTGTAAATCAAGTTTTGGTGAACACAACACACACAGCATCATTTGTAACATTTATAAATTATCTGAGTGTATGACATTATGCCTACAATTTGGTTTGAATCTGTATTCTTTAATCTGGAAAAATTCGCTGAGGCATTTAGGACTAAATTTCTGTGATAGCTGGAACAATGTGAGATTAGTTGCATCATAATTTAGTTGCATAGTAATATAGCTGCATTTTCATTATTCATTAGTATGCATTGCTTAAGGGCAAGCAATAGTTCAAGTTTGGGGATATTTGATAAATGAGTTTTATACCTACTTATTGGATAGTAATTCATGCGAACTGTGCCCATCTCAAGTACATTTGAATGTGTTTTTAGTTGCATTTCATGATATTTTGCATTGCATTTACTTAATACTCCTTTGGTGTAAAAGTGCAGGATATGGCATAATTTGGTGGTATTAGATGGCATGAGGCTATGGATACATGGTGTGAGGATCAAGTGGAGCAGGAGACTAAGCATGAATGGACAAAAGAATGAACAGCAAAACAGATCATAGAAGCAGCAGAGCCAGAGTTGCAGAAGTCGCGTGGCAGAATAATCTTGATGACGCGCGCCCGCGCGAGCACCCGACTGGACAGACATTACACACTGCAAGTTGCGCGCCCGTGTGAGGATTGCAAAGGAGGGGCGCGCGGCCGCGCATGATGCCTGATGCTGCTGAGCTATTTATTTTAACTTCTAATTTTAAGGGTTGTAATTAATTAAAAACGATTTTTGACTGGTGTCAAACGTATCATACATTAGTTTTTACGTATTTTCATATTGGTAACTAGGGTTTACACTCTAAGAGCTATTCCAACGTAGAACGAAGCCTAAACTCCAACTTTTCTAATTCTTCTTAGTATTTTCTATCATTGTGGATTATTTATTAGTATTTTGCTAGATTTATTGAGGATTTGAACGTTACTAGTGGATTATAATCAGTAAAAGGTTTGATCATTTTTATCCTTCATCTTTTAATTGTTTGCTTATTAGCCATGTTTAGCTTTGATCCCATAATGGCTTTTGGTTTAGTCATGAACTAAACTCCATTATGGGATTCAAATGGATTTTAATATGTACTTTAGTTGAATGCTTGAATACTGGACTATTTTACATATCTTATGGGATTTCTATCATGGTTTTTTTGCATGTATGAATGCTTGATCACCATTCGTTTTCAGTACTTGTATGGAATTGACAATGAACATGCAAGTATGGATTGTAATCATGATAGTATACGTATATGGGCTGTTTTGTATGGCTTGTGTATTTCGTGAACCAGATAGACATATATTGTTTCACCGTATGAGTTAGATTAAGGGTTTGTGCTTAAATTTAATATGGTTGCAATTTTACATAGAAATATAGTGATTTTGATTATATTGATGATTACATAGAGTCTATCGCTTGTGGATGATGTGTAAGTAAGTCATAGTACATTAAAAAATGACTATGACTCTATTAGTGCTCTTGGCTACTTTCTTGTGATATGTGAACAATTCTTGCATGATAGTGGTGATTAAATGAAGTATTAAATGAAGTTAGGATCCCATTACTTTCAGATTTGATTTATTACATTTTTATTCTTATTTTAGTCGTTATTTGCAATTAGAGTAATTCACCAATTATATTCATTAGTTTGAGCATATAAATATAGTGATTTAATTGATGCATAGTGATTTGAATTAGACAACTTTCTCTGTGGGATCGATACTTTACTTACTATGTATTACTTGTTGACACATGTATGCTTGCATGAGTTAGAGCTCTTTTGTTAGAACTGAAAAAGAGGAAACACTACACTCAAAGTATCCTTATACTCAAGAGAAATACTCACAATACTATAGAATAAGAATTTCTGATATTGAAGGTGTGTTTAGGAAGGAGGGTTACCCCCGTATTTATAGCGCAACACGGAGGAAGAAAACAAATAAATTTGCCTAACTTTGCAAAACAAATCTCTGCCCAATTTTTTTTTCTTTCTTTCAAAACCTAACTTTGCCTAACTATCACTTCCTTAAGGGCCCACACACATTTGACAACAAAAGATTTGCAGGTAATTATTCCACCCATTTGCAAAGGAGGAGTGCACGAAAGGAATTCAAAATAAAAATGATAAAATTCACTCCACTTTTATTCACATTTTAAATTTATATATTATAAAGATAATGTTACCATTATAAAAAAAATTATATTGTTATATTATCGCATTAGTATAATGTAATATTATAATAATATATTTCAATAAATATTTTATCAGAGAAAATAATTGCCAAACTTTCAACAATTTTCTTCATTTATATCGAAAATAAACCAATATCCACCACATAATAATTATTCAAAAATAATATTATTAGCTCACTGTAAGACCCTAACTTTTATGAATAAAGATTAATTTTTTTCGAAATATATTTTTGAATATTATGGCATGGATTTGATATAATGTTATAATTGTGTGTATTATTTACAAATTTTGTAAAGTAAGCAAGTGGTTATATAATATTCGATTGGTCGGGGAATATTCGTTTTAACAGGGAATATTTGTATGACTGCACAATCATTGGTGGACCCCACAACGAAAGTATTGTCGTAGTTAAAAAATGACAGAATTATCTTTTTATAAAAATAACGGCGAAAGTTTTACTGTTAAACTGTTGAACTACCCGGTGGTAAAAGTACAGTAATACACATGGTTGCATAGTAGCACACGGTATTGATTATTGATGCTTACGTGAGAAGTCACACAGTTATACTCAGTTATTGCTACTGTAATTGTTGCATCATATCTCTCATTTTATTGATTCAATTATTGTCACAGTATCATCTGCATAATATTTATTATTATTAAATCATATCAATAATTGAGACGACAAAGTTATTCATATTATTATTTGCAATATTGACAATGTCTAGATGTTCTGTCAATGAGAGATTTTGTCACCTAATTGTGCGCCAATAAGGAGAAATCCTTATCGAAAAGCCCCCTCTTTCTTGGGAATGACCTGGTTGTTAAATATTGTGAGTTATAATATTAATGATGAATAAGTTCGTGTTGATTAAAGATGAAATTGATAGTTCCATTGTGTTGGGATTATTAATGTTAGTGGAAATCGATATTTATTTCGATAATAATTGATGTCTGGAGGTTATATTGACTAATCAGGTAATTAATTGTATAAATGAGCAATTAATTGATATCACTTCAAATACTTATAACTATTTGTTCACATTCATGTACTATTAGGGGAGGTGGTGTAAGATTGATAATACTTGCATGACTAAATTAAAAATGGAGGTATAGATGAAGGTACTATACTGTAATTAGTTTTTTCACATGATTATACTATTCAGTCACATGAATGAACTATTAATTCACATTATTTACTATTAGGGGAGGTGGTGCAAGTTCGATAATACTTGCAGGACTAAATTAAAAATGAAGAAAAAGAGGAAGGTATTTACTGTAATATTTTGAGCCCCAAAACATGCACTTATCGAAACTATATTTTCCTATAAATAGAAGCTCATTTTTTCTTCATTCTCACCAATTCACTAAGTCTCACAAGAGCAATTATTATAGAGAGAAATTATACAGAGAAAGAAAAAGAGAAGTATGTTACCTCATTATTCCAGTATCCAGTTTCTTCTAAGGTAAGGGGTATTATTTCTTTCGTATTCATGAAGAGAGTTATTTTTTTCAATACTCGTAAGACTGTGTGGTCTATCGCATGCCTGGTGAATTCTTTTGTTATTCCATTCTTTATTATTCTGTTGAAATAACCTGTCTATGCAGTCTATCGCATGCCTAGTGAATTCTTTTGTTATTCTATTCTTTATTATTCTGTTAGAATAACCTGTCTGTGCGGTCAATCGCATTCCTGGTGAATTCTTTTATTATTCCATTCTTTATTATTCTGTTGGAATAACATGTATGTGCGGTCTATCGAATGCCTAATGAATTCTTTTGTTATTCCATTCTTTATTATTCTGTTGGAATAACCTATCTGTGCGGTCTATCGCATGCATGGTGAATTCTTCTGTTATTCCATTCTTTATTATTCTGTTAGAATAACCTGTCTATGTCGACTACCGTATGCATGGTGAATGATCCTTCGTATTCATTCCTTATTAAATTGTGGAAATGATCTGTCTACGTGGATTACCGCATGGCGGGCAAAAATCCATTTACAGTTTCATATATTTTATTATACTCAGTTGGTTAAAGTTTTGCTTCTATACTCCATGAAATTAGTAGAATATCCTGGATATTTGCGCTTCATCTAGTATCTTTTCATGAAAATATTCTTCTGAGCATTTTTGAATTTTACTCCACAAAACAGTATCATGTTAACAATTTGGACGTTATTGATTTCTAGATAAATTAAATTATAAATCTTTAAAAATTTGTCCTTGAACTTGTTTTATTGAATTCTTATATTATTCTCATCATCCTCATGTTTATAATATATTGAAAGTCATCTGTGGCCTGTAGTGCATAGATGGACTTGGTATGATTATGACCAAAGATTATTCATTATAATCATGACCCTAATGTTACAAATAATGTGGTAAAAGTTCTCATTGGCCGTAGTGCATTGATGGACGATTGTTGGCATGATCATGACCATTGATGAATACACAATATCCTTGGCCCATAATGCATGGATAATTTGTGGTCGTGATACTAATGAATATACTTGGCCGTAGTGCAAGGATGATGTGGTTTATTTATTAAACTGAGTCTCAGCGATAAAAGTGATGAAAAACCTTTTAAATCATAGAAGATAGTAGATTTTATTCTCTACTTGACTCTTCTAATGGATTGCTTGTTCCGCTGCAACTAAACTTGATGTTTGTTATATTTTATCAGTTTAACACTGTTGAAGGCTAATGATAAATTATTTTGCATTATCTTAGTCATAATATTTCTTACTGGGCTAGTTGAGCTCACCCTTTCTTTCACTGTTCTGTTCAGGAAATGAGAATATAGCTGGGACGAGTCGGGGAACAGATTGACGGTCCAGATGGTTGTTTTAGTAGTCCTCACTATTCTATAAAATAGTGTGACAATAAATGTAATGAGGACTCCATTGAGTGTGGATATTGTCTAGATGACAATATTCTTATTAAAACTCTTAAATTATGTTTTGTCGTATTTTACACGACTGTTGTATAATTACGTTGTATTTAAATTTTGTACCATGTATTTGGCGACTCAAGATGGGTGATGTATACCTATTTTGGGGGTGTCACACTCACAATATTAACAACCAGATCATTCCTAGGAAAGAGGAGGCTTCCCAATAAGGATTTATCCTTATTGGCGCGCAATTATATAACCTTACCCCTTTTCTTGACAGAATTTTCTAGACATTGCCAATAATATGAATAATTTTATCGTTTCATTTATTGATTTAATAATATAAAATATTGTGCAGATGATACTGTGACAATAATTGAATCAATAATATGAGATACTATGCAACAATTATTGTGTTAATTATTGAATGAAACTGAGTGACTTCTTACGTAAGAATCAATAATCAGAGATATTTTGCAATACCGTGTGCTGTTGGGTAAAATCTAGTTACGCACAACACGTAAGTATACGTGGTCAACAAGTAATAAAGTGATAAGTTGAGTATCGTTCCCACGGAGAATTATTTAATAAAAATCACCAAGTACTAACCCGTAACCAACTCAATCTTATTTAAACGAATGAATTACAAACTATATAAATTAACTACTATTCCACTAATTAAATTAAGACTATGGAGATTTAAGATCACAACTTCACTTATTGCTTCATTTAACTTAACACACTTCTCATCAATTATTCTCTATCCTGAATTGTTAATCAAGAACACTAGAGTAGTATTAACCACCTCTCGATGCACTAATACCGTATTACCGTCAATCCACAATTAAGATAGAAATTCGTTAAACACCTTAATCAACTAACCCACTATATCTCTATGTGAATTACAATTGAAGAAGGTTGAAGAATAAGTTCTCTACCCGATTACATGCGATGTCAAGCATATCTCTACCTTAACACTCATCAAGTTTAAGCTATTAACAAAATCCTGAACACATGCTATCATGATTAGATCTAAATCTATACTTCATCTCTCGAGTTCATATAGATTATCACGGTAATTGATGGCCAATCAATTAAACAATTAATTCTAAATCATAATAGACAATCCTCACAATAGAAAATACTAATTGATAACGAAGCATATTAAAATAGACTACACAATAAGATCCATTGTAATCTCAAACAAAGAATTAGTTCATGATTATTGAATTAAAACTAAGAATCCACAATTGAATACACATTAAAAGATAAAGATAGAAGAAGATGAGAAGAAATAATCTATTGTGTGTAGATTTGACGCTCCCTCCTTGCTACTCCTTTGAATCTTCAATGGTCTCCAAGTTGCTTCAATCTCCAAATCTAATTAGAACTAGTGTTTTTCTCTAATTTACTCAAATCTAATTTAATAGAATGCTCTCTAATCTCCTCTAATCTGTGTTATTCCCTTCCTTTTATAATAGATGTCTTTTAAGTCCCCTTGGAAGTCCTTGAATCAAACAACTCGAAAACAATCCTTTTCGGACTCAAATTCGGACACAATCTACTCATTCTCGCGCATACCCAGCCCCGGCTGGGTATTTCCCTTTGTAAAAGCCAGCCCCAGCTGGATGGAAAGCTTTTAAAACTCCCAGACACCCAGCCCCGGCTGGGTCCTAAGGCACAAAAAGGCCCAGCCCCGGCTGGGTACCAATCTGCCATAACATTTTTCTACTGGAACCTCCTCTGCTAAAACTGTCATAACTTTTAAACCGAGAGGAGTTACGGGGCTTGCGACCTATCAAATCGAATCTATCGACGAGATCTACAACTTTCATTCTTTGAGATTTCAAAAATAACAAACTCATGATGGTCGAAATTGGACTGGAAGGGACTGCTATGTAAATGACCACGCAAAACGGTGAAGTTCAATGACGTCCGTTGGTAGAAATGCCACAACTCTTTCATCCGAACTCCGATTGGAATGATTCAAGATGTTCCAGAAAGCTAAGAAAACGCTCTACAATATAGTCCAAGCTCCAAGCCAAGAACATGAAATAACATGAAAGCACAAACGATATCCGGCTTGCTTTTGTTTGCATTTTCTGTGCTTTTCCTTACCAATAATCGCTCACATCGCTTCCAAACGTATAACCTACAAAACGAACACAAAATGCATGAAAAGTAACTAAGACACGTGAATAAAAACAACTAATTCAAGTAAAAGATACCGGATAAGTAGGTATAAAACCTACTTATCAAATACCCCCAAACTTAAACATTTGCTTGTCCTCAAGCAAAAACAAAACAAAAATGCAATGCAATGCAATGCAATGCAATGGAACTAATCTACATGCCTACGAATCCAGCAGTATTGATAAACACAAATCTATTCAACCGACCTTAGAGCAATCAATTAAACATGATAATACTTCATATCAAAACCAATCAACAATTTCCTAGTCAATCATCAAATCTTAAACTGTTATTACTGGCATAGTGCGTGTGTGCTCCACAACAATGTTAACTGATATAAAATCAAATTTAACACATAACAAGTCTCTTCAAAGGCATCATACAGTGTAAACTCAAAAAAAATCACGAGCAAGCTAGATCCAACTAAAGTCAAACATCCACCAAGTTCAAGAGTCCAATCCGGGATACTTATGCTTTACTTTTCATTATGGGGGCATTTTGCTCTTTTCCCGTTTTATTATTATTTTTTCTTTTCTTTGAAGCTTATATATCCCAAATTTTTTTCCTGAACTTAAGTTTTTATCGAACTTTAGTCATCACTACTTATTCTTCTTATTCTTTCATTCAAACTAGCATTATCCTTTAGAGTCTCATTATGTATCAATTTAAACTCAATCAATCAACAAGTTGTTTTTATTGTACTATCCTTATTATACCAGTTTCAAACAGAAAAAAAAATTCAATTCATAACAAGAAATCACATCAAAGCTCTAATAGTCAGTACGCTACTTGTCTACTCGATCCCAATCTCATCATTGGCCAAAACAAACTGTAAATATCAAACAGCTGGACTCATGCAAGATAAACATAGTAACTAACTATTATTTTTAAAATTTTTGATTTTTTTTTGATTTTTTTTATAATGAACCTAAACTAAATTAACAACATATGCAAAATAACATAACATAAACTAAACATGCGATATCGTTTTGCATTTATTTTTATAAAAAAGTTATTTCTGTCGCTTTCTATATCTAACAGTTATTCTGTTATGTGGTCCACCAATGATTGCGCCGTCGTACAGATATTCTCCGACAAAAAGAATATTTCCCGACCAAACGAATATTTTTTGACTACTTGCTTACTTTGCAAAATTTGCACATTCAACCATAACTAAAACATTATAACAAATTAATACCTTATTTTTCAAAATAAAAATTAGAGAAATTAATTCTCTATTAATAAAAAGTTGGGGTCTTACAAAGCATCTTATAATTCATGAATTAGTAACAACAGTTTAGTTACTTCATGAATTACTGGTAATAGATGCATGTGCATGGAATATTTTATTTAGAATTTTGAAGTTGTAGTGTGTAAAGCCTGAAGTTGCAAGAATTTTCAGGTATACATTGAAGGGTACTTGATGTAAGCTGTAAAGAATATGGAGTTGTTTCTCTATTTTCTGCATGTGTATATTTTTTGTGTTTCGTCTTTTGTAAAATTAACTAATTATATATGGTTGTGATTATTTTGGGTATGGAATGATGATTGTCTTGGTGGTTTGAATATTTATTGATGATTGTAAGTTTTGTAGACAAGTTTAGATTTTTTGGATATCTATTTTTAAAGGACACTCTGCCGAAATTTATTGAAATTAGTAGCGACTAGCTTGATATTTTGGTGGTTGGATATGTGTTCATGATTGAGTATGTATTAACTATTGTGGTTATATGGTGAATTATGATAATTATTATGTCAAATTATAAGTTATTTTAAATTGTAAAGAGTCTTTAGGTAATGTATTACTTTTCGAATTTTAATCTAATTTTTCTTTTAGTAACTCAATATTTTTTACATATGTAGCGGTAGTGTTTGATAAGTTTGAACTTCTAAATGTACCAAACTCACTGTACCATTTTGTGTGTGTTGTATTTGAACTCCGATCATAGCATTCAAAATAAGTTACTTTATACAAACAAAATTATAAAAACAAGTTTAAACAAAGATTTTACCCTTTTTTGGGGTTTTATGATTCATTTTTTATGCAGCTTTGATCTGTAGATTTAGTTTACACGATGATGATGTATAACTGCAGATCATATAAAAAATTAAAATTGAATCCAAATCTTATAAATTCATTTTTATTTTATAGAAATAAAATTTTTACCTTTTACCAATAAAAAAATACACTAAACATTTTCTAACCAAATATAGTGCCCCCCCCCCCCCCCCCCCCCGCTTTATATACCAAAAATTAATATTTTTACATATTAAAATGATATTTTTTATGAGTCTCTCACATGGAAAAAAAAAATTAATTCACTATTTATGTAAGAAAGATCATGTAGAAATATCAATTTTTTATATAAAAATATCAGTTATATATATATAACAGATTTTGTTTAAAATTCAACCAATTTATCTAGTTATACTTTTCCATTGCGCTGTATTGTAATTTGTAAATTGTTTTTATGCACAAAAAGTGCTCTGCCAAATGGGCTTTAAATTTGGTCATACTGATAAATATAATTATTGACTTTGTCATATTTCATTCTTAAGATTTAATGATGTAATGTTCAAGTACTAAATTGTTTTATGATGTTTCAGGTATTGGTTGATAAAAGAATGTTGGTGGAATCTTCAAGTGAAGAAAGTGTTGGATATATATATATATATATATATATATATATATATATATATATATATATATATATATATATATATATATAAATGAATGAAATAAAACCAATAGGTGTGACCTTTGGTTCATACCTTTTCAAAGAGATACATCGTTTAAAAGGGATGTACCTTTTCAAAGAGATGTATCTTTTCAAAGGGATATAACCTTTCAAAAGGGTGTAACCTTTCAAAAGGGTGTAACCTTTCAAAAGGATGTAACCTTTTGAAAGGATGTATATCTTCAAAGGGGTATTTGGAAACCTATAAATAGGTTCCTAATCTACCCAAATCAATCACTTCATCTTCAACTAATCCTTTTCAAGTTCTTCTCTTCATTCATATAAAAGTCATATAGAGTATTCATATAAATCATAGAGAGTATTAAATATTTTGTTGGTTCGTGGAACTCTTCCATTGAAGTGCTTCTTGTGAGAGTTGAAGACCATTTTATCCTGGGAAGTAGACGTCCATTGTTTCATCCGTAAGCACCGATAGCGGGGACGAAATCTGCTTTAAGGAGAGACTGTCCAACAGTTGACTTGGTTTTAAAAGTTTATCAATTACATCTTGTAAGTTGTTATTATAAAATTGTTTATGTTATAATAACAACTTACAAGATGTAATTGATAAACTTTTAAAACCAAGTCAACTGTTGGACAGTCTCTCCTTAAAGCAGATTTCGTCCCCGCTATCGGTGCTTACGGATGAAACAATGGACGTCTACTTCCCAGGATAAAATGGTCTTCAACTCTCACAAGAAGCACTTCAATGGAAGAGTTCCACGAACCAACAAAATATTTAATACTCTCTATGATTTATATGAATACTCTATATGACTTTTATATGAATGAAGAGAAGAACTTGAAAAGGATTAGTTGAAGATGAAGTGATTGATTTGGGTAGATTAGGAACCTATTTATAGGTTTCCAAATACCCCTTTGAAAATACATCCTTTCAAAAGGTTACATCCTTTTGAAAGGTTACACCCTTTTGAAAGGTTACACCCTTTTGAAAGGTTATATCCCTTTGAAAAGATACATCTCTTTGAAAAGGTACATCCCTTTTAAACGATGTATCTCTTTGAAAAGGTATGAACCAAAGGTCACACCTATTGGTTTTATTTCATTCATTTATATATATATATATATATATATATATATATATATATATATATATATATATATATATATATATATATATCCAACAGAAAGAAAGTTTTTCTTTTTCTAGGAAACAAATGTAAGATTAATTGCATAATAATTGATTTTTCATTTAAAGGCTCTAGGACATATTATTGCATTATATCTTGTTATATGTCTTAAATGAAAATTGTTTTTAATATCCTAGGAAAACGGTTTTTCTAAAAAGAGATAAAATTAATATATCATTATGAACAGAAACAGAAGTAATATTTGTTTACAGTATGATATGTATAAAATGCATTAGTTTGTATGCCTAGTAGATAAAAAGGAGGATAGCAATTTAATATATGTGCATGGTTGAAAAAGTGATTAATTGATATCTCTTGGACATTTTTCTACACGTAGATGTTTGTGTAATCATGGTTTCCTAGAAAATCTAAAGGATGGCAGCTACTTTATTGTGATTTGTTGTTTGCGGTTTTCAAGGAGTAATAGTTTATTAGAACTCTAAAGATTTGTTGAGAAAAGAGTATGATGTCATACGTCATTTCAGTTTTTCCACTATTAGTTGCTTCACGTCACTTTTTATATGGTGAGATAAAGTCAAAAGTGTTATATGAAGAGTTATCTCTTAAAGGTATTTTTGATTTATTCAAACTGCATAGCTAACAAAGATTATGAGTCTGGATATATATTAGACTAAGTCAAGCTTTACCGTTGTGGGAATTTCCGTTTGAACATATATATTATTAACGGTAACTTGTGTATTGGCTATATAAATGATGTTTTCTCATTCAGAGTAATACACAACTCACGAATTAATTATTGCACTTATTATTGTTATTGAGGGAATTGATTTACTGAGTGCAATTCTTGAGAAGCTAAGCAATTAAATTTCTGACAATAATTGAGCTGGTATTCAGTAAGAAATTTATTGTTTATTTATTGTGTGTTAATTGATCATTGCATATAGTTGAGCCTTTAATTATTAAATTAATTATTCTTGCATTGATCATAGACCTCTATATTTGTATTGAATTTTTTATTTAGACTAAGTGTAGTCTAAAGGTGTTAATCCTAGTGGTTTAGGGAAAGAATTAGAAACAGGTTCAAGGAAGCAAATGTGCTTGAAGAGTGCATAGGTGCACAAGGAGCAAGAGAGCTCAAGGGAAATTAATTGTTAATTAATTTTTGTAAGAATTTGGTTTGTAATCTGTATTTATTTATAAAGAAATAAATAAAGTGAGTCTCCGATACTAGTTGGTATTGGACGTGGACTAGGCTATTATTATAGAGGGTAATAGCTGAACCACGTATAAAATCTTAGTGTTGATTTTATTATTTGTTTTACTTTAAAATCACATAAGTTACTAAATTATCTTAATTTGACTACTTGCATTATATTAAGATAATTCTATAACATCAAGTATTTTATTTAATAGGCTATATTAATTCCGTAAGCCGATTTCAATCATTATAGTAGCCTAAAATTAATAGTTTTTAAAAGTTGGTCATAGATTGCTCTCACACTTATTCAACCCCCCTTCTAAGTGTTCCAAGATAAATTTCATTTGGTATCAGAGCTTGGCTCTACTTCTCTTGGTCTTAAAGGTGACTTATAGGGAAAGATTCTGAAATGGCATAATTCGGAAATAACAATTAAGAAGGTCAATCAACCAATAGACCTCTTTTACTGTTTGGCATAGAAAATTACAACTTCTGGAAATTCTGAATGAGGATCTATCTTAAAAGAGATCCTTGGGAATGGTGGGTTGTGGAGAATGGAGAAGTTATTCCACGAAGAGATAATGGGACACCAAAGATTCTTCTAGAAATGGATTCAACCGAAATCTACATGGTCTCATATGATTCAAAGGCTATGAACACACTTCTCAGCGGCATGGTACAATCCGAGATAGATAAAGTCTCTTCATACTATACTGCCAAAGAGATTTGGGATACTTTAGTGGTAAGTCATGAAGGTACTTCAAAAGTACGAGAAGTCAAGCTAAGCATGCTTATGCACGATTATGAAATGTTCAAGCTCAAAAAAGATGAAACCATCAAACAAGCTCAAGCAAGATTTCTAGTCCTTATTAACCCCTTCTTATAATGTATTGTGCACAACCATTTTAACGCTAAGCGTAAACCTCTTTTAAAAGAATTGTTCATCTCAGTATTTAGAATACAAGTCCGCACCAAAGTAAATTTGGTTTGGATAAGCTTTCAAGGAAATTTAGAATTTAACGAACATCAACTATGGAGTAGTTGAATAAGACAAATAACACTATACCACAGAATAATAGTGATTGAATCAATCATAGTAACTAAATTCATGCATTAGGAATAATCTAATAGCATACAATTTGAATAAATATAGCATACCTTGCTTGAACAATACTAAGCCAAGGTTAATTAGGATTGAATACTAAACATGCATGGCAATTCAGCTATGCATGTTAATCAATAATTAAAATATAAGAATAACTTGTTCAACATCAAACCAAAGTTTAGACCACTTACATCATTATAAGATAATCAAATTGAAAACAATAATTAGCTCAATAAGACAAAGGATTAGAAAACTTGCATCGTCATGAGTAACTAGATACAATGATTACTCAATCATAGGAAATCTAGCTCTACGAAAGTGTAGAAGTAGCAACTTAGAACAATTGTAATTGAATTTAAAAACAATAATGTACTAAATGAAATTAAACTCGCACAATGAAGTTTCGAGTTAGAAAACTTGCCTTGCTCGTAGACTAAACCGAATCAATTTGAATCACAATATCCTATATACATATGTCATCGTGACATAGTTAGTCATTATCACATAACTAATACATTCATCACATAGGTTTGATTATTTAATCACATAATCAACTTATAACACAAGTTAATCCTTAATAACATAATTATTCATAGTATAGAAATACTAAAATCTATATTTTATAGTCCTACTATCATCACAAAAATGTTTTCTTAAAATTTCGTGTACAAAAAGCACACTGTAAGACCATTTTGCTAACTCGCGCAGCGGCACCACAGTTTACACTGTGGGTCACGCTACGGCGTGGTGATGGCGCTGCAGCGCGGTGATTACTACGAAGTCGCGCTGCGGCGTGGTGATGATGTTGCAGCGCAGTGATTATACTACGAAGCCGCGCTGCGGCATGGTGATGGCGTTGCGGCGCCACGAACCTACTGCTGGGCCGCGCCGCGGCGCGAAACTGCAGTTTCGACTGACAGCTTCGGCAACAGTACCAGAAAAAGCCAAATTGGCCTAAAAGCTCAAATCTAATAGACTGATTATCATGTAATTTACATATATACTTCATATAAACATATTGTGAAGACTTCTAACATGTTTATACTCATAAAATAGCACAAACATTAAATATACAACACCCAATTTCAATGTTCTTGGCAAAACTCCATTTTTATACTTTCAATGAAAATCAACACTGTGATTTTGTTTTTCAACCAAACAGTAAATTCAAAACATCATGATTATGATTTTACATACTCTATCAATTCTAATAATCAATTTATCAATTTAACAACAAATAAAACCTTAATTTCTACTTTAAACTAAGCCATATTCATATATATATTTTTTCATATGAACTCACTGTGATATATTTCTTCACAATTTACATAAATACATAAAGTAATTGATTATAATCATACATAATCTCAACAAAACAGTTTTACAACAACAATCATCATCTAAAGCTATATACATAAGAATTCATCATCCATAATTATTTACAGAGAACTCTTTGGAGAAGAAAACTAAACTTTAAAAATAAAATACAAGGATTAATATCCTGCCATTGATTAAGAAGATGATACTCTAGAGTTTAGAAGAAAATGATTATGATTACAATATTCTTTTCCCCAATTCGTTTCTCAATTTTCTCTAAGTTTCTCTCAACTTTTCTCTTTGTATTTTTCTTCTTCTTCTTTTTCTTCAAATGAGTCTTCTTCTCTTCCTAACTCTAACTATGTAATAAAATTATAACGTATATGATATAATATCTATTAATGATATAATATAAATATAGATATAATTATATCAGTTATATTTTGTTTGAAAATCAAAAGCCATAAGGCTTGTTTGGCTAAACTAATAAAATAACACTTTAATCCTTACACCTTGTTTGGTATACTGAATTAAAACAAATGGATTAATCCTTATACCTTGTTTGATAAAACACTATTAGATTAAAGACTTATTATGCAATAAAACATATTTGGCAAAACTAAATTAAACTCTCTTAATTTATTTTAATAACTCCTTTATAGCAAGATTATTTGTCACACTTTTATTTAATTAAATAATCAATTTAATCAATTCAAATATTAATCTATTAAATTACTTTAATACATAAATCATTATCACAAAACTATAATTTCTTTATAATTATAATTTTATTTAACCAAATAATATTTTAAATTATAATTTCCCATTTAAAATATTATAATTTATTTAAATCACTATAAGCTCTCTAGCTTACTTATTAAATTACATTGGTATATAATCTCATAACAATTAATTTACTTAGCTCCTTAATTATTTATTCAACAAATAATTAACTAAACCACATCAACTCAAATTGCTATATAATTCAATAAATATTTAATATTGAAAATAAATATTAAATATTAAATATTAAATATTTAATTATTTATGCAACAAATAATTAACTAAATCACATCAACTCAAATTGAACAATTATTTATTCAATAATAAACATATCCATTAAATATTTATATAAATCAATAAATATTTAATATTACACTTTAAAATTCTGGAATGTTACATCATTCCCTCCTTACAAGGATTCTGTCCTCAGAATCACAACTCAAACAAATCATTCGTTACATTCTTCCCTACTTACAAAGATTCTGTCCCCAGAATCGAAGACACAAATTAAACAAATAACTCAGAGTACTCTTTCAACATTTTCTCTTCGAGTTCCCATGTAGCTTCTTCAGCGTTGTGGTTCCTCCATATCACCTTCACAGAAGGTATCACTTTATTCTTGAGCACTTGTTCTTTCCTGTCGACTATCTGGATAGGAACCTCTTCATAAGACAAATCTTTCTCGAACTGCAATAGTTTGTACTCGATCACATGTTTGTAGTCGGGTTTATATGGTCGTAACACCGAAATGTGAAAAATATTATGAATGTTTTCCAACTTTGGAGGTCGAGCTACCTCGTAAGCCACTTCTCCCACACTTCACAGTACTTCAAAGGGTCCAATAAACTTCGGTGTGACGCCCCCAAAATAGGTATACAACACCCATTCTGAGTCGCCAAATACATGGTACAAAAATAAATACAACTTCAGTAATGTAATCGTCGTGCAAAATACGACAACACATATACTGTGAGTTTGAATACAACTATTATCTAATAGACAGTATAAAAACTCAACAGGGGTCCTCATTACAATTATTGATACACTATTTCACAGAATAATGAAGACTACTAATGCAACCATCTGGACCGTCAATCCATTCCCCGACTAGTCCCAGCTATATTCTCATTTCCTGAAGAGAACAGTGAAAGAAAGGGTGAGCTCAACTAGCCCAGTAAGAAATATTATGACTAAGATAATATACAACAAATTATAATTAGTCTTCAACATGGAAAAATCTGATAAAATATAATAGACAACAAGTTTTAGATCAACAACTGCAGCGGAATAAGCAATCCATTAGAAGAGTCAAGTACAGAAAGAATTCTACTATCTTCTATGAATTTAAAAGTCCATCATCAATATTTTATCCCTATAACATCAATCAATACACATCTTTAATCAAATATTCATCTTTGCACTGCGGGCCAAAGATATTCATTTGTATCACCAGTTGGACATGTTCATCTCAACACATGTTCATCTTTGCAGTACGGGCCAAAGATATTCATCAACAATTCATCTTTGCGCTAAAAGACAAAGATATTCATCAGTTAATCATTCATTTTTGCACTATAGGCCAAAGATATTCAGTAATATCATCATTTAGGACTAAGGATGATGAAAATATTTTAAAGAAACGAATCCAGTGAAACAAAATAATAAATATTAGAGATTCGTATTACAGTTTATCCAAGATCAATAATACTTCATAATAACATATTTTGAATCAAAATTCAAGAATAAAGATCAAAACATGGATACAATCAAAGATAGTAACCATAATAGATACCTTGGATAAAAAGAAGAAATTTTTATTTTTCGGTGAATAGTGCCATATTCGTGAATAGTTTCGGATACGTGAATAGTGCCGTATACGTGAATAGTAACTCCGACACCAAAAGATAGAAATTCCACAAGAAAAATAATTATGCTTCGTGAATAGTACTTGTGAATAGTAACTCGTGAATAGTAACTCATGAATAGTAACCCTGACATAAAAAGTCCCAAATTTGATAAAAAGTTCCAACCAATATTTTGGCATAGTGATATTGAAGAAATAATATCACTTACGAAGAAAATAACATCCCTTACCTTGAAAAGACAGTACTTCTGACTGGAATACTGGATATAGTTCTGAAGGAACTTGTACCGCTAATTAGAAACTCATAAAGTATCTAAATACTCACAAAATACACTCGATAATATAGAGAGAAAAACTTGTTTCTGGTGTGATTTTCAATTCTAACTTAGCCCTCTATTTATAGGAAAATGATAGCACGCCGAAGCAGACTTAACCTACATCCTGATGGCTTTACCTGCTCCTATTCCCACCCACCACATTTGAAAATTCAATTGAGCACATTTCTTACCAACCAATTCAAGAATTTTCGAAAATGTTTTATCATTTAAACCATAATCAGAAACTTTAATAATTCATAGAAAATAGCCCGTTTATCAGAAAAATACGAGTTTTATGTCCATTCCATACGAAATCAAATTCTCTACAACTTTGTAGCTTTGAGTTTTTCCAAATTCCAAACAGAAAAATACCCAAAATCCACAAACGGATGATTTTTAAATACTTCCAATCCGACAAAATACTGATAAAACATCTCAGCATTAATTCCTTCATTAATAACCACATAAATAAATCCATCATTTATATCCACATAAAATAAATATTTCCTTATCATATGAATCAATAATTAATTATTCACAAATAATATTACAGAATCACATTTATGACAACCAGGCTATTCCCAGGAAAGAGGGGGCTTTCTGATAAGGATTTCTCCTTACTGGCGCACAATTAGGTGACCAAACCTCTCCTTGACAGAAATTTCTAGACATTGCCAATAATGCTATCTAATAATCTTATTCAAATAATATGAATTATTGATCTGATAATGTAGATATTGTGCAGTGACAATTATTGAACAACAATAATATAAAATATTAACGCAGCATTTATTGAATCAATAAAATAAAATACTGAACAGTAACTACTGCAACAATTATTGAGTAGTGCCTTCTTACGTAAGGATCAATAATTCAACAATACTGTGCAATACCGTGTGCTATTGTGCAACCACGCATATTACTATATTTTAACCACTGGGTATTCCAACAGTGTTAACGGTAATAACTACGTCGTTATTCAATTTTGTCATTTTCTTCTTTCGACAGTTATCCGTTATGGGGCCCACAAATAGCTGCGCCGTCGTACGAATATTTCCCGACAGAAAGAATATTCCGCGAACAAACGAATATTCCCCGACACAATGAATATTTTATTACCACTTGCTTATTTTGCAAAATTTGCACATTTCACCCATAACCAAAGTATTATATCAAATTAATAACTTATTATTCACAACAATAAATAGAGGAAATTCAATTTTTTTTTATAATAAGTTGGGGTCTTTTACAACCTCCCCTCCTTATAAAATTTCGTCGTCAAAACTAACGTACGTACCTGGTGTTTCGAAAAGGTGAGGATACCTCGCTTTCATTTCTGATTCCAACTCCCAGTTCATTTCTTCAATAGCATGGTTTTTCCATAAAACCTTAACTTGAGGTATAACCTTTGTTCATAGGACATGTTCTTTCCTATCCAAGATCTTAACAGGTACCTCCTCGTACATTCAATCTTCGGCTATCTCGTCTGGTTGTAACGCAATAATGTGGTTCGGGTCTTCCACATATTTACATAACATCGATACGTGAAAAACGTTATGAACACATGACATACTTAGCGTTAAGGCGAGTCTATAAGCCACAGTTCCTACTCGATCGAGGATTTCAAATAAATCAAAGGCTTGAGCTTTCTTCTCTTCATCGACTCTTACTTCTAAAATAACGCATTCTTGCACCTTCTTCTTTATATTTATCAGCTCCAATGTATGGCTTGATAGCTTTTAACGTCTATTCAACTCGTATATTCATTATCTTCACGTGGGTCCCTAGAGTCTTTAACTCTATCTTCATCATTTGTAAGTCATATAAAATAGATTTTTGTGTTAACAGCATCGCACTCGTAAACGCATACAATCTTCTACTCAACGCGTTAGCTACCACTTTCGTTTTCCCACGATGGTATTGAATGGTACGATCGTAATCTTCAATAGCTCGAGCCAACGTCTTTGGCGCATTATATGTTCGTTTTGGTTGAAGAAATATTTAAGGGTTTTAGAAATGGGTTTTGTACTGGGGTCAATACAAAATTCGATTTCACACTCTAGGAGTAGGCTAAGAAGTCCTTCGAGAATACGTCAGGAGATTTATTAACAATAGAAATATAATTTAAAAACTGTGACTCTCATCCAAGACTTGGATATCATATGAAATGAAGGTTTCTACTAACGAAGTTTCAATCGATAAGTCAAAGTCTGACTTCTCTAGAGTTAAATTAAACCATTGAGCGCAAGCAAGAGAGATTGAATAATGGGTAGAACCGGTATCTAATAAGGTATAGACTTTGAAAGAATTTTTAATTAACTAACCCGTGCTAACTTCGTTCGGGTTACTCGCTCTTTGAGAAGTCACAAAAAATGCTCTTCCTAAAACCACCGACTTTGTTTTGTCCGTATCCACCTTTGGTGCCACCATCCCAACTGGACTTGATTTTGCTACAGGATAAAATCGAGCTATGTGGCCGTCTTTTCCATAACTAAATCATATCTTGGAAAGCTGTGAACAGTTTGGACTTATATGTCCTTCCTCTCCGCATCTGTAGCATCTAACTGACAGTCGTTCTCTTCCCCTAGAATTTGTTGCTGGTGCTTGTGTTGTTGCTGACGTCTTCCCTTCATTGGTAAATCTTCTCTTCTTGAAATTTCCACTTGAATCATTTCTTCTATTATCTTGGCCATGATTACCACCGAAGTGGTTACCATTTCTGGCATGATAATTTCCTCCACGATGGTTATCATTTTTCCGATGGCCGTTGCCACCGGTACGATTATTATTGTGTTGTTGCTCGTTATCCTTCGGTTGGGCTGGCTCATTATCGCGCTCCACTAACTGAGCCCTATTCACAACATCTGAATATAAATAATGTTTGTGAAAAATGAGGTATTGACGTATTTTGGGTTTCAAACCTCGCAGAAACATTCGTGTCATTCGTTCCTCATTATCAACCAAATAGGATGCAAATCGGGATAACTCCGCAAACTTAGCTTCGTACTACACATTCATATTATTTTTCTCCAGCTTGATGAACTCAACCTCCTTCATGTGACGAATACTTTCGGGAAAGTACTTGTCGTTGAAAAATTCTTGGAACTTCTCCCAAGACATCTTCAGTGCGGCAGGTTGAGTACGCTTTACCAATTCCCACCAGTAATCTGCCTTTCCTCGCAACATAAAGGTGGCAAAGGGAACCTTTTGCTCCTTGGAACATCCCAAGACATCAAATATCTTGGTGATCTGCTTTATCCACGTCTCTGCCATAAGTGGTTCTGGCTTTCCCAAAAACTCTGATGGTCCCATCTTCTTGAACTGCTTAGCGGTGACCAACTGTGGGTTGCCATTGTTTCCACCTACATTATGAACAGGAGTCTCTCTCGTTTGGTGTTGCATGAATTCTAAAAAGCTCCTAAACATATCTTCGTTCGTCATTTGGTTGGTGTCGTTGTTCACCTGAGGATTATTGCCATCCTGATGGACATTATCCGGGGTATTGATCGTTGGTGACTCAACGGTCTCATATGCTTCATTGCTTATCACAACATTTTTAGATGCCATTTTCAAACACTGCAACAAAACAAGGATTAATTGACATGTCAGATATTATCCCTATACTCTGACCGACTAAATAAATACCAAACAAACTTAGCTAGGTCATACTAGCGAAGGAATTTCCCATCTTTCCTCTCCTAGTTCTAGTCTCAAATCTTAGCCAGGGATCATAACCCTAAGCTTCGATACCAACTGTGACGCCCCCAAAATAGGTATACAACACCCACTCTGAGTCGCCAAATACATGGTACAAAAACAAATACAACTTCAGTAATACGACAACACATATACTGTGAGTTTGAATACAACTATTATCTAATAGACAGTATAAAAACTCAAAAGGGGTCCTCATTATAATTATTGATACGCTATTTCACAGAATAGTGAGGACTACTAATGCAACCATCTGGACCGTCAATCCATTCCCCGACTAGTCCCAGCTATATTCTCATTTCTTGAAGAGAACAGTGAAAGAAAGGGTTAGGTCAACTAGTCCAGTAAGAAATATTATGACTAAGATAATATACAACAAATTATCATTAGTCTTCAACATAGAAAAATCTGATAAAATATTATAGACAACAAGTTTTAGTTCAACAACTGCAGCGGAATAAGCAATCCATTAGAAGAGTCAAGTAGAGAAAGAATTATTCTATCTTCTATGAATTTAAAAGTCATCATCAATATTTTATCCCTATAACATCAATTAATACACATCTTAAATCAAATATTCATCTTTGCACTGCGGGCGAAAGATATTCATTTGTATCACTAGTTGGTCATGTTCATCTCAATACCTGTTCATCTTCGCACTACGGGTCAAAAATATTCATCAACAATTCATCTTTGCACTACAGGCCAAAGATATTCATTAGTTAATCATTCATCTTTGCACTACAGGCCAAAGATATTCAGTAATATCATCATTTAGGACCGAGGATGATGAAAAATATTTTAAAGGAACGAATCCAGTAAAACAAAATAACAAATATTAGAGATTCGTATTATAGTTTATCCAAGATCAATAATACTTCATAATAACCAATTTTGAAGCAAAATTCAAGAATAAAGAACAAAACATGGATACAATCAAAGATAGTAACTATAATAGACACCTTGGATAAAAAGAAGAAAATTTCATTTTTCGGTGAATAGTGCCGTATTTGTGAATAGTGTCATATACGTAAATTGTAACTGCGACACCAAAAGATAGAAATTCCACAAGAAAAATAATCATGCTTCGTGAATAGTACTCGTGAATAGTATCTCGTGAATAGTAACTCATGAATAGTAACTCGTGAATACTACTCATGAATAGTAAGCCCGACATGAAAAGTTCCAAATTTGATAAAAAGTTCTAACCAATATTTTGGCATAGTGATATTGAAGAAATAATATCACTTGCGAAGAAAATAATATCCCTTACCTTGAAAAGATAGTACTTCTGATTGGAATACTGGATATAGTGCTGAAGGAACTTGTACCGCTAATTAGAAACTCGCAAAGTATCTAAATACTCATAAAATACACTCGATAATATGAGATAGAAAACTTGTTTCTGGTGTGATTTTCAATTCTAACTTAGCCCTCTATTTATAGGAAAATGTTAGCACGCCGAAGCAGACTTAACCTACATCCTGATGGCTTTACCTGCTACTATTCCCACCCACCACATTTGAAAATTCAATTGAGCACATTTCTTACCAACCAATTCAAGAATTTTCCAAAATGTTTTATCATTTAAACCATAATCAGAAACTTTAATAATTCATAGAAAATAGCCCGTTTATCAGAAAAATACGAATTTTATGTCCATTCCACACGAAATCGAATTCTCTACAACTTTGTAGCTTTGAGTTTTTCCAAATTCTAAACAGAAAAATACCTGAAATCTACAAACGGATGATTTTTAAATACTTACAATTCGACAAAATACTGATAAAACATCTCAGAATTAATTACTTTATTAATAACCACATAAATAAATCCATCATTTATATCCACATAAAATAAATATTTCCTTATTATATGCATCAATAATTAATTATTCACAAATATTATTACAGAATCACATTTATGACAACCAGGATATTCCTAGGAAAGAGGGGGCTTTCCGATAAGGATTTCTCCTTACTGGCACACAATTAGGTGACCAAACCTCTCCTTGACAGAACTTTCTAGACATTGCCAATAATGTTATATAATAATATTATTCAAATAATATGAATTATTGATCTGATAATGGAGATACTGTGCAGCAACAATTATTGAACAACAATAATATAAAATATCAACGCATGAATTATTGAATCAATAAAATAAAATACTGACCAGTAACTACTGTGACAATTATTGAGTAGTGCCTTCTTATGTAAGGATCAATAATTCAACAATATTGTGCATTACCGTGTGCTACTGTGCAACCACGCGTATTATTGTATTTTAACCACCGGGTATTCCAATAGTGTTAATGGTAACAACTACGCTGTTATTCAATTTTGTCATTTTCTTCTTCCGACAGTTATTCGTTATGGGGCCCATAAATAGTTGCGCCGTCGTACGAATATTCCCCGACAGAAAGAATATTTCACGATCAAACGAATCCCCGACACAATGAATATTTTATTACCACTTACTTATTTTGCAAAATTTGGACATTTCACCCATAACCAAAGTATTATATCAAATTAATATCTTATTATTCACAATAATAAATAGAGGAAATTCGATTTTTTTTATAATAAGTTGGGGTCTTACACTCGGGCTTAGCTTTCCCTTTTTACCTAACACTTTGAATAAAATAATAACTTTTATTTATTCATCATTACTTCGAAAAACATAAAAACAATAGCATCACTGCTATTTACATTCCTTTCCTGAACTACAAAAGTTACAGGACAACATCATTATTATCATATCCCATGGTTACTTAACACTAGGGATTTATACATTATTTAATACTTATTACGTGCTTTACAGGAACATTTTCTACGATGATCTATTAAGATACTTCTTAGCCCTATCACGTTCTTCCTCCATGACTCGAAACATTGTTCTGCGATCTAACACGAATGATGGCAGCGTCTCGAACTGAATCGGATATCCCATGACCCGATCTTGAGCTCGATTAATTGCGGTGTCAAATACTTTATCCATCTCTTCCATCTTCATCATTTTCGCCTGTGTGTTCCTTATTGCTCTTCCAGTTCATTGATAAGCTTCCTCGTATGCATCTTCAGCTCTTGCCCTCTTAGCAGCTTCTTCTCTCAGCTTGCTCTTCAGTTCAGCAACCATCTCGATCAATTGTTCTTTCTCTCCTTCAGTCTGTATTAGTTTCTCCTCGGCGTTTGTCAGCCGTTCCTCATGATCCTGGATCTCGCCATCTTTTTGTGTCATTGTAGTCTGTTGTTCAGGTACTATCTCTTGCAACTCCTTAATTGTATCCTGAGGTTCTACGTTACGGTCATGCGCCTCATCGTATATACGGCCATCTATCGAGTTAAGTGGAATCCTTTCTTTCTCGTCCTCGTCATCCTCATCCTCCTATGGTAACTCAACGGGATCCTCCTCGTCTGTCTCCACATCATCATCCTCATCTTCAACTACTGTGTCCAATGGGGCTGACTCCTGTGCCAGTAGTTGTTCCCAAACTACCTGAATGTCGCGAGGCTCCTCCTCTATAGGCATTTGAGGTCCCTCCTCCCTAGCCTGACTGGATTCTCCGACATTAGTCATCCTGACAACAAAGTTTTAAAGTTTTAATTATTAATCATTACTACTCGACACTCACGAGTACATAAACTATAAACACATAAGCGCATAAGTGTTTTATTTCTTCTTTCTAAAAACTCGACAAGAGTTATCTCCACTATCTTTTCAAAGGTTACTTCCTAAGGCTTTTCCCCCCACCTAAGGTTCATAACCTAAAGCTTTGATACCAACATGTGACACCCCCAAATCCTGGTACTTCATTTCCACAGGATTCAGTGTTCACATAATCAAAACATTCATTTATAACTACCCAATTATAATAAAATTGAATATTAAAAACCTACCCATATAGGATTAAACTCAAATAAAAATCTCCCCAGGTTGTCTAACCTTTAACAACAATCATTCAAATGTGGAAATTAAATAAACTTCATTACAATCTTTAAACCAAAGTCCAATAATAATACTATCAAATCTATTACAAGTCTTCAGTACTTGTTCATCTTTCCTTTTCCTTTACTGGTGCTAGGTACGTCACCAATTTCAACTTTAGTTGTAAGAAATTTTACAGGCAAGAGTGAGCAAACAAGGCCCACTTTAAATAACAATAAATAAATCTTTAAACTTTTACATCAATTGCCAATATTAGGCTCAATAGAACTGAACAATATATTCTATTTACTTTCTGAAAATTATAACATTCACAGAGGGTGTAATGACCACGAATCATGTCCACAGATATAAGTAATCTTTCAACTTTAACTTTAATAATCATAAGACTATAAGGACTCCACGTACTTAAGGGGATCAACCCTTCGTACAATGTATTGTGCACAACCATTTCAACGCTAAGCGTAAACCTCTTTTAAAAGAGTTGTTCATCTCAGTATTTAGAATACAAGTCTGCACCAAAGTAAGTTTGGTTTGGATAAGCTTTCAAGGAAATTTGGAATTTAACGAACATCAACTAAGGAGTAGTTGAATAAGACCAATAACACTATACTACAGAATAATAGTGATTGAATCAATCATAGTAACTAAAGTCATTCATTAGGAATAATCTAATAGCATACAATTTGAATAAATATAGCATACCTTGATTGAACAATACTAAGCCAAGGTTAATTAGGATTGAATACTAAACATGCATGGCAATTCAGTTATGCATGTTAATCAATAATTGAAATACAAGAATAACTTGTTCAACATCAAACCAAAGTTTAGACCACTTACATCATTATAAGATAATCGAATTGAAAAAAATAATTAGCTCAATAAGACAAAGGATTAGAAAACTTGCATCGTCATGAGTAACTAGATATAATGACTTACTCAATCATAGGAAATCTAGCTCTACGAATGTGTAGAAGTAGCAACTTATAACAATTGTAATTGAATTTGAAAACAATAATGTACCAAATGAAATTAAACTCGCACAATGAAGCTTTGAGTTAGAAAACTTGCCTTGCTCGTAGACTAAACCGAATCAATTTGAATCACAATATCATATATACATATGTCATCGTGACATAGTTAGTCATTATCACATAACTAATACATTCATCACATAGGTTTGATTATTTAATCACATAATCAACTTATAACACAAGTTAATCTTTAATAACATAATTATTTATAGTACAAAAATACTAAAATCTATATTTTACAGTCTTACTATCATCACAAAAATGTTTTCTTAAAATTTTGTGTACAAAAAGTACACTGTTAGACCATTCTGCTAACTCGCGCCGCGGTTTACACTATGGGTCGCGCTGCAGCGTGGTGATGGCGCTGCGACGCTGTGATTATACTATGAAGCCGCGCTGCGGCACCACGAACGTACTGCTGGGCAGCGCCGCAGCGCGAAACTACAATTTCGACTGACAGCTTCGGCAACAGTACCAGAAAAAGCCAAATTGGCCGAAAAGCTCGAATCTAATAGACTGATTATCATGTAATTTAAATATAGACTTCATATAAACATATTGTGAAGACTTCTAACATGTTTATACTCATAAAATAACACAAACATCAAATATACTACACCCAATTTCAATGTTCTTGGCAAAACTCCATTTTTTATACTTTCAATGAAAATCAACACTGTGATTTTGTTTTTCAACCAAAACAGTAAATTCAAAACATCATGATTATGATTTTACATACTCTATCAATTCTAACAATAAATTTATCAATTTAACAACAAATAAAACCTTAATTTCTACTTTAAACTAAGCCATATTCATATATATATATATATATATATATATATATATATATATATATATATATATATATATATATATATTCATATGAACTCACTGTGATATATTTCTTCACAATTTACATACATACATAAAGTAATTGATTAAAATAATACATAATCTCAACAAAACTGTTTTATAACAACAATCATCATCTAAAGCTATATACACAAGAATTCATCATCCATAATTATTTACAGAGAACTCTTTGGAGAAAAAAAACTAAACTTTAAAAATAAAATACAAGGATTAATATCCTATCTTTGATTAAGAAGATGATACTCTAGAGTTTAGAAGAAAATGGTTATGATTACAATCTTCTTTTCCCCAATTCGTTTCTCAATTTTCTCTAAGTTTCTCTCAACTTTTCTCTCTGTATTTTTCTTCTTCTTCTTTTTTTTTCAACTGAGCCTTCTTCTCTTCCTAACTCTAACTACGTAATAAAAATATAACGTATATGATATAATATCTATTAATGATATAATATAAATATAGATATAATTATACCAGTTATATTTTGTTTGAAAATCAAAAGCCATAAGGCTTGTTTGGCTAAGCAAATAAAATAACCATTTAATCCTTACACCTTGTTTGATAAACTGAATTAAAACGAATGGACTATTCATTATACCTTGTTTGATAAAACACTATTAGATTAAAGACTTATTATGCAATAATACATGTTTGGCAAAACTAAATTAAACTCCCTTAATTTATTTTAATAACTCCTTTATAGCAAGATTATTTGTCACACTTCTATTTAATTAAATAATCAATTTAATCAATTCAAATATTAATCTATTAAATTACTTTAATACATAAATCATTATCACAAAACTATAATTTCTTTATAATTATAATTTTATTTAACCAACTAATATTTTAAATTACAATTTTCCATTTAAAATATTATAATTTATTTAAATCACTATAAGCTCTCTAGCTTATTTATTAAATTACATTGGTATATAATTTCATAACAATTAATTTACTTAGCTCCTTAATTATTTATTCAATAAATAATTAACTAAACCACATCAACTCAAATTGCCATATAATTTAATAAATATTTAATATTGCTAATAAATATTTAATATTTAATTATTTATTCAACAAATAATTAACTCAATCACATCAACTTAAATTGAACAATTATTTATTCAATAATAAATATATCCATTAAATATTTATATAAATCAATAAATATTTAATATTACACTTTAAAATTCTGGAATGTTATATTTTTCACTTACTCACTGAACTCACCATGAGAACTCGTACATAAAAGAGATCACTTGTCGATTCCGACGACGAACAGACAGCAGTTCCTCCCCAATCGACAGCCAGACCATCTCGAAAACAAAAGAAACTAAAGAAGGTTGTGTCATCAGAGACTGAGTACGTGGACTCGTCGTCTTTTGATGAATCTCTTTTCAGTCCCTATTTGCCGAAATTTACTGGACCCTCTCGGCGACTTCAGCCAACGACTCCATTTTTAAGCCGGAGATTACACCCCCACCAATTTTGGTAAACCATAACTCTTCCTCTGATCTGCCTGACAACTATTTTCACAGTAACGCGTATGAGGTTCATTTTAAAACCATCATTTTTCCAAAACAATTTGTTTATGAAAAATTTGTTGATCATATCTATTTTCAACAATCTCCTTTAAAACCATTGTTTGAATCTTGTGGTTTTTCTTCAATACTTTTTCCTCCATCTGTGGCATACCCTAGACTTGTCCAATAATTTTACACAAATCTAGAATGTCATGGTGATTTTTTTACTACTTTTGTCAAAGGAAAATTATTATATTATACAGTCGTAGATTTTGGTAGTATTTTGAATATTCCATCTTCTGTTGTTTGTCCTTTTACAAAGAAAGGTGCTGTTCATTTTCCATTTACTCCTCTAGAACAGTTACAAATTGTGATGAACAACAATTTATTGAATAATGTTTTTACTCCTAAAACAGTAGATGTCTCTCCTATTTCTTGTGTCCTCCATCAACTTGTTAGATACAATCTGTTGCCTCATTTAGGTGGAGGAGCAGATTTTACCTATCGAGATTTGATAGTTGTTGACATGATTTTAAGAGGTGTTTCTTTTAATTTATCTCAAATGATGCTTCATCACATGACCACCTGTTTGCGAAAAACCAAGACATGTTTACCTTACAGTGCTACTCTCACTATTTTGTTCAAACATTTTAAAATCTCTTTTGAAAATGAAAATTCTATTTCGATTACTGATTCCATCAGTTTTGGGTCCCTGCAAATGTCACGTATCATTTTACTTGATGGTATGTTTGTTCGTGTCACTCATAATAATCATGCTCCTCCAATTTCCATTCCATCATCTCATGTTCAGCCCCATATTCAATCTTCGTCTGAAATCATTGATATATTGAAACTGGTTCTCAGTAATCAAGAAAAAATACAGACTGAAATGACTGGCCTTCACACCCGTATGAATATGTTGGAAAAAGGCAAATTGTCTTTGGGTGCCCCTGAAATTAACAAACTGTACAATAATCTTGAAGATGAATTCATTGACTTACAGGTATGTTTTGAATTGCAAACCACTGCTTTGGCAGAGGTTATGCAGAGAAGGCTTAATCAAAATTCCTGTCAGTTGAGTCAAGAACTTAAGTTTGTTAGTAATCAAATAGGGGAATTGGCTGAGTTCATTTCTACTCGTTTCAATGATGTGGGAGCTAAACTCCATATGCAGCGTAAGTATTCAACGGTTCCGGAGTGGGTGCATTGCAATTGGTTGGCCGAGTATCAAGGAGAATTTCTCGATGTCCCTCTACCACCTGCAACTGTCATTCTCAGGCCTCCCCAATTTTCCGCTGACCTGAGCATTGCTAAGAAGGTTCATCGTGCCAATCACAAACCATATTTCACAAAAAGGGCCACTCAGCATGCAGCTGTGGTAGATCTCGAAGAATGAACAGCTCTTCTTTTTGTTTGATGACAAAGGGGGAGAGTTTTTATGAATGTTAACATTGCATCACCAAAAGACTTATGTTTAATTTGGGATTCAGATTTTAAATATTTGATGTATTTTCAGTAAATATTTTGATATTTGATGAACTAAAAATTACTGCAGGTAACAAATTTACTGAAAATTGAATTTCAAATTTCAGTACCCTGAAATGATATTGTTGCATGGATTTAGGGGTGGCTATTTATGTTATACATATATTCAGGGGGAGTTAATGAGCGTTAAACAATTTTTGGGTTGTCATCGTCAAAAAGGAGGGAGAATGTTGACTTTGTCATATTCCATCCTTATGTTTTGATGATGTAATGTTCAAGTACTAAATTGTTTTATAATGTTTCAGGTATTTGTTGATAAAAGAATGTTTGTGGAATCTTCAAGTGAAGAAAGAAAGTTTTTCTTTTTCTAGGAAACAAATGTAAGATTAATTGCATAATAATTGATTTTTCATTTAAAGGCTCTATGACATATTATTGCATTATATCTTGTTATATGTCTTAAATGAAAAATGTTTTTAATATATTAGGAAAACGGTTTTTCTAAAAAGAGATAAAATTAATATATCATTATGAACAGAAAAGGAAGTAATATTTGTTTACAGTATGATATGCATAAAATGCATTAGTTTGTGTAAGACCCCAACTTTTATGAATAAAGATGAATTTTCTATAAATATTATTTTTGAATATTATGGAATGAATTTGATATAATGTTATAGTTATAGGTAATATTTATAAATTTTGCAAAGTATGCAAGTTGTTATATATAATATTCGATTGGTCGAGGAATATTCGTTTTAACAGAGAATATTCGTACAACGGCACAATCATTGGTGGACCCCACAACGGAATTATTGTCGAATTGAGAAAAACGACAAAAATACTTTATAAAAATAACGGCGAAAGTTTTACCGTTAATTGTTGAAACACCCGGTGTTAAAAATACAATAATACGCGTGGTTGCATAGTAGCACACGATATTAGTTATTGATGCTTACGTGAGAAGTCACTCAGTTTTGTTCAATTATTGCTACAATAATTGCTGCATAGTATCTCACGTTATTTGATTCAATTATTGTCAATATTTTATATTTTATTAAATCAATAATTGAGACAATAAAGTTATTAATATTATTATTTGAAATATTAACGATGTCTAGAAGTTCTGTCAAGGAGAGGTTTGGTCACCTAATTGCGCGCCAATAGAGAGAAATCCTTATTGGAAAGCCCCCTCTTTCCTGGGAACGATCTGGTCGATTAATATTGTGAATTATAATAATGATAATAAATGTTGTTAAAAATATTGAGAAGATTTTTTTATGAAGTATTTGATGTAAATTTTACTTATTTTATGGACCCCCATTTACCTATTTTTCAAATAATCGATAGAAAGTTATTTTTAGGGGGGCCTACGGGTGGGGCCCAAATGTGGAGGAAATTATTGGAAGGTGGATTATTATTTTGGTGGCACGGAATGGAGTACTATATATATATATATATATATATATATATATATATATATATATATATATATATATATATATGTTAGCGGATTTTGGTGGAGTATTGAAATGGATGGGGAAAGAAAAGTCTAGCCACGAGTGGTGTTATATGGAAATAGTACTATTATTATATGTTGATATATATAATATTGGTGTGGGTGTGTAATTCTATCATGTGATCAATTATATATATATATATATATATATATATATATATATATATATATATATATATATATATATATATTATTGTACCTTGTTTTGTTTTTTATTAATAATACTTTGCAATTCATGGCCTAGCATCCAAAAGCTACTGCTAAATAATTTATCCGTGAAATCATTTAGTGCACACGGATTAAACAGTGTCCCTTCAATTCTCCTATAAATAGAAGCTCATTCCTTCATTATTTCTTACGAAGTCACTGAAACTTTAGAGAGAGAAACTATAAAGAGAACGAATAAAAGTATTCTACTACTTCACTTTTCCTATATCCAATTTCTTCTAAGATAAGGGGTATTACTCTGTTATTCTATTCTTTATTATTATGTTGGAATAACCTGTCTATGCGAAGTACCGAATACATGGTGAAATTCTTTTGTTATTCCATTCTTTATTATTCTGTTGGAACTTCTTGTCTGTGCTTTATGCATGACATGGTTCCGTTAATTATTATTCTGTTGGAACAACCTGTCTGTGCTTTACGCATGACCTGGTTCTATTATTTATTATTCTGTTGGAATAACATGTCTGTGCGGTCTATCGCATACATGGGGATATGATCCCTGAATAAGATGTGAGACTAGAACTAGGAGGGGAGAGACGGAGAATTCCTTCGCTAGTATGACCTACCTAAGTTTATTTGGTATTTAATTAGTCGGTCAGAGTATAGGGATAATATGTTATATGTCAATTAACATTTGTTTTGTGGCAGTATCTGAAAATGACATCCGAGAATGTTGGGAATAGCAATGGAGCACAGGAGACCATTGAGTCTCCACATATCAATAATCAGGATAATGTGCATCAGGAAGGCGATAATCCTCATGCAAACAACAACACTGACCAAATGATGAATGATGGAATGTTCAAAGGCTTGATGCAATTCATACAACATCAAGCTAGAGCGGCTCCTGTCCAAAATGTAGTTGGAAACATTGGAAACTCTCGGACAGGCACCGCTAAACAGTTCAAGGAGCTTGGACCATCGGAGTTTATTGGAGAACCAAAACCACTTAAGGTAGAAGCATGGATAAAGCAGATCACCAAGATATTTGATGTATTGGGATGCTCCGAGGAGCAAAAGGTTCCATTTGCCACCTTTATGTTGCGAGGAGAGGCAGATTACTGGTGGGAATCGGTAAAGCGTACTCAACCTGCCGCACTGAAGATGTCTTGGGAGAAGTTCCAAGAACTATTCAATGACAAGTACTTTCCCAAAAGTATTCGTCACATAAAAGAGGTAGAGTTCATCAAGTTGGAGCAGAACAATATGATTGTGTTGTAGTACGAAGCTAAGTTTGGCGAGTTGTCCCAGTTTGCGTCCCACTTGGTTGATAATGAGGAGAGAATGACGCGAATGTTTTTAAGAGGTTTGAAACCGAAGATACGTCAATATCTTATTTCTCATAAACTGTGTGTGTATTCAGATGTGATAAATAGGGCTCAGTTATTGGAGCACGATAACGAGTCAACGTAACCAAGAGAAAGTAGTCGGCAGAATGAAAATACAAGTTGTAACAGTCATCGAAGCGGTGACAACAAACGTGGAGGGAATCAACATGCCAGAAATGGTAACCACTTCGGTGGTAATCATGGCCAAGACAATAAGAATGGACATTTAAAGAAGAGGAGATTCAACAATAATGGAATGATGTCAACATCAACACCCGTTGTTAAGGAAGGAGAAAGACCACATATCATATGCTTCAAATGCGAAGGGGAGGGACATATCAGTCCAAACTGCGCGATGCCATCCAAAGTGTGTTATAATTGTGGAAGAGAAGGTCACATAGCCCGATTTTGTCGTGCACTAAAGACAAGTCCAGTTGGAATGGTGACACAAAATACCGTTCCAGATAAGTTAAAACCAGTAGTACAAGGGAGAGCGTTTGTTGTGACCTCCCAGAAAGTAAGGAACCCAAACGAGGTCATCGCGGGTAAGTTTATCATAAACTCTAGCAAAGTCTATACCTTATTTGATACCTGTTCTATCCATTCTTTTATTTCTCCTACTTGCGCTCAGCGATTAAATTTGACTACGGAGAAATTAGACTTTAACTTATCTGTGGAAACTCCGTTGGGAGAAACCTTCATTATATCCACTGTTTATAAGTCTTGTTTGGTTCAAATCGGTACCCTCACATTACCTGTCTATCTTATTTCATTGAAAATACTTGCATTTGATGTGATTCTAGGGATTGATTGGTTAAATACTCATCATGCTAAAATTGATTGTTTTTGTAAGGTTGTTAGCTTTCATATTCATAATCAACCCATTATTTGAATTCAAGCGACCAAACCATTAAAATCAATCACGGTCATCTCAAGCCATAAAGCTATTCGTTTATTGAAAAACGAATGTCAAGCTTTCGTATCTCATGTCACAGATTTAAATAAAAATACGTCAGATTTAAATGATATTTTATTGTTAATATTTTTCCTGACGTATTCCCTGAAGAACTTCCTGGCCTACCCCCGGAGCTTGAAATCGAGTTTGATATTGACCTTGAACCCGATACAAAACCCATTTCCAAAGCCCCATATCAAATGGCTCCTATTAAACTTCAGGAATTAAAAACCCAAATGCAGGAATTGTTAGACATCGGTTACATTCGACCTAGTACTTCTCCTTGGGGTGCTCCTGTTCTATTTGTGAAAAAAAAAGATGGAAGTATGCGACTTTGTATTGATTATCAGGAGTTGAATCATGTCACCATCAAAAATAGGTACCCGTTGCCTCGCATTGATGACCTGTTTGACCAGTTGCAAGGAGCACAATTCTTTTCAAAAATCAATCTTCAGGTGAAGGTTAGAACTGAGGATATTCCAAAGACTACCTTCAGAACTTGATATGGGCATTATGAATTCTTAATCAAGTCTTTTGGATTGACTAATGCTCCTGCTGCCTTCATGGATATGATGAACCGAGTATTCAAGGAATATTTGGATCACTTTGTGGTCGTCTTTATTGATGACATCTTTATATATTCCAAAAGTCATGAAGATCATGAGCAACAATTAAGGCTGATACTCCAAAAGCTTCGTGAAAATAAGCTTTATTCCAAGTTGAAGAAATATGAGTTCTGTCTTGAGGAAGTAGCATTCCTTGGGCACGTAGTATCAAGTCATGGAATATATGTTGACCCAGCAAAGATTGAAGTTATTCAAAGCTGGGAGCAACCTAAATCAGTGACCGAAGTACGTAGCTTTCTTGGATTAGCTTGTTATTATCGGAGATTCATGGAAGGATTTTCTCGAATCGCTACTCCATTAACTCTACTGACTTGAAAAGATACAAAATTCGGTTGGAGCGAGGAATGTGAGAAGAGTTTTTAAGAACTCAAGAGAAGACTCATTTCAGCACATGTTCTGACCAAACCATCTGGCTTAGAGGGATTTGTCATCTACAATGATGCTTCAAGCAAAGGGTTAGGATGTGTTCTCATGCAACATGGTAAAGTCATAGCCTATGCCTCGCGACAACTCAAAGAATATGAGAGAAATTATCCTACTCATGATTTAGAGTTGGCAGCTGTCATTTTCACACTTAAAATTCGGAGGCATTACCTGTATGAGGAGAAAGTGGAGATCTTTACGGATCATAAAATCCTCAAATATTTCTTAACTCAAAAGGAACTCAACATGCGGTAACGACGTTGGCTTGAACTGTTGAAAGATTATGATCATACCATCCAATACCATCCGGGAAAAGCGAACGTGGTAGCTAACGCATTGAGTAGAAGATCATATGCGAGTACGAGTGCGATATGGTCAACGCAAAGGCCCATTTTGTGTGACTTGCAAAGGATGGAGATAGAGTTAAAGACTTCGGGGACCCATGTTATGATGGTGAATATACGAGTAGAACCGACTTTAATCGATAAAGTTAAAGCTGGTCAAGCTACAGACCTGGAACTGATGCGTATGAGGAAGAAAGTGAAAGAAGGTGCTATGCCGGAAGCAAGAATCGATGAAGAAGGAATACTTCGAGTCAACTCCAGGCTTTGTGTTCCTAACGACCCTGATTTAAAGTATAAAATCATGATGGAGGCGCACAACACACCGTTTATAATCCATCCTGGGAGTACCAAAATGTATCGTGATCTTCGTCATACATTTTGGTGGAGAAATATGAAGAGAGGGATAGCACTGTTTATCTCAAGGTGTCTAACTTGTCAACGAGTTAAGGCGGAGCATCAATTACCAAAAGGTCCATTGTAAAAACTTGAAATTCCATAATGGAAGTGGGAGTACATTACCATAGATTTCGTTACCGGTCTTCCTAACGTTTCTGAAGGCATAGATGCGATTTGGGTCATTGTTGATAGATTGACCAAGTCTTCTCATTTCTTACCTATACGAAAAACTTATACACTTGAATGTCTTGCTCATATATACATAAATGAGATTGTAGGACTGCATGGTATGCCAGTATCCATAGTTTCTGATCGAGGCCCAAGATTCACTTCACGATTTTGGGTTAGTTTGCAGAAAGCTATGGGCGCAGATTTACGATTTAGCTCGGTATATGATGAGTGAGTTTTATACACATGAATTGGATACATTCGGGCTTAATTTATTGTTGTTCTCAAGTCTTTTAGGATGTTTTTATGTGTTTGTGTCTATTCAAGCATGTTTTATATTGTTTTGTAGGATTTGGGACAAAAGTTACATGGATCGACGTTCGGGGTGGCTAGATTCGCGTTTTCGGCTTGTCATTTACATAGCAGTCACTTCAGAGCCAATTTGACTATAGCTCCGGACATTATTTCGTAAATCATCAAGAATGAAAGTTGTAGATCTACTTTTCCTCTTTCCATAACATCTTGAATCATCTAAATCGGAGTTCAGACGAAGAAGTTATGGCCGTTTTCCCAAAGGACGTCGGAGTAGAAAATGCCAACTTTTGGGCCAGCGCCGGGGCGCTCGTTTTAAGCTTAATACCAGCGTCGGGGCGCTGGGGGGCAGAATTTCAGTGCCGTGCCCAGCGCCGGGGCACTGTGGAAGGGTCTGGTGCGAGCCTGGACGCGTTTTGGGCTAATTTTGACACCTTTTTGACTCCAAATAGGATTGGGGTTGTTCCAAAACTAAAAATTAGACTTGTAACCTATAAATACATGATGTAAGGCATAAAATAAGGGGAGATTACATAGCTTAGCTTGGAGATTACATAGCTTAGCTTGGAGATTACATAGCTTAGACTAGATTAAACACTCCTTTAGATTAGAACATAACCCTAGTTCTTATTAGTTTTGGAGATTGAAGCAACTTGGAGACCATTGAAGAGCAAGAGCAAGAGGGGAGCATCATATTTGCTGACAACAGATTCTATTCTCTTCTCTCATCTTACTTTTATCTTTTAATGTCTATTCAATTGTGGATTCTTGGTTTTCATTCATTAATTATGAACTAATTCTTTTTATTAAGATTTCAATTGAACTTTTTATGATTATAAATTGATTATTTGATTTATTTCAATTATTTATGTTAAAGTGAGTTGTTTATCTTGTCATGTGCTTATTGCTTAATTATCTGATCAGTAATTACTTTGTTACTCTAGAAGGAATTGGAAGAGGAATTCTAGGGTTAGAACTGGGCATGATATCATGTGACTTAGTTATTTGCAAAGTGAATAATTAGGTTTGTGAATTGAATGGAAATATCTGTTCACCGCATGTAACACATAAGGAATTGGAATTGAAAGAGTTTAATTCAATTGTTTTGCATAGGAATATAGCAAGATTAATCTGGGTTAAATAGAAGGCAATTGATCACTTGGAAAAGGACTTTTGGCATTTGAGAATTCCTGTTAACAATTCAGTAGACATAATAATTGGGATAATTGGATAATTGATTTATAATTCATAATTGGGGATATTGAAGTCTTAATATTTATTTATTTGAATTAATTTTAGAGTAATCTAGTTTTAATTGAATAATTTAGTTTTCTTAATTAGAAAAATAACGATTTGAGATTGTTTAAATAAAATTAGTTTGGTTAAGAATTAGTACTTGGTGATTTTTATTAAATAATTCCTCGTGGGAACGATACTCTACTTTCACTTTATTACTTGTTGACCGTGTATACTTGCACGTATTCATTGATTGTGAAATCGATCAACAGTATATCATCCTTAGACGGACGGGCAGTCAGAGAGGAATATTCAAACTCTTGAATATTTATTAAGACTCTGTGTCCTTGACTTCAAGGGAAGTTGGGATAAGTTCCTACCATTGGTGGAGTTTTCCTACAACAACAGTTATCAAGCAAGTATTGGCATGGCTCCATTTGAGGAATTGTATGGAAGAAAGTGTCATTCTCCAATATGCTGGGATGAGGTGGGTGAAGCAACGTTGTTGGGACCAGAGTTGGTATATATGACTACGAAAAAGATTCAAACGATCCGACAACGTATAAAAACCTCACAAGATCGACAAAAGAGTTATGTTGATCTTCATCGAAAGGACGTTGAATTCGATATTGGAGATCATGTGTTGTTACGTGTTGCTCCATGGAAAGGAGTTACAGGATTTGGGAAAAGAGAAAAACTCAATCCTCGATTAATTGGCCCATTTTTAATCCTCGATCGAGTAGGAACTGTGGCCTATAGACTCGCTTTACCGCCAAGTATGTCTCTTGTTCATAACGTTTTTTACTTATCTATGTTACGTAAATATGTGAAAGACCCGCACCAAATTATTGAGTTAGAACCGAACGAAATAGCGAAAGATTTAACGTATGAAGAGGTTCCTGTTAAAATCTTGGATAAGAAGGAACATGTTCTACGCTCCAAGGTTATACCTCAAGTCAAAGTTTTGGTGGGGAACCACGATGTTTAAGAAATGACCTGGGAGTTAGAATCTGAAATGAAATCAAGGTATCCTTACCTTTTCGACATACTAGGTACGTACCCTAATTTTGAGGGCAAAATTTCATAAAAAAGGGAGGTTGTAAGACCCCAACTTTTATGAATAAAGATGAATTTTCTATAAATATCATTTTTGAATATTATGGAATGAATTTGATATAATGTTATAGTTGTGGGTAATATTTATAAATTTTGCAAAGTATGCAAGTTGTTATATAATATTCGATTGGTCAGGGAATATTCGTTTTAACGGGGAATATTCGTACAACGGCACAATCATTGGTGGACCCCACAACGGAATTATTGTCGGATTGAGAAAAATGACAAAAATACTTTATGAAAATAACGGCGGAAGTTTTACCGTTAACTGTTGACACACTCGGTGTTAAAAGTACAGTAATACGCGTGGTTGCATAGTAGCACACAGTATTGATTATTGATGTTTACGTGAGAAGTTACTCAGTTTTGTTCAATTATTGTTACACTAATTGCTGCATAATATCTCACGTTATTTGATTAAATTATTGTCAATATTTTATATTTTATTAAATCAATAATTGAGACGACAAAATTATTAATATTATTATTTGCAATATTAAAGATGTCTAGAAGTTCTGTCAAGGAGAGGTTTGGTCACCTAATTGCGCGCCAATATGTAGAAATCCTTATTGGAAAGTCCCATGTTTCCTGGGAACGACCTGGTCGATTAATATTGTGAATTATAATAATGATGATAAATATTGTTAAAAATATTGAGAGGATTTTTTATGAAGTATTTGATGTAAATTTTACTAATTTTATGGACCCTCCATTTATCCATTTTTCAAATAATCGGTAGAAAGTTATTTTTAGGGGGGCCCACATGTGGAGGAAAGTCTTGGAAGGTGGATGATTATTTTGGTGGCACGGGATGGGATAATATATATATATATATATATATATATATATTATTGTACCTTGTTTTGCTTTTTATTGATAATACTTTGCAATTCATGGCCTAGCATCCAAAAGCTACTGCTAAATAATTCATCCGTGAAATCATTCGGTGCACATGGATTAAGCAGTGTCCCTTCAATTCTCCTAAAAATAGAAGATCATTCCTTCATTATTTCTTAAAAATTCACTGAAACTCTAGAGAGAGAAACTATAGAGAGAAAGAAGAAAAGTATTCTGTTACTTCACTTTTCCTATATCTAGTTTCTTCTAAGGTAAGGGGTATTACTCTGTTATTCTATTCTTTATTATTATGTTGGAATAACCTGTCTATGCGAAGTACCGCATACATGGTGAAATTCTCCTGTTATTCCATTCTTTATTATTCTGTTGGAACATCATGTATGTGCTTTATGCATAACCTGGTTCCGTTATTTATTATTCTGTTGGAACAACCTGTTTGTGCTTTACACATGACCTGGTTCCATTATTTATTATTCTGTTGGAATAACCTGTCTATGTGGTCTATCGCATGCATGGTGATTTCTTTTGTTATTCCATTCTTTATTATACTCAGTTGGTTAAAGTTTTGACTTCTATACTCCATGAAGTTAGTGGAATATCCTTGATATTTGCACTTCATCCAGTATCTTCTCATGAAAATATTCTTCTGAGCATTCTTGGATTTTACTCTACAAAGAAGTATCATGTTGACAATTTGGACGTTATTAGTTCCTAGATAAATTTAATTACTGAACTTCTTTTATTGAATTGTCATCATCCTCATGTTTATTGTGACGCCCCCAAAATAGATATACATCACCTATTCTGAGTTGTCAAATACATGGTACAGAATACAAATACAACTTAATTATACAACTATCGTGTAACATATGACAAAACATAAGCTGTGAGTTTTAATACAAATATTGTCGTCTAGACAATATTCAAATTCAAATTCAATATTATTTCATTTATTTTACACTACTTCACTGAATAGTGAGGATTACTAATGCTATCATCTGGTTCGTCACTCCGTTCCCCGACTAGTCTCTGCTACGTTCTCATTTCCTGAAGAGAACAATAAAAGTATAAGGGTGAGCTCAACTAGCCCAGTAGTAAATATTATGACTAAGATAATGTAGAATATATTATCGTTAGCCTTCAACAGTGTTAAACTGATACAATATAACAACCATCAAGTTTAACTGCAGCGGAACAAGCAATCCATTAAAAGAGTCAAGTAGAGAATAAAATGATTTAAAAGGTTTTTCATCACTGTTATAGCTGAGACTCAGCTTAATAAATATTCCACATCATCGAATCACCCCTGCACTACGGCCAATGATATTCTTTAGTATCACGACCACAATTATCCATGCACTACGGGCCAAAAATATTTGTGTATTCATTAATGGTCATGATCATGCCAATAACTGTCCATCAATGCACTACGGGCCAATGAGGACTTTTACCACATCATTTGTAACATTACGGTCATGATTATATCGAATAATCCCTGGTCATAATCATAACAAGTCCATCTATGCACTATAGGCCACAGATGACTTTCAACAAAATATAAACATGAGGATGATGACAATGATATAAGAATTCAATCAAACAAGTTCAAGAATTATTTTATCCAGGATCTAATAACGTCCGAATTGTCAACATGATACTGCTTTGTAGAGTAAAATTCAAGAATACTTAGAAGAATATTTTCATGAAAAGATACTGGATGAAACGCAAATATCAAGGATATTCCACTAATTTCATGGAGTATAGAAGTCAAAACTTTAACCAACTGAGTATAATAAGGAATGGAATAACAAAAGAAATCACCAGGCATGCGATAGACCGCACAAGCAGGTTATTCCAACAGAATAATAAATAACGGAATCAGGTCCGGCGCAAAACGCACAAACAGGATATTCCAAAAGAATAATAAAGACGGAATCAGGTTCGACGTAAAATGCACAAACAGGATATTCCAACAAAATAATAAATACGGAACTAGGTCCGGCGTAGAACGCACAGACAGAATGTTCCAACAGAATTAAAAAGAATGGAACAACAGGAGAATTTCACCAAGTATAGGGTAGCCCGCGTATACAGGTTATTCCAACAGAATAATAAAGAATGGAATAACAGAAGTTCTCTTCATAGATAAGAAAGAAATAATACTCCCTACCTTTAAAAAAATTGGATACTGGAATAGTGAGGTAGCAGACTTCTCTTCTTCTTTCTATAATTTCTCTCTATAATAATCGCTCTAAAGCTTTTGTGAATTGGTGAGAAATGAAGGAAGAATGAGCTTCTATTTATAAAAAAATATAGTTTCGATAATTGCACGTTTTGTGGCTCGAAAAATTTTAGTACAATACCTCCAACTTTTTTTTATTTTTAATGTAGTCATGGAAGTATTATCAAACTTGCACCACCTCTCTTAATAGTAAATAATGTGATTCAATAGTAAATTATGTGAATCAATAGTTCTAGACATGTGAAAATATGAATTACAGTATAGTACCTCCATCTATACCTCCATTTTTAAATTAGTCATGCAAGTATCATCAATCTTGCACCAACTCCCCTAATAGTAATAAGAATGTGAAACAATAGTATACACATGTGAACAAATAGTTATAATCATGTGAAATAATAGCAATCAATTACTCATTTATCCGGTTAAATACCCGATTGGTCAATATAACCTCCAAACATCAATTATTATCGAAATAATTATCGATTTTCACTAACACAAATAATTCCAACACAACGAAACCATTTTTATCAAAAATATAAATTTTGAAATTTCGAAGTTTGACTTTTCCCGAAAAAGTCAACTGTTGACATTTTGACCAAATAGTGAATTCCAGAAATTTTTGTGTTTATAGACTATTTTTACTAATTTCATCGTTTCTGACTCAAATATCACGTCCGCGTCTCAAAATTCAACTCCGAACACAACTTCAATTTTAATAACATTCATCATTAATATTATAACTCACAATATTTATCAACCAGGTCGTTCCCAGGAAAGAGAGGGCTTTTCAATAACGATTTCTCCTTATTGGCGCGCAATTAGGTAACCAAACCTCTCCTCGACAGAACTTCTAGACATTGTAAATATTGCAATTTAATAATATGAATAACTTTGTCGTCTCAATTATTGATTTAATAAACTAACATATTATGCAGATGATACTGTGACAATAATCAAATCAATAATATGAGAGATATGATGCAGCAATTACTGTAGCAATAATTGAGTATAAATTAGTGAATTCTCACGTAAGCATCAATAATCAATACCGTGTGCTACTATGCAACCACGCGTATTACTGTACTTTTACTACCAGGTAGTTCTACAGTTAACGGTAAAACTTCTGCCGTTATTTTTATAAAGTATTTTTGTCATTTTCTCAATCCGAAAATAATTCCGTTGTGGGGGTCCACCAATGATTGTGTCGTTGTACGAATATTCCCTGTTAAAACAAATATTCCCCGACCAATCGAATATTATATAGCAACTTGTGTACTTTGTAAAATTTGTAAATATTATCCACAACTATAACATTATATCAAATTCACACCATAATATTTAAAAATATATTTTGAGAAAAATAACTCTTTATTCAAAAAGTTGGGGTCTTACATTTATAATATGTTGAAAGTCATATGTGGCTTGTAGTGCATAGATGGACTTGGTATGATTATGACCAGGGATTATTCTGTATAATCATGACCGTAATGTTACAAATGATGTGGTAAAATCCTCATTGGCCGTAGTGCATTGATGGACAGTTGTTGGCATGATCATGACCATTGATGAATACACGAATATCCTTGGCCCTTAGTGCATGGATAATTTGTGGTCGTGATACTAATGAATATCCTTAGTCGTAGTGCAGGGATGATATGGATTATTTATTAAGCTGAGTCTCAGCGATAAAAGTAATGAACAACCTTTTTAAATTATAGAAGATAGTAGCTTTTATTCTCTGCTTGACTCTTCTAATGGATTGCTTGTTCCGCTACAGTTAAACTTGATGTTTGTTATATTTTATCAGTTTAACACTGTTGAAGGCTAATGATAATTTATTCTGCATTATCTTAGTCATAATATTTCTTACTGGGCTAGTTGAGCTCACCCTTTTTCTTTCATTGTTCTCTTCAGGAAATGAGAACGTAATAGGGACTAGTCGGAGAACGGAGTGACGGTCCAGATGATAGCATTAGTAGTCCTCACTATTCTATGAAATAGTGTGATAATAAATGTATTGAGGACTTATTTTGAGTTTGAATATTGTCTAGAAGACAAAATTTGTATTAAAACTCATAGCTCATGTTGTATATTTAAGGTTGTATTTGTATTCTATACCATGTATTTGGCGACTCAGAATAGGTGATGTACACCTATTTTGGGGGAGTCACAGTTTGTATGCCTAGTAGCTAAAAAGGAGGATAGTAATTTAATATATATGCATGGTTGAAAACTGATTAATTGATATCTCTTGGACATTTTTCTACACGTAGATGTTTGTGTAATCATGGTTTCCTAGAAAATCTAAAGGATGACAGCTACTTTATTGTGATTTGTTGTTTGCGGTTTTCAAGGAGTAATTGTTTATTGGAACTCTAAAGATTTGTTAAGAAAAGAGTATGATGTCATACGTCATTTCAGTTGTTCCACTATTAGTTGCTTCACTTCACTTTTTATATGGTGAGATAAAGTCAAAAGTGTTATATGAAGAGTTATCTCTTAAAGGTATTGTTGATTTATTCAAACTGCATAGCTAACAAAGAATATGAGTCTGGATATATATATTAGACTAAGTCAAGCTTTACCGTTGTGGGAATTTCCGTTTGAACATATCTATTATTAACGGTAACTTCTGTATATATAAATGATGTTTTATCATTCAGAGTAATACACAACTCACGAATTTATTATTGCACTTATTATTGTTATTGAGCGAATTAATTTACTGAGTGCAATTCTTGAGAAACTAAGCAATTAAATTTCTGATATTAATTGAGCTGGTATTCGTAAGAAATTTATTGTGTGTTAATTGATCATTGCATATAGTTGAGCATTTAATTGTTAAATTGATTATTCTTGCATTGATCATAGACCTCTATATTTGTATTGAAATTTCTATTTAGACTAAGTGTAGTCTAAAGGTGTTAATCCTAGTGGATTAGGGAAAGACTTACAAACAGGTTCAAGGAATCAAATGTGCTTGAAGAGTGCATAGGTGCACAAGGAGCAAGAGAGCTCAAGGGAAATTAATTGTTAATTAATTTTTGTAAGAATCTGTTTTGTTATCTGTATTTATTTATAAAGAAATAAATAAAATGAGTCTCCAATACTAGTTGGTATTGGACGTGAACTAGGCTATTATTATATAGGGTAATAGTTGAACCACGTAAAAAATTTTGGTGTTGATTTTATTATTTGCTTTACTTTAAAATCACATAAGTTACTTAATTATCTTAATTTGACTACTTGCATTATATTAAGATAATTCTTTAACATCAAGTATTTTATTTAATAAGCTATATTAATTCAGTAAGCTGATTTCAATTATTATAGTAGCCTGAAATTAATAGTTTTTAAAAGTTGGTCATATATTGCTCCAACACTTATTCAACCTCCCCTTCTAAGTGTGCCTAGATAAATTTCAATAATATTGATGGTACCTAGATAAGCACAATTAGGAAGTGGTTAGTATGAAGTTTATTTTGGAGTAAATTGGTCAATTGATCAATAAAATACTGACACGCAGACGAGGTTGTATGTGTGCCAGTATTCTATTGGTCAATTGACTAACATACCAAAAAAAAATAACTTCATGCTAACTGGATCCGCACAATTAACTGCATAATTACATAGATTAAATATATTTACGATTCTTTTTCCGCATAACATAATTAAATTAATTAGCGACAGCAAAAGGTTGTCCTATAGCACGTGATGCAACAATATGTAATATAATATTTAAATTGACAAATGGAAGATAACTTGAAGGTCATCAGGACTAAGTGGAAATATTTAATTAACTTTTAATCTAAAGTCGAATAAAAATTAAAAAATAATAATAAAAAGAGAAGAATATGAGCTATGCATAATCGTGACACTTTTAGTTAAATAAACACAATTCACGATAGCACTCCAAAAAGGAAGGTGGGGAAATGATATTAATAGGAATTGCTACTTCTACAAAAGTAAAATGATTATATCAATAAAAAGTGCTAACTTTAATGTGGAATAAATATAGTGGCTACATGTAATTAATTAGATTATAATTATTAGCAAATTAGATTATTGTATTTACTCGATATAAAATTTACAATATATTGCAACACATAACAAGACTATTGTATCAATTATTTTGTTGATTTTTACCAAGATTCTTTTATTATTATTATTGATTTGTTAGTTATATAGTATCCTCCTCCAACACAAGTGTTAGCTATATTTATTTACTATTGATGTGATGAGAAACATATTGTAAACAACAAAAAGAAAAACAGTGAAATAATCTTTTTCGTATTATTCTTGAACTTCTTAAAATTTAGACTATAATCAGTAAAACTTAGAAAATTAAATCTTAATTTTCCATCTAATTTCACTAATATTTCTTGTTGCATCAATTAAACCTTAAAATAAATGTAAATTTTCTTGTACCGTACTTAACAACAAAAAATAAAAAAAATTGAAACTACATTATATAGTAAACCTAAAATATAGGGGTCAAAAGTGCAATAATCCCATATTAGAAAGGCAAAAATTGAAACTTTGAAACCATTGATGAGTGGAGAACAGATCATAATCAAAATGACAATATATTTTGTCTTTGGCGCAGACAAGGTTCTTTTCAAGTTTAAAGACGAATCACTTAAATATGTAGAGAGGATGTATGTTCATATTGGAACAATGTTGTGTACAGACAAGTTGCATATAGTATAACACATTTATGTCAGAAATTGGGACCCTCCTCCTATCAATATCATTTTGACAAGCCAACAAGTTTCCTAAATCATAAATCTCTTTGAGATTTTTTATACCCCACCCCTCAACCATCATTTAATCAAATAGAGTAGAATTGTTGCAATCATGCAAGGGAAACACTATAGGTTCTCCTCCCTAGGAGCCTCACCCAACTTAATCAACCACAAATTGTGTATTTATTAAATTTCAGTTATTTTGTCATTTGGGAAAAGTTCATACAAAAAAATTTAAAATTACAACTAGCTCCATATTAATCGTGATATTTATTTCCCATTTTACAATCTTAGTCCGATCCCAATGTTAATGGAACAGATTTAGGGGAGGTAAAATTGGGGTGGGGTGGGGTGGGGTGGGGTGGGGTGGGGTGCCCAGATATAAACGGATAAATATTGGAACGGTAGAAACAGAGATGGTTGAGATGTAATTATTTGGGTTTAGTCAAAGTTTAATTAACTTATTTAATGGATAGGATTTGTTGTTGACTCATATACGTTTATTATTTATTTGCTCAAATAGTGGAAGAGTTCTTATTAAAGTAAGATTGTGTTTACTTATCTGGTGGGATAAAGAGATTTAACTTGAAAATGAATCAATCAATCAATCATTAATTACAGTTATAATGTGATTTTAAAAAGGACTCTTACTCCTAGTTAGATTCGGGTGTTCATGACTTCTATATATACAACAATAAACAAGGGTTAGATAACACAATAACATATGACACAAATAAAAAATTTATACTCCACATATATTTTAGTGGATTTCTCATCCCTCTCTGTGATTTTTTCTCAATTGGGTTTTCACGTAAATTCTTGTGTCTATATTTTACAACTCTTATAATTATGTGTGTATGCTTACCTGTGTGTATTTCTTGAGTTTGAATGCATAAAAATACAATCAACTACTCCATCAATTGTTAGCGGTGTTTTGGCCTGCTGTTTTTGTGATTTCGTCAAGCGTACAAACAAGGGTGTAGCTACACACGAGCTACGGTGGGCTATAGTGTAAGAACTCGAATTTTATGATATAAAAGTAATCAATTTTTTTACTTTGATAAATAGTTAAATTGATAAAAGTTTAAAGTTAAGGATGATATTTGAAAATTTTACAAAGTAAGCAAATTGTTATAAAATATTTATTGTGTCAGAAAATATTCGTTTGGTCAGAAAATATTCATTTTGTTGAAGAATATTTGTACGACGACGCCATTATTGGTGGACCCCACAACAGAATAACTGTCGGATATAGAAAGCGACAGAAATAAATTTTTTTAAAAAAATAACGACAAATCTTATTCCATTAAACTGTTGAAATACCCAGTGGTAAAAGTACAGTAATACGCGTGGTTGCATAGTAGCACACAATATTGATTATTGATGCTTACGTGAGAGGTCACTCAGTTATACTTAATTATTGCTACAATAATTGCTGCATAGTATCTCACGTTATTTGATTCAATTATTATCACATTATCATCTGCATAATATTTTATATTATTTAATCAATAAATGAGATGACAAAATTTATTCATATTATTATTTGTAATAATGACGATTTCTAGAAAGTTCTGTCGAGGAGAGGTTGGTCACCTAATTGCGCGCCAATAGGGAGAAATTCTTATCGAAAAGTCCCCTCTTTCCTGAGAATGATCTGTTTGTTAAATATTATGAGTTATAATATTAATGATGAATAATTGTTAATAGATTAAAAATGTGTTTATTAAAGATAAGTGATTTGTGGTAAATATTTATTCAATTTTTGATATAAATAGAGTGATTTGTTATGAGGTATTTGTTATAAGTTTGGCTTATTATTCCATGAGGAGATGTGCTAATTTTTCAGACCGTTTGTGATACCCCCAAAATAGGTATATAACACCCATTCTGAGTCGCCGAATACATGGTACAGAAAGCAAACTATAACTTCAATAATACAATTGTCGTGTAAAATACGACAACACATACTGTGAGTTTAAATACAAATATTATCTTCTAGATAATATTCACACTCAAATAAGTCCTCATTACAATTATTCAAACCCTATTTTTCAGAAATAGTGAGGACTGCTAAAACATCTTTCTAGAACCATCACTCCATACCCCGACTAGATCCTGCTATGTTCTCACCTCCTGAGAAGAAAAATGGAACAAAAAGAAAAATGGTGAGCTCAACTAGCCCAGTAAAGAATATTATGACTAAAATAATATACAACAATTTATCATTAGTATTCAACAGGAAAAAATCTGATAAAATATAATAGACAACAAATTTTAGATCAACAACTGCAGCGGAAACAGCAATCCATTAGAAGAGTTAAGTAGAGAAAGAATTTCACTATCTTCTAAGATTTAAAAGTCCATTATCAATATTTTATCCATGCAATAACAATCAATATACATCTTTAATCAAATATTCATCTTTGCACTACAGGCCGAAGATATTCATTTGTATCACCAGTTGGTCACGTGCATCTCAACACCTGTTCATCTTTGCACTACGGGCCAAAGATATTCATTAAGTAATCATTAATCTTTGCACTACAGGCCAAAGATATTCAGTAATATCATCATTTAGGACTAAGGATGATGAGAAATATTTTAAAGGAACGAATCTAGTGAAACAAAATAACAAATATTAGAGATTCGTATTATAGTTTATCCAAGATCAATAATACTCCATAATAACCAATTTTGAAGCAAAATTCAAGAATAAAGATTAAAACATGGATACAATCAAAGATAGTACCCATAATAGACATCTTGGAATAAAAGAAAAATTTTCATTTTTTGGTGAATAGTGTCGTATTCGTGAATAGTGTCGTATACGTGAATAGTAACCCCGACACAAAAAGTTCCAAATTGGATAAAAAGTTCAAACCAATATTTCGGCATAATGATATTGAAGAAAATAATATCATTTAAGAAGAAATAACATCTCTTACCTCAAACAAACAATACTTCTGATCGAAATATCGGATATGAGGCTGAATGAAACTTGTACTAAATAGCAACTCTCAAAGTATCAAAATACTCACAAAATACGCTCAATAATATAGAGAGAAAAAGAGAGAACACTTGTTTCTGGTGTGATTTTTAATTCTAACTTAGCCCTCTATTTATAGGAAAATGTTAGCACGCCGAAGCAGATTTGACCTGCAACCTGATGGCTTTACCTGCTACTATTCTCACCCACCACATTTGAATAAAAATTCCATCAAATTTCTCACCAACCAAAAGTGGGGCCCACCAATTCTAGAATTTTCCACCAAAATGATAAATTTTGAAACTTCAACAATTTCTGAACTAGTCACGTCTTAAAATTCATAACAAATCATAAGTTCATTTTTAACGGTTCAAAATTTGTGGACATATACTCAACTTATATATGTGTAACATATCCAAAAATCACAAAGATCCAACGGTCGGATTAAAAATTGTAACTCACACAATATATCTCAAAAACACTGGTTTAATTTTTAATACCTCTATTCCGACAAAAATATTGATAAAAAACCTCAACATTAACTCCTTCATTTTTAACCACAATAAATATATCCAACATTTATATCCACATAAAATAAATATTTCCTTATCATATGAATCAATAATTAATTATTCACAAATAATATTATAGAATCACATTTATGATAACCAGGCCGTTTCCAGGAAAGATGGGGCTTTCCCATAAGGATTTCTCCTTACTGGCGCGCAATTAGGTGACCAAACCTCTCCTTGACAGAACTTTCTAGACATTGCCAATAATGCTATCTAATAATATTATTCAAATAATATGAATTATTGATCAGATAATGGGAAATACTGTGCAGTGACAATTATTGAAACAACAATAATATAAAATATCAGCGCATCAATTATTGAATCAATAAAATAAAATATTGAACAGTAACTACTGTAATAATTATTGAGTAGTGCCTTCTTACGTAAGGATCAATAATTTATCAATATTGTGCAATACCGTGTGCTACTGTGCAATCACGTGTATTACTATATTTTAACCACCAGGTATTCTAACAGTGTTAACGGTAACAACTACGTCGTTATTTGTAAAAACTTAAATTTATCATTTTCTCCATCTGACCGTTATCCGTTATGGGGCCGACAAATGGCTGCGCCATCGTACGAATATTCCCCGATAGAAAGATCATTCTACGACCAAACGAATATTCTCCGACAACAATGAATATTTTATAACCACTTGCTTATTTTGAAAAATTTGCACATTTCACCCATAACCAAAGTATTATATCAAATTAACTCCATATTATTTCAAGATAATAAATAGAGAAAATCTAATTTTATTTATAATAAGTTGGGGGCTTACAACCTCCCTTCCTTATGAAATTTTGTCCTCGAAATTGACGTACGTACCTGCTGTTTCAAAAAGGTGAGGGTACCTCGCTTTCATCTCCGTTTCCAACTCCCAGGTCATTTCCTCCATAGCATGGTTCCTCCACAAAACCTTAACTTGTGATATAACCTTGGAGCGTAAGACATGCTCTTTCCTATCCAAGATCTTAACAGGTACCTCCTCGTACGTTAAATCTTTGGTTAACTCGTCTGGTTCTAACGCAATAATGTGGTTCAGGTCTTTAACATATTTACGAAGCATAAATATGTGAAAAATATTATGAACACGAGACATACTTGGAGGTAATGCGAGTCTATAGGCCACATTTCCTATTCGGTCAAGAAACTCAAATTGACCAACAAATCGTTGATTGAGCTTTCCTCTCTTTCCAAATCTTGTAACTCCCTTCCATGGAGCAATACGTAACAATGCATGATCTCCAATATTAAATTCCACGTCCTTTCTATGAAGATCCGCATAACTCTTTTGTCGATCATGTTGCGTTTGTATATGTTATCGAATCGTTTGGATCTTCTCTGTAGTTATGCTTACCAATTCTTGTCCCAATAATGTTGCTTCACCCACCTCGTCCTAGCATACTGGAGAGCGACATTTTCTTCCATACAACGCCTCGAATGGAGCCATGCCTATACTTGCTTGATAATTGTTGTTGTAGGAGAATTCCACCAATGGTAGGTACTTATCCCAACTCCCTTTGAAATCTAGGACACATACTCTTAATAGATCTTCAAGAGTTTGAATAGTCCTCTCTGATTGTCCGTCCGTTTGAGGATGGTATACTGAACTGAATCGTAAATCTGTGCCCATAGCTTTCTGCAAAATAACCCAAAATCGTGAAGTGAATCTTGGGTCACGATCCAAAACTATGGATACTGGCATGCCATGCAATCTTACAATCTCATTCACGTATATACGAGCAAGACATTCAAGGGAATAAGTCTCACGTATCGGTAAGAAATGAGCAGACTTGGTTAATCTATCAATAATAACCCAAATCGCATCTATGCCTTGTGAAACTTTGGGAAGACCTGTAACGAAATCTATGGTAATGTGTTCTCACTTCCATTTTGGAATCTCAAGTGGTTGTAATGGACCCTTTGGCACTTGATGCTCCGCCTTTACATGTTGACATGTTAAACACAAGTACCCAAACTCGGTGCTTTACGATACCATTTCTATGAGCGGAATAATACTAATAATAATAACCATAATATAAAGATCAACTTAATTTACATATCATCAGAGTCTGAATCCCAAGTAAGTAACTTTTAAACATTCATTAATAGATTATAACCGACGATTAATAGATTATAACAACATATATATATATATATATATATATATATATATATATATATATATATATATATATATATATATATATATATATCAATCCAACATGATTAATAGATTATAACAACATATATATATCAATCCAACATGATTTAGCAATAAAATTTCAAAAACAAGGGTTTACACTAGAATAATTATACATTGTTCCTTTGATTACTTACTAGCAACAAGATGATGATAATTAGGTTTAGCAACTTCCCTCCTTCCTTTTTAAAATCACAGAGAACTCTCTCTTGCTTCCAAGCTATTTTTCTAAACTCTGCTCTAAGGCTATAGAAGAATACGTGAAATAAAAATAAGCCAACTGATACTCGTGAATATCAGTTAGCAAAACCAATGGGCGTAAGTTACAGTAAGCCAAAGGCCACAAGACTTTGTTTGGCTACCACCTATCCCCCAAACTGGATTATTTTATTAATCTTTATATTATCTAGTTTCATGTCACACCATTAAATTAATTTAATTAATTCAAACTTATAATTATAATAATTATAATTCTCATTGTAATATACTTAATAAATCTTTACATACCTAATTTAATTAATAATTTAGATAAAAATAACATTTTATTTAATATAATTATTTTTTAAATATTAAACAATTGATTTAATTTAATTATTTCCTTAAATTAAATCCTTCAAATAAAATTAACATTATTCAATTTAATTTATATTAATCAATTTAGTTACTAACTTAATTCACCATAACTTTATCAACCATATATTTATATTAATCAAAAGACTGCGCCGTCGTACAAATATTCCCCGACAGTAAGAATATTCCACGACCAAACGAATATTCCCCGACAAAAATAAATATTTTATCACCACTTGCTTATTTAAAATATTTGCGCAGTTTACCCATAACTAACCACATTAATCAAATCCACCCTTACTATTTCAAAATAATAAATAAAGGAAATTCCTTTTATTTAAAAATTTTCGGGGTCTTACAACCTCCCCTCCTTATGAAATTTCATCCTCGAAATTAACGTATGTAACTGGTGTTTCGAAAAGGTAAAGATACCTCGCTTTCATTTCCGTTTCCAACTCCAAGGTCATTTCCTCTATAGCATGATTCCTCCACAAAACTTTAACTTGTGGCATGACCTTCGTGCGTAGGACATGTCCTTCCCATCCAACATCTTGATAGGTACCTCCTCGTACGTTAAGTCTTCAGCTATTTCGTCCGGTTCTAACTCAATAACATGGTTCGAGTCGTCCACATCGGTACATAAAAAAACGTTATAAACACGCGACATACTTGGTGGTAAAACGAGTCTATAGGCCACAGTTCCTATTCGATCGAGGATTTCAAATGGACTAATAAATCGAAGGTTTGAACTTTGCTCACATCGCCAATTCTCGCTTTTGAAATAACAACTTCTTGCACCTCCTTCTTCAAATTCATCAGCTCCGGTGTGTAGCTTGAACAGCTTTAACTTTATCGATTAAAGTCGATTATACTCGTATATCATCACGTGGATACCTAGAGTTTTTATCTCCATCTCTATTATTTATAAATTATACGAAATTAGTTTTTGAGAATATCGCACTCGTACTTGTATACGATCTTCTACTCAACACGTCAGCTACCACGTTCGCTTTTCCAGGATGGTATGATCAGAACATGTGCTGAAATGAGTCTCCTCTTGAGTTCTTCGAAGCTCTTCCCACATTCTTTGCTCCATTCGAATTTTGTATCTCTACGAGTCAACTGCGTTAATGGAATAGCGATTCGAGAATATCCTTCAACGAATCTTTGATAATAACCAACTAGGCCTAGAAAGCTACGTATTTCGATTACCGACTTAGGTTGTTCTCAACTGTGACTCATATCCCAACCTTCGATAGCACGTCACAATAACACCTATCAGTTTACTACCGTACGAATATGGCGTCCCCTACGGAGAGTCTGGCTTCTGTGTATTCCACAAAGGAAGTCACCAGATAAAGGCTCGGGTACCAAATTCTACAGTTGGGTTTTTAACTCCTGAAGTTCAATAGGAGCCATGAGATTTTTAGAAATGGGTTTTGTACCGGGTTCAAAGTCGATACAAAATTCAATATCACGCTCTGGGAGTAAGCCAAGAAATTCTTCAGGAAATACATCAGGAAATTTACTAACAACAGAAATATCACTCAAATCTGACGTATTTTTGTTCAAGTCCATGACATGGGCTAAGAAAACATGACATCCATTTTTCAATAAACGAATGACTTTATGGCTTGATATAAAAATGTTTGACTTCAATGGTTTGATTGCTTGAGTTCGAATATCAGGTTGCTTAGGAATATGAAAACTAACAACTTTACAAAAGCAATTAATTTTGGCATGATGAGTAGTTAACCTTAAAATCACATCAAAGGCAAATATCTCTATAGAAATAAGGTTAACAGGTAATGTGATAGTGCCAACTTGAATCAAGTAAGATTTCTGAACAACGGATGTAATGAAAGTTTCTCCTAACGGAGTCTCCATAAATAGGTCAAAGTCTAATTTCTCCGTAGTCAAGTTCAAACGTTGAGCGCAAGCAAGAGAGATAAAAGAATGGGTAGAACCGGTACCTAGTAAGGTATAAACTTCGCAAGAATTATAATTAACTAACCCGTGCTAACTTCGTTCGGGTTCCTCGCATTTTGACCGGTCACGACAAACGCTCTTCCAGGAACTGTTGACTTTGACTTTTCTGGGACATCCTTTTGAGTCATCATTCCCCCTGGACTAGGTTTCGATACCGTACAATCTCGAGCGATATGCCCTTCTTTTCCACAATTATAGCATACCTTAAACTGTTGTGGGCAGTTTGGGCTGATATGTCCCTCTTTCCCGTATTTGTAACATACGACCGGTGGTCTTTCTCCTCCCTTGGAACCAGTTGCTGCTGGCACTGTTGTCTTCACACGGTCGTTGTTAAATCTCCTCTTTTTAAAATCTCCTCCCGACTCGCTTCTTCTATTTTCATGGCCACGATTACCACCATAGTGGTTACCACCTTTGCCCGTATTCTTCTTTCTTCGCAGGTTATCGTTGTTCTGATGACTGCTATCTTCGGTATGATCCTGGTTATGGTCCCTCGGTTGAACGTACTCGTTATCTCGCTCTAACAACTGAGCCCTGTTGACAACATCTGAATAGATAGAAAATTTATGAGAAATGAGATACTGACATATGCCGGGTTTCAAACCTCTCAGAAACATCCGCGTCATACGTTCCTCATTCTCCACCAAATGAGGTGCAAACCTGGATAACTCCGCGAACTTCGCCTCGTACTGGGACACCGTCATGTTATTCTGCTCTAGTCTAATAAACTCCACTTCCTTCATATGGCGAATACTTTCAGAAAAGTATTTTTCGTTGAAAAGTTTCTGAAATGTGAAACCCCAGATTTTATGAATAAAGAATTAATTTTCTCGAAATAATTTTTTAATATTATGGTGTGAATTTGAGATAATATTATAGTTGTGGGTAGTATTTATAAATTTTGCAAAGTATGCAAGTTGTTATATTATATTCGATTGGTTAGGGAATATTCTTTGTGTCGGAAAAATATTCGTACGACGGTACAATTATTGGTGGACCCCACAACAGAATTATTGTCGGATTGAGAAAACGACAAAAATATTTTATTGAAAATAACGGCAGAAGTTTTACCGTTGAACTACTGGGTAGTAAAAGTACAGTAATACGCGTTGTTGCATAGTAGCACACGGTATTGATTATTGATATTTATGTGAGAAGTCGCTCAGTTTAATTCAATTATTGTCGATTAATAATATGAATTATTATAGCGATGATGATATTTTGTTTTATTCGTATTATTAACGTAATAAAACAGAAACATCTTTTTATATAAAACAGAATACTTTATTAAAGTTATTCTATAAATAGAATATATTATATTTTATTATGCATAGTGTCGCATAGTGTTTTGCATAGTGTTGCATAGTGTTTGCATAGTAAAAATCTTTTTATATAAATAGAATATATTATATTTTATTTAAAAGATTTTTCTTTAAATATGGACCGTCAGATTAAAGTAAAATAATCTGGACCGTTCATGGATTAGTTACTATGCATTCCATTTTCCTATAAATAGAAGCTCATTCCTTCACTATTTTCTTACGAATTCATTGAAACTCTAGAGAGAAAAATTATAGAGAGAAGCTATAGAGAGAAAATTATAGAGAGAAAGAAGAAGAGTATTCTGCTACTTCACTACTTCTATATCCAGTTTCTGTTACGGTAAGGGGTGTTATTCTTTCTTATTCATGAAGAGAACTATTGTTATTCCATTTCTTATTATTCTGTTGGAATAACCTGTATACGCGGTCTACCCTATACTTGGTGACATTCTTCTATCATTCTGTTGGAACATCCTGTCTGTGTATTTTACACCAGACCTGGTTCCGTCTTTATTATTATTCCGTTGGAACATCCTGTCTGTGTGTTTTACACCGGACCTGGTTCCGTCTTTATTATTCTGTCGGAATATCCTGTCTGTGCTATACGCCGGACCTGGTTCCATCATTTATTATTCCGCATTTATTATTCTGTTGGAACATCCTGTCGGTGTGAATTTCACCTGACCTGGTTCCGTTATTTAGTATTCTGTTGGAATAACCTGCCTATGCGAAGCTCCGCATGCCTGGTGATTTCTTTTGTTATTCCATTCTTTATTATACTCAGTTGATTAAAGTTTTGACTTCTATACTCCATGAAATTAGTAGAATATCCTTGATATTTGCGCTTCATCCAGTATCTTTTCAGGAAAATATTCTTCTGAGCATTCTTGAATTTTACACCACAAAACAGTATCGTGTGGACAATTTGGACGTTATTGGTTCATGAACAAATTAATTCTTGAACTTGTTTTATTAAAGTCTTATATCATTGTCATCATCCTCATGTTTATGTTATGTTGAAAGTCATCTGTGGCTTGTAGTGCATAGATGGACTTGGTATGATTATGACCAGGGATTATGCGGTGTAATCATGACCGTAATATTACAAATGATGTGGAAAAAGTCCTCATTGGCCCGTAGTGCATTGATGGACAGTTTTTGGTATGATTATGGCTATGGGTTCTCTTTGGCCGTAGTGCAAAGATGAATTATTTTATGGCATGATCAGGACCGTTGATGAAAACACGATTATCTTTGGCCCGTAGTGCATGGATAATTCGTGGTCGTGATACTAAAGAATATCCTTGGCCTGTAGTGCAGGGATGATTTAATGATGTGGATTATTTATTGAGCTGAGTCTCAGCGATAAAAGTGATGAAAAACTTTTTAAATCATAAAAGATAGTAGATTCAATTCTCTCTACTTGACTCATTTAATGGATTGCTTATTCCGCTACAGTTAAACTTGATGTCTATTATATTTTATCAGTTTAACATTGTTGGAGACTAATGATAATTTATTCTGCATTATCTTAGTCATAATATTTCTTACTGGGCTAGTTGAGCTCACCCTTTCTTTCACTGTTCTCTTCAGAAAATGAGAACATAGCAGGGACTAGTCGGGGAATGGAGTGACGGTCCAGAGGATAGCATTAGTAGTCCTCACTATTCTGAGAGATAGTGTATTAATAATTGTAATGAGGACTCCTTTTGAGTTTGTATGATCTCTAGTAGACAATTATTGTATTCAAACTCACAGTTGTATTTTGTCGTATTATACACGACAGTGGTATTAGTAAGTTGTATTTGAATTCTGTACCATGTATCTGACGACTCAAGATGGGTGATGTATACCTAATTTTGGGGGCGTCACAGTTGGTATCAGAGCTTAGGAATATGATCCCTGGCTAAGATGTGAGACTAGAACTAGGAGGGGAGAGACGGGGAATTCCTTCGCTAGTATGACCTACTTAAATTTATTTTGTATTTAAATTAGTTGGTCAAAGTTTAGAGATATTATGTTACATGTCAATTAATCTTTGTTTTGTGGCAGTGTTTGAAAATGGCAGCTGAAAATGTTCACAATGGAGTGAATGAGACCATCGAGACACCTTTAATCACTAATCAGGATAATGTGATGTTAGACGAAGGACAAATTAGAGATGTCTACGTGGTGAATGAAGAACTAATAGTTGCATCCGAGCTAGTTGCAGAGGTAGCAGCTGAGAGTGAGGAGGAAGAGGAAGAAGACGAAGAAGAGGAACCTGAAGAGAATTGGTTAGACGAATTTTATAATCGAAACTTAGAATTACAAAATCGTGTTCATGAGTTAGAAGAGAAGGCTAAAGAACGGCAAGCGGTCGTGGAACAAAGAGATGCAACAATTCAAAATTTTGTCACCCGATGTGCGATGCTTGAACAGAAGCACTCTTTGGCAGAGTATAAGATATTAGAGCTGGAATCTGAGAACGCGCTGATCAAAGTTTTGATGAAAGCAGAAACAACTGAACGAAGAAGAATAGATGATGCGTGGGTAACAGCCGCACGACGCGTTGATAGTGTAGAAAAAGACGTCCGATCTAATAAAGCCAAAATAGATGAAATGGATTTTGCTTTTTGGACAACAATTGGGAGAATCCAACATCGAATTCGGAATTATCCTGTGCATAACGGTCAACCCCAATTTGATATGGATCGGAGAATAATGATTCGAATCATGGATCAGGAATGCGACGAAGCAACTAAAGGTGGAATGTACTCTATAGCAAAACCAAATCCGATAGTTTAAATAAGAGCATTTGTTGCGAAACCCGAACGAATTTATTACGGTTAAGTTAATTTCAAACTCTTGTGAAGTCTATACCTTATAAGATACCTGTTCTACCCATTATTTTTTTTCTCTTGCTTGCGTTCAACGTTTAAATTTGACTCCAGAGAAGTTAAACTTTGATTTATTGGTTTAAACTTCGTTAGTAGGAGCCTTCGTTACCTCTACTATTTTTAAATCTTGTTTGATTCAAATAAACACTTTCACGTTACCTATCGATCTTATCTCTTTGAAAATACTTGCATTGATGTGATTTTTGGAATCGATTGGTTAACTACTCATCATGTTTTTCGTAAGGTTGTTAGCTTTCATATTCCTAACCAACCTATTATGCGAATTCAAGCAACCAAACCACTAAATTCAATCATTGCCATATCAAGCCATAAGTAAAGAGCCCCGATCCTTTTGTTGATGACTTCCTTGTGTGGAATGGACCGAAGCCAAACTTTCTGTAGGCGACGTCGTGAATAACGATAACAAGTTTATAGGTATCATTATGAGGTGCTATCTAGGTTAAGGGATAGAAGTCACAGTTGGTATCAATGTGACGTACTATCCAAGTCTTGAATGGGAGTAACAGTTTTGAATGATATTTTTATCATTAATAAATTTCTTGACGTATTCCTGAAGACTTCTTAGCTTACCCCAGAGCGTGAAATCGAATTTGGTATTGACACCAGTACAAAACCCATTTCTTAAACCCTCAAATTTTTCTTAACCTAAAACGAACGTATAACATGCCAAAGATGTTAGCTCGAGCTGTTGAAGATTACGATCGTACCATGCAATATTATCGTGGGAAAGCGAACATGGTAGCTGACGTGTGAGTAGAAGATCGTATGCGTTTACAAGTTCGAATATACGAACTCACGTGAAGATAACGAATATACAAGTAGAATCGACTTTAATCGACAAAGTTAAAGCCGCTCAAGCTACACACTCGGTGCTGAAGAATGTGAAGAATTAAGAAGGTTCAAGAGGGCGTTATTTTAGAAGCAAGAATTGACGAATAGATGAAGTCTAAACGCTTGATTTTAATGGCCCATTTGAAATCCTTGATTGAGTAGGAACTGTGACTTATAGACTCGTTTTACCGCCAAATATATTGCGTGTTCATAACATTTTTTTTTTCGTATCAATGTTACGTAAATATGTGTACGACCCACATTATTAATTTAGAACCGGACGAGATAGCGGATGATTTAACGTTTGAAGAGATACGTGTTACAATCTTGGATAAGAAGAATCGTATTTAACACTCAAAGGTTATATCTCAAGAGTTAGAATTGAAAGTGAAGTCAAGGTATTTTCACCTGTTCGGCATACCAGGTACGTACGTAAATTTCGAGGGCGAAATTCTATAAGGAGGGGAGATTGTGAAACCCCAGATTTTATGAATAAAGAATTAATTTTCTCGAAATAATTTTTTAATATTATGGTGTGAATTTGAGATAATATTATAGTTGTGGGTAGTATTTATAAATTTTGCAAAGTATGCAAGTTGTTATATTATATTCGATTGGTCAGGGAATATTCTTTGTGTCGGAAAAATATTCGTACGACGGTACAATTATTGGTGGACCCCACAACAGAATTATTGTCGGATTGAGAAAACGACAAAAATATTTTATTGAAAATAACGGCGGAAGTTTTACCGTAGAACTACTGGGTAGTAAAAGTACAGTAATACGCGTTGTTGCATAGTAGCACACGGTATTGATTATTGATATTTATGTGAGAAGTCGCTCAGTTTAATTCAATTATTGTCGATTAATAATATGAATTATTATAGCGATGATGACATTTTGTTTTATTCGTATTATTAATGTAATAAAACAGAAACATCTTTTTATATAAAACAGAATACTTTATTAAAGTTATTCTATAAATAGAATATATTATATTTTATTATGCATAGTGTCGCATAGTGTTTTGCATAGTGTTGCATAGTGTTTGCATAGTAAAAATCTTTTTATATAAATAGAATATATTATATTTTATTTAAAAGATTTTTCTTTAAATATGGACCGTCAGATTAAAGTAAAACAATCTGGACCGTTCATGGATTAGTTACTATGCATTCCATTTTCCTATAAATAGAAGCTCATTCCTTCATTATTTTCTTACGAATTCATTGAAACTCTAGAGAGAGAAATTATAGAGAGAAGCTATAGAGAGAAAATTATAGAGAGAAAGAAGAAGAGTATTCTGCTACTTCACTACTTCTATATCCAGTTTCTGTTACGGTAAGGGGTGTTATTCTTTCTTATTCATGAAGAGAACTATTGTTATTCCATTTTTTATTATTCTGTTGGAATAACCTGTATACGCGGTCTACCCTATACTTGGTGACATTCTTCTATCATTCTGTTGGAACATCCTGTCTGTGTGTTTTACACCGGACCTGGTTCCGTCTTTATTATTCTGTCGGAATATCCTGTCTGTGCTATACGCCGGACCTGGTTCCATCATTTATTATTCCGCATTTATTATTCTGTTGGAACATCCTGTCGGTGTGAATTTCACCTGACCTGGTTCCGTTATTTAGTATTCTGTTGGAATAACCTGCCTATGCGAAGTTCCGCATGCCTGGTGATTTCTTTTGTTATTCCATTCTTTATTATACTCAGTTGGTTAAAGTTTTGACTTCTATACTCCATGAAATTAGTAGAATATCCTTGATATTTACGCTTCATCCAGTATCTTTTTAGGAAAATATTCTTCTGAGCATTCTTGAATTTTACACCACAAAACTGTATCGTGTGGACAATTTGGACGTTATTGGTTCATGGACAAATTAATTCTTGAACTTGTTTTATTAAAGTCTTATATCATTGTCATCATCCTCATGTTTATGTTATGTTGAAAGTCATCTGTGGCCTGTAGTGCATAGATGGACTTGGTATGATTATGACCAGGGATTATGCGGTGTAATCATGACTGTAATATTACAAATGATGTGGAAAAAGTCCTCATTGGCCCGTAGTGCATTGATGGACAGTTTTTGGTATGATTATGGCTATGGGTTCTCTTTGGCCGTAGTGCAAAGATGAATTGTTTTATGGCATGATCAGGACCGTTGATGAAAACACGATTATCTTTGGCCCGTAGTGCATGGATAATTCGTGGTCGTGATACTAAAGAATATCCTTGGCCTGTAGTGCAGGGATGATTTAATGATGTGGATTATTTATTGAGCTGAGTCTCAGCGATAAAAGTGATGAAAAACTTTTTAAATCATAAAAGATAGTAGATTCAATTATCTCTACTTGACTCATTTAATGGATTGCTTATTCCGCTACAGTTAAACTTGATGTCTATTATATTTTATCAGTTTAACATTGTTGGAGACTAATGATAATTTATTCTGCATTATCTTAGTCATAATATTTCTTACTGGGCTAGTTGAGCTCACCCTTTCTTTCACTGTTCTCTTCAGGAGATGAGAACATAGCAGGGACTAGTCGGGGAATGGAGTGACGGTCCAGAGGATAGCATTAGTAGTCCTCACTATTCTGAGAGATAGTGTATTAATAATTGTAATGAGGAATCCTTTTGAGTTTGTATGATCTCTAGTAGACAATTATTGTATTCAAACTCACAGTTGTATTTGTCGTATTATACACGACAGTGGTATTAGTAAGTTGTATTTGAATTCTGTACCATGTATCTGACGACTCAAGATGGGTGATGTATACCTAATTTTGGGGGCGTCACATGAAACGTCTCCCATGACATGCTAAGTGCGGCTGGATGTGTACGCTTCACAGACTCCCACCAGTAGTCTGCCTCGCCACGGAACATAAAGGTGGCGAATGGAACCTTCTGTTCCTCCGTGCATCCCAAGACATCGAATATCTTGGTAATTTGTTTGACCCACGTTTCCGCCATGATCGGATCGGGCTTTCCCTTAAATTCTGGTGATCCCAACTCTTTGAACTGTTTGGCTGTGACCACCCGTGAATTGCTATTATTTCCTCCTGTATTTTGAACACGAGTCTCCCTCGTCTGGTTTTGCATGAACTGCAAAAAGCTCCTAAACATCCCGTCGTTCATCGTCTCCTCAGTGGTGTTATTCACAGGAGGTACATTGTCAGCCTGTTGCACATTCTCCTCGTTGGTAAGTACAGGCATCTCCACGGTCTCATTTACTCCACTATTAATATTCTCAGTCGACATTCTCAAATACTGCCATAAAACAAGGGTTAATTAAGGAAATCAATATATCACATAATATCCCTATATAGTGACCAACTAACAAATAAGCTTAGGTAGGACACACTAGCGAAGGATTTACTCGTCTCTCCCCTCCTAGTTCTATTCCCCGATCTCTGCCAGAGATCATATCCCTAAGCTCTGATACCAACTGTGACGCCCCCAAAATAGGTCCATTCCATCCAACCCATTCTGAGTCGCCAAATACATGGTACAGAAAATAATTACAACTTTATTATTACAACATATAAACTGTGAGTTTAAATACAGATATTGTCGTCTAGACAATATCCACACGTAAATAAATCCCCATCATAATTATTGATACATTATTTTATAAAAAATGGCGAGGACTACTAAACAACTCTCTCTAGAACCTTCATTACATCCACCGACTCGTACACGCTACATTCTCGTCTCCTGAGAAGAAAAAAAATAGAACAACAAGAAAAAGGGTGAGCTCAACTAGCCCAGTAAAGAATATTATGACTAAGATAATGTACAATAAATTATCCTTAGTCTTCAACAGGGAAAAATCTGATAGAATACAATAGACAACAAGTTTCAGATCAACAACTGCAGCGAAAACAACAATTCATTAGAAGAGTTAAGTAGAGAATGAAATCTACTAACATCTATGAATTTAAAAGTCCATCATCAATATTTTATCCCTGTAACATCAATCAATATATATCTCAAATCAAATCAAATATTCATCTTTGCACTACAGGCCAAAGATATTCATCAGTCGGTCATGTTCATCTCAACACCTGTTCATCTTTGCACTACGGGCCAAAGATATTCATCAATTGTTCATGTTCATCTCAACACCTGTACATCTTTGCACTACGAGCCAAAGATATTCATAATAAAATCAACCATCTTTGCACTACATGCCAAAGATATTCAGTAACACCATCATTTAGGACTGAGGATGATGAAAAATATTTTAAAGGAAACGAATCCAGTGAAACAAAATAACAAGTATTAAGGATTCGTACTCTAAACAATCCGAGTTAAAAAATAATTCATAAATAATCATACTGAAGAAAAATTCAAGAATGATCAAAACATGGATACAATCAAAGCTAGCATCCAGAATAGATATTTTGGACCAAAAAAAAAGAAATTTCATTTTTCGGTGAATAATACCGTATTCGTAAATAGTAACTCTGACACCAAAAGATAAAAATTTCACAAAAAATATCATCACGTTTCGTAAATAGTACTCGTGAATAGTAACTCGTAAATAGTAACTCATGAATAGTAACTCGTGAATAGTAACTCATGAATAGTAATCCCGACATGAAAAAGTTCCAAATTTGTTAAAAAGTTCCAACCAACATTTCAGCATAATGATATTGAAGAAATAATATCATTTGAGAAGAAAATAACATCCCTTACCTCGAAAGACAGTACTTCTAGTTGAAACACCGGATATAGGCTATGACTTGAACTTGCACCGTATAGCAACACTCAAAGTATACTCAAAATACTCACAAGAATACGCTCGATAATATAGAGAGAGAAAACTTCAGTTTCTGGTGTGATTTTCAATTCTAACCTAAGCACCTATTTATAGGAAATTGCTTAGAACACCAAAGTAGAAAATTTAATATAATATTAATATTAATATCACAATTCCTACGCCCACTTCTAAGGATCTGAAAATCTGCATTCAACACATTTAAATCACATGCTAGACCCACAAAAAATGTTTTTTATATTTAAATTATTTTAAACTTCCAAAAATCAATTATTTCGGAACTCCGAAACTTCAATAATTCACAATAAATAGCTCTTTTGTCAGAAAATTCGAATCTCGCGACTTTTAATAGGAAATTCAATTCTCTACAACTTTGCAGAAGTTTTTCCAAATTCCAAACAAAAATTGACCAAAATCCACAAACGAGTGATTTTACAGGCTATAATCAAATTTCAGTCAAGAAATGGGGTCCACCGACATATTTAACATGTTTTAAATATTTTTTGTAACAAAAATACTCCTCCTCCACATATACTCATATATCCCACATTCATCGTAAAAATATCATCATTATTATATTATTAAAATATAATAATATATTTAAATGAATTATTTTATCAGAAAAAAAATAAAATATTAATTTTCAACAATTGCCACATTAAAAATTTTCTCCATCTATATCCACATAAAATCAATATTTTCCTCATCATATAAATCAATAATTAATTATTTACAAATAATATTACAGAATCACAATATTGGCAACCAGGCCGTTCCCAGGATAGAGGGGGCTTTCCAATAAGAATTTCTCCTTACTGGCACGCAATTAGGTGACCAAACCTCTCCTTAGACAGAATTTTCTAGACATTGCCAATAATGTTATCAAATAATATTATTCAGATAATATGAATTATTGCTTCGATAATGGAAAATACTGTGTAATGACAATTATTGAAACAACAGTAATATAAAATATCAATGCAGCAATTATTGAATCAATAACATAAAATACTGAACAGTAATTACTGTAACCATTATTGAGTAGTGATTTCTTACGTAAGAATCAATAATTAGTGCAATACCGTGTGCTACTGTGCAACAACGCGTATTACTGTGTTTTAACCACCGGGTATTCCAACAGTATTAACAGTAACAACTACGTCGTTTTTTATAAACAACTTATACTTGTCGTTTTCTTCATCCAATCGCTTTCCGTTATGGGGCCCACAAAAGACTGCGCCGTCGTACAAATATTCCCCGACAGTAAGAATATTCCACGACCAAACGAATATTCCCCGACAAAAATGAATATTTTATCACCACTTGCTTATTTAAAATATTTGCGCAGTTTACCCATAACTAACCACATTAATCAAATCCACCCTTACTATTTCAAAATAATAAATAAAGGAAATTCCTTTTATTTAAAAATTTTCGGGGTCTTACAGTTAATGTGAACAACACTACCTTATGAATAACACTGAATATAACAATGAGTGTTAATTCCGTAAATATCAACAAGTGTATAATAAACCAACTTTCAAAGATAATGATTATCTTAGAGTTCCAAGAAATGTGCAGTACAAAGACTACATACTCTACTTAAAGTAAATATAGAGTAATCATTACTTTTAAAACACCTACTGCCATATATCATATATCAATTCCGTAAATCATGTAATAGATTTAAACTAAATAATTATGATAGCTATTTTCAAGGATAATCATGCATGGCATAATATAAATACTAACCACTAAGAATTAAGCATTAAAATCAGTTAGCATATTATATAAAATTCTTAGGCATGCATAAAATATTTAATCACACATTTTAATACACATAAAATGTCCTAGAGCCTTGTATCGAAAAATCAAATATTTGCAATGACCTTACACATTTTTCTTAGGACTCAAATCTTCAAAGTCTTTCAACAATGATCTTTCATCAACTTCCTGAAATTTCACAATAGAGAAATTAGTCTAATATTAAGTCATCATCAAAACAAAACGATTAAAATATTAACAAACCAACATTACATAATTATTGTTCACATTGTACAATCCATAAAGTAAGAATTTTAATTTTGTCGCTTAGAGTTCAATAAATACATATAAATTCTCCTGTATACTTCTTTTCCTTTTTGAGTTTTAGAATCCGAGTTTGAAATATATGGGGGCTCCGACTCTTCTACTATCTTTCACATACAAAATATTAGTTTTCTAGTTTTAAGATACTTTGAAAAGCCTAATTTTAGGGAATACTGTGAGAAAAGTATATCCATACGTTCAACTTCTTTTTCCAATCATTAAGAAAAATCTACCTTCACTATGCTTGTGGCCTACTTAGATTTTCCTGTGTTGTATATTTACAGTAGGTTTCCAAAGAAAAAAGAAAATCTGTGGGGGCCAAGCAAAAAAAGGTTGGCCTTTAATAAATTTTCCCCAAAATATCTTGATCAGAGCTCGAAACAAATTGAGTTGTTCATGAACAAAACTCAAATTGAGAACGGATTTAAAGTATACATATTAAATAATTTCTCTCTTAAAATAATAAATTTTTATTAAAATTATGTCATTTTAGAAATTTTTAAAAAAAATAAATGAGATTGCGGATAACATTTTTATAAATAAATAAAATCACTCTCTTTTAATATTACTTAAATTTGATTCGGTTCAAATAAATATCAAATCGAACTCCACTGAAGCTCCCTTATATAAACTCGACTCTGAGTTCTAGCTTTTTGACAGTTACATTCTACTTATAATATATCGACTACGCGCACAAGTTTTTGCAAGCCTTGTGTGTGCAGTAGGAAACTTAAACATATTTTCTAGATGCTTGAGTTTGTCTGGGTATACAAAATGTTAAAGAGCAGTTACTATACTATGTTTGGTTCTCATTCCTTGACATGGGTTAACGCCAAGATCTTTCTCACGTCCCAATCACGTAAAACGTGTCCGATATCCTGCACAGTTCAACAAATCAACACCAAAAGCTTGAAGGCTTGACCGTCGGGAGATAGCTCCGGCGTGAGAGTCAGTATCGACGATCACAAGGTTAACAATGGAGGAAAAAAATATCTAGTGCTTGAGAGAGAATAATAGTTTTGTTTAGTGATTTGTTACCCACCTTCCTTGTGTGATCGTTGCCCTATATGCACTCCAGACCCGGTTTACCGTGCCACCCACTATCCCTGACGCAGCCCTCTCCCACGTCCGGTGATTCACCTGCTACTCCATCACCTTTGTCCACCGCCAGCTATTACAGTCACATCCTCATTAATGTCATGTAAACGGTGACAGAGATAACAGTCAACTGTTATCTTTTGTCATGATTACCGGTCAAAGATAGGATAAGAGACAATTTGCATAATGAATCGATCCAATGACTAAGTCCAATAATAAAGATGACTCATCTGACCAGATCCAAACGAAATGACCCAATAGAATAATCAAATAACTCGACCCAATCTATTCGGTCCAAAAGGTAAAAGGAACAATTACATATTATAGTACATTTTTAAAAGTAATTACAAAAATCATACATTCATAAAATAATTACAAAAATAATACATTTTTTCATATTTATTTATAATATTAGTACAACTAGAATTCCTTAATTTAAGAAAACGCGTGAATATCTGTTGATAACCCTTCTTTTTCTCTAATTATTTTCCGAATCTATCTTTTTAAAACACTGTCCTCGCCAAAGGAGGGAGAGAGAGAAAATCCGAAAGTTGTCTTCCTCGATCAAAATCCAAAGAAGAAAAAAAGGAGAGGAAAATGCCGAAAGAAATTATAACACTGCAAGTGGGACAATGCGGGAACCAGATCGGAATGGAGTTTTGGAAGCAACTTTGCCTCGAGCACGACAACAGCAAAGATGGCATTCTCGAAGATTTCGCCTCTCAGGTTTGAATTATTGTGCTACTTTATAAAGTTTATGCTTTTTCTTTTTTATTTTTGGGAGAAAAATTGAATCTCTAACGAATGTATAGTTAGAGTTTTTTGTAGTTTATTATTAATCTTTTGGTTGTTATATGTAAAAATTATTGTTATTTATGTTGGAATTAGTTCATTAGAGCACATATTATAAATATTTTTTATGGAAATGTGGCGCTGTTATAATTAATATTATTTTGTTATTGTTACTATCATATAATTGTTTGATTACTTCTGCATTATGTTTTGGTTACTGTTAGCTTGAGATTCGGATACCATGTTTGTGCCCTTGATTTGGTATTTTGGTTACTTTTTTATGTTTTTATGGTTACCATGTATTTGCTTAGTATACATGGTTGACTAAACTGGTTTTGGTGTACATGTTGTTTATGTATTGGTTACCATTAAAACATGTTTTGGTTACTATCATATAAATATTTGGTTACTTCTTTAGTATATTTTTGATTACTGTTAGTTTCTGATTTGGATTCCATTTTTATTTTCTTGAGTTGGGATTTTGCTTACTATTTTTTGTTGTTCTGGTTACCATATATTTGGTTAATATATGGGTTGACTAAACTTTGTTTGGTCTATATGTTGTTTATGTATTGGTTACCATTAATATATATTTTGGTTACTAACATATAACTGTTTGGTTACTTCATTAGTATATTTTTTGTTACTGTTAGCTTATGATTTGGATACCATTCTTTTTCTCTCAATTGAGATTTTGGTTACTTTTATATGTTGTTTTGATTATAATGTATTTGTTTGGTAAACTGTTTATGATATAAATATTGTTTTGGTTACTAATGACTGTAAATCTAATTTTTTTATTTGCAGTTATGGAATCTTTACTATGAGGAATGCAATATAAAATTCATTGAAAAAGTTATACATTGGTGTGACATGGAAGTCCCCGACATTATTACCAAGAAATTGAACCCAATACAGTTGAAGAAGTTTAAGGCATCATTAGTTTGTGGATGTATTATTTTTGTAAATAATAAACCCAAGTCATAATAAATCATGTATTTGCTTAGTATACATTGATGTATTATTTTTGTAAATTCCTTCAAATATATTCTACAAGGTTTATGCTATTCTATTTCTACTTTCATTTTCACAAACACATCTTACATGTTCTGGTTACTTTCATATAACTATTTGGTTACTTCTTTATTATGTTTTGGTTACTGTTACCTTATGGTTTGGCTACTATTATTGTGTCTTCAATGTGGGATTTCGGATACTTTTATTTTTTTTTATTCTGGTTAATATATAATTGTTTAGTATACATGGATTGTTTAAACTAGGTTTCATTACATGATGTTTCTGTTTTGGTTACCATTAAAACCTGTTCTGGTTACTGTCATATAATTATATGGTTACTATTTTATTATGTTACATTATGGTTACTATTATTAGTAACCAGATAGTTACAAGCTTGTATCAGGATAAACATCAATTGTTACAAGCTTCTTAGTAGCCAGATAATTATCATAGATAGTTACAAGATTGTTAGTAACCAGATAATTATAAGCTTGTATCAAGAATGTTATAAGCTTGTATCAAGACTGTTATAAAGCTTGTATATGTTTACTTTATATTGATAACTCGTGATGGAATCAAAAATTAAAATATTAATCAACATCAATTTTGTTTAATGTAAACCATCAAAAATGTTACCAACCATGTGGTTAATGGTTACTAACAGTAAACAATTATATATTATTGTAAACAATTAAATTTGTATTGGTTACGGTCAGTCTCCATTGTCTAACAACTGAATAAACATTGTAAAGTAACCAAATCAATATTAGACAGTAACCAAATTACATAATCTTAGTAACCAGAATATGAACCACATTTTTACATGCAATTTTGAAGGCCTAAATGATAGAATTTAATCAAAAAAAACCCTGCAGTTCACTATTTTGTGATCTCAATGTGCCGTCGCGACGAAAAGTTCCGTCTTCTCCTCTCTCAGTGTTGTGTCGCGCCAGAAGATTTGGATTTCTCCTATATCAAAGTTGCATGTTTTGTTCAGTTGCTTGAATGTAGGAGATTAGGAGCGGTTTTTTTGCATATAAAAGAGTCTGTAACTGACGTATATGCGTGATTTTAGCAACTTTATATTGTGTTGTTTTATTTTTGTAATTATTTTATTTGTGTTTTATTTTTATAAATACTTTCTAATTGTTGTATATTAGTGTTAAGGACCCAAGGTAAAATACATCGGTCCAAGGGAGGAGCCTATTCGGCCTGGCCCAATACGAAAAGTATTATGGCCCAACATTGCCCCCTAGTCTTTTATTAAACAGGATGTTTAATGGAAGACTGTGAATAATATAAGTCCATAATGAAAGGGATTTGTAATAAATCAAAAGGGGCTAAGAGGAATCTCACCGAGGCCCAACTGATAAGCAACAGTCATTAATTAAAATAGAATCAGAAGCCCAAATGGCACATACCCATCAGCATTAAGATGAAAAATGAAGATCCAATGGACACAAGCCCACTCCGGTTAACCCATTAAACCCAAAATCGGACGCTAACTCTTCCCCTCTGATAAGTGGATTTTATATACACGAATCGATATTCATTTCAAGCTTAAATTCATAGTTATCTTCGTATTTTGTGTTCGTTTTTACTCGTTTCATGTTATTTTATGTGTAGGGTGGTCATGGATGCAAGTGGTGAAGAATAGCGGAGTTTTGGAGCAAAAGTGGAAAAACTCATGAAAGTAAAAAAATTCCTTAGCAGTGAGCATGCCCGTCGGGGCGGGCGTTTCTAAGCCTATACCCCCCGCCGGGGCGGGGGTCCCGGTTTCTGAAGTGTCCTGTTCGGTTTTGATGTCTGCTGGTGCACGGTTTTTGGGACTCTGTTAGGCGCCTGGACTTTATATGAGAGATTTTTTGGCCAGAATAAGGAGAGTTGGATATTACTTTGATAAACAACAATCATACAACACACGGATCATAATTCAAGAGGATTTCTAGGATTCAAGTGCAACTTTGGATGAGTAATTTTCAGAGATTGTCACGACGATTGCAAATCGAGTCTACGTGAAGGGGTTTTCAATATTCTTCTTCTCTTAAGTCTTATTTGTAATTGGAAGGATGTTTTCAGTATATTATTCAGTTTTTAATTCATTCGTTATGAACTAATTCGCTTATTAGACTTGTGATGGATCTTTGGGCGAAACGATGATTCTAAGGCTTTGATTTCTAATTCAATAATATATTTTCAGTTTATCTATGTTAATTCGAGCGTGAATTTATGAATTGCCTGATCAATAATTTTTTGTAGATTTGAATGGAATCGAGAGAGGAGATTCGAATCTAGACCTAGTTAATATAGCACGTGTCATAAATTTTGTCAATATCAGATTTTTGATTATTATTAAGGTAGAGATACGCTAGACATCACATGTAATTGTATAGAGAGCTTGAACTTAAACCTTCTTTAATTGCAGTTCACATAGAGATATAGTGAGTTGGTTAATTTAGGTGTTTAACGGATTTCTATCTTAATTGTGGATTGATGTTAATACGGTATTAGTGCATCGAGAGGTGGCTATTATTGCTTTTGTGTTCTTGATTAATAAATTAGGATATTAAATTGAGTTGGAATAAAGGTTTGCAAATCAGAGTAAAGCTCAGGGTGAAATCATAAGTCTAATTCTTCATTAATTGTTTGAAATTATGGATTTTGATATTGGTGACTGTTTTGTGATAGTTTGTTTATTTATTAACTTAGTTTTTATAATTTAAAACCATAGAATTGATTAGTTTAATAAAATTAGGATTAATAGAAAATTGATAATTGTGAAGTTAAAATTCTTGCTAATTTGTCTTCGTGGGAACGATACTCTATTCACTACTATATTACTTGTTGACCACGTACACTTGCGTGTTTTGAGCGTATTGATTTTACCCAACAAGTTTTTGGCGCCGTTGCTGGGGGACAATTTACCCGAGATTTTAATATTTTTTACGATATCAGTTTAATTAGTCCAGTTTTACTTAAACATTTTTTTGTTCTTGTTTCTCCTATTTCTGGTTTTTGATATTGGTTTATGCAAACGTGATCCAAACATCCAGACTTGCTTCCTTTTGAGGACGACATTGAAAAAATATTTCAGAGGTTGAGTAAGTGGATCGAGGAAACGAGGAACGAATTCCAAAATTCTGATAAGGAAGAAACGATGGCTGCCGAAGACCAGAAAGCGTTGAGGGATTTTGCAATACCTAGGGTGACTGATCTGCAGTCGAGCATTACTAGGCCTGCAATAGCTGCGACTACTTTGAAATCAAGCCTGGGACCATTCAGATGATGTAGAATTCATATCAGTTTGGGGGAATGGGAAATGACGATCCGAATGAGCATTTAATCCGTTTTCTGGAAATGTGCGACACATTAAAGTACAATGGGGTGTCGGGTGAGGCAGTAAGAATTCGCTTGTTCCCATTCACTTTATGGGACAAGGCGAAGAATTGGTTACATTCTCTACCGCCGAGATCGATCACTACGTGGGAAGAATTGGCTCAAAAATTTCTTGCCAAATTTTTCCCACCAGCGAAGACTGCTAAAATGAGGAATGACATCACGATGTTTGAGCAGCAGAATGGGGAGTCACTATATGAGGCATGGGAGCGATACAAGGAATTACTCAGAAAGTGCTCACATCATGGATTGCCCAAGTGGTTACAAATGAACACCTTCTATAACGGGCTACATGGGAATGTCAGAACTAGCATTGATGCGACATCAGGCGGTGAATTCATGGCTAAAAGTTATGAGGACGCCTACAATTTGATCGAAACAATGTCGGAAAATAACTACCAGTGGCCCACAGCAAGATTGACACAGGCGAAGGCGACTGGGATTTTGGAATTAGATGGAGTGTCAGCTATACAAGCACAGATTTCTGCACTATCTAAGAAGTTTGATATTATGAATGATAAGGTTAATACTATGACAGGGGCTCAAGTTTAGTAGGTCACGGTAGTATGTGAATTGTGTACGGGTGATCATCCGACAGATCAGTGCGCGATTAACCTAGCATCCGCCCAATTTATAGGCAATTATAACAGAATTTCACAAAATACATACCAAAACACCTACAATCAAGGGAATAGGAACCACCCAAATTTCTCATAGAGCAATAACCAGCAAACTCATGCTCCACGACTATCATATCCCCCTGGTTTTCAGAGTCACCCACAACCGGTTCAACAGCAGGAAAGGAAAACCGATGCGGAGGAAGGGTTGGGAAAATACATGACTAGCAACGATTTGGCTATAAAGAATCAAGCTATGGCTATCAAAAATATAGAGAATCAGATAGGTCAAATTGCGTTAGCATTGAATAATAGACCACAAGAAACATTACCTAGCGACACCAAGAGAAATCCAAAGGGTAATCATGAGCAATGTCAAGCAGTTATGTTAAGAAGTGGAAAACATCTCGGGGGAAATAGTGCAAAAAATTCAGCAACACCGGAGGAAAAAGTTGATGACAGTAACGTGGTGGAGGGTAACAAAAATGAGGAAATAAAGTTAAACAATGAGCCGATTGTTTTTCCTCTACCGCTGTTTCAGCAGAGGGTCCAAAAACAGAAATCAGATAAGCAGTTCGCCAGGCTTTTAGACGTGTTCAAGAAACTCCAGATTAACATCCCATTCGCAGAGGCCCTAGAGCAAATGAGTTATGCGAAGCTTATGAAAGAAATTCTGTCGAGGAAGAAGAAATGGGAAGAATTTGAAACAGTGGCACTAACAGAGGAGTGTAGTGCAGTGTTATAGAAGAAGCTACCACCAAAACTCAAAGACCCAGGGAGCTTTACTATCCCGTGCACGGTCAGGAAAATGTCGTTTAACAAGTGCTTATGTGATTTGGGGGCGAGTATAAACCTGATGCCATTGTCAGTATACTCAGAATTGGGTTTGCCCGTGCCAAAGCCTACAAATATTTTATTGCAGTTGGCGGATAGGTCAGTCACATATCCGAGAGGCATTGTAGAGGACATTCTGGTTAAAGTGGATAAGTTTATATTCCCTGCGGACTTTATCATTCTGGATTTTGACGAAGATAAGAACATCCCGATCATCCTAGGGAAACCTTTCTTGGCCACGGGAAGGACACTCATAGACGTGCAAAAAGGAGAACTTACTATGAGAGTCCAAGACCAAGAAATAAAATTCAATGTGTTCAAGGCCATGAAATACCCTACGGACGAAGAAGAGTGTTTTCGAATGGATTTAATTGAGCAAATTACCAGCGAAGATATGAGCAAGAGTTTGATCAACGATCCATTACAAACAACTTTATTGGGGGATGAAGAAAAAGACGACCCGAAATTTGTGGACTTATTATAGATGCAAGACTCGTTGCCACGAGTTAGCTAATTCAGAGCACCGGTTGAACCTCTACACACTGAGGAAACATTTGCAAAAAAATTGAAACCATCATTGGAGAAGCCACCAACATTGGAACTTAAGCCACTCCCTAAACATCTCAGGTATGCGTATTTAGGCAATTCAAATTCTTTACATGTAATTATTTCTGCTGCACTTAACAAATTACAGGAAGAAAAGTTGCTGAGGGTGCTTAGGGATCACAAATCAGCGATTGGATGGACGATTGCGGATATAAAGGTCATTAGCCCATCATTTTGCATGCACAAGATTCTGATGGAGGAGGATGCAAGACCATCGGTGGAGCATCAACGTCGATTTAACCCAATCATGAAGGACGTGGTCAAGAAGGAAATTCTGAAATTATTGGATGTTGGTATCATATATCCAATTTTTGACAGTAAATGGGTTAATCCGGTTCATTGTGTGCTGAAGAAGGGGGGAATGACGGTGATACGGAATGAGGACAACAAGTTAATTCCAACAAGGACAGTGACAGGTTGGAGGGTGTGCATCGATTATAGGAGATTGAATAAGGCAACCCGAAAAGACCATTTCCCGCTACCTTTTATCAATCAAATGTTAGACAGGTTAGCGGGACATGAGTTTTACTATTTATTGGATGGATACTCAGGATATAATCAGATCGCCATCGCTCCTGAGGATCAAGAAAAGACAACATTTACATGCCCTTACGGTTCATTTGCATTCAGGAGGATGTCATTTGGGCTATGCAACGCACCAGCAACTTTCTAACGGTGTATGATGGCGATTTTTTTAGATATGGTGGAGAAGAATGTTGAAGTCTTCATAGACGATTTCTCGATCTATGGAGACAATTTTGATACTTACCTAGACAATCTGGTCATGGTTTTGCAGCGATGTAAGGATACAAACCTCATACTCAATTGGGAAAAATGCCACTTCATGGTTGAAGAGGGCATAATTTTGGGCCATAAGGTGTCGGCTTAAGGATTGGAGGTGGACAAGGCAAAGTTGGAAACGATTGAGAAATTACCTCCACCGAGCTCAGTTAAGGGTATTAGAAGTTTTCTGGGGCATACTGGATTCTACAGGAGGTTCATAAAAGACTTGTCTAAGATTGTAAAACCTCTATGCAGTCTTTTAGAGAAGGATGCTACTTTCAGCTTTACTTCAGAATGCAAGTCCGCGTTTGACCTATTGAAGAAGAAATTAACTACAGCCCCCGTGATAGTCGCACCAGACTGGAAAATGCCATTCGAGCTTATATGTGATACAAGCGATTATGCGGTTGGGGCAGTTTTGGGACAAAGAAGAGACAAGGTGTTTTACACCATATACTATGCAAGCAAAACACTTACAGAGACTCAAATGAATTACACTATCATGGAAAAGGAATTGCTTGCAGTGGTGTGCGCGTTTGACAAATTTTGGGCATACTTGATCGGAACAAAGGTAATAGTCTACACGGACCATTCGGCGATTCGGTACCTAATAGCAAAAAAAGAAGCTAAGCCACGCCTTATCCGATGGATTCTCCTACTTCAAGAGTTTGATTTAGAAATTAAAGATAGAAAGGGGACGGAGAATCAAGTTGCCGACCATTTATCAAGGCTAGAAAATCCAGAGAAAAAAGATGAAGATAGATGCGCGATCAACGAGTCATTCCCGGATGAGCAACTATTTGGGTTAAATGCAGAATATATGTGGTATGCAGATTTCGCAAATTTTGTTGTAAGTAAAATGCTTCCCCCGAATCTTACACGATAACAGAAAAAGAAGTTTCTTAATGACATCAAGTGGTACATGTGGGATGTGCCGTATCTATTCAAACAGTGTGCGGATAAGATGATTCGGCGATGTATCCCCTATAGTGAAGTGCAAAAAATACTGCAAGAATGCCACTCAACGGCATATGGTGGACATTATGGGAGTGAGCGCACAGCGGAAAAAGTGCTTCAATCCAGGTTTTATTGGCCTACATTGTTCAAAGACGCCAACCAATTTGTGAAAACATGTGATAGATGCCAAAGGGTGGGAAACATATCTAAACGGAATGAGATGCCCCTACAAACAATTCTTGAAGTGGAAATCTTTGATGTATGGCGCATCGATTTCATGGGGCCATTCCCTTCGTCTTTGAGCAATCAGTATATTCTACTCGCGGTGGATTACGTCTCGAAATGGGTTGAAGCTACAGCACTACCATCTAACGATGCCAAGGTGGTCCTCAAATTCCTTTAGAAAAACATTTTCACGAGGTTTGGCACGCCAAGAGCAATAATCAGTGATGAAGGTAGTCACTTCTGCAATAAGTCATTTACAGCTCTTTTGGCTAAGTATGGGGTCAACCACAAGGTGGCTACAGCGTATCACCCTCAAACTAATGGACAGGCCGAGGTATCAAACAGAGAAGTTAAGAAGATATTGGAAAAAGTCGTAAATCCGAGTCGGAAAGATTGGTCACTTCAGTTGAATGACGCATTATGGGCGTACAGGACTTCATACAAAACACTAATCGGGATGTCACCTTATCAACTCTTGTACGGAAAAGCATGTCACTTACCGGTGAAGCTACAGCACAAGGCCTACTGGGCCATACAGAAATTGAATTTTGATCAAGCCGCTGTAGGAGAAAAGAGGCTACTCCAACTAAATGAGCTCGATGAATTCCGACTCCAAGCCTACGAGAACGCCAAGCTATACAAAGAAAAGGTTAAAAGATGGCACGACCAGAAAATTGTGCAACGAACATTCGAGCCGGGTCAATCAGTCCTCTTGTTCAACGCACGGCTGCGATTGTTCCTAGGAAAGCTTAAGTCGAGATGTTCGGGGCCATTCACTATAAAAACGAGTATTTCCTCATGGCGCCGTTGAACTCTACAGTCGTAATCCATTAGAGACGTTCAAGGTTAATGGTCAACAGATAAAGCACTACTGGGGTGGCGAGTCGAACTGGGACGCCGACGACATTACCCTCGCCGATACACAGTAAAATAGGGAGTAGTCAAGATGAACGACTTAAAATCAAGCGCTAATTGGGAGGCAACCCAACTTTTCTTTATTTTTAAAAGTTCATGTTTAATTGTTAGGATGTAGTTTTTAGTAAGCAGTAGTTAGGTCTTATCAAGTAAAACTTTTGCTAAAAATCTCAATGAAACTCCAAGTCATAATTAATCTAACATATTGCATGTTTATGGTTGCAGGAGGGGTCCAAAGTGAGTAAGAGCAACAACGGGCAAGAAAACAAACAAAATCGGAGAATCTTTATCTGCACTTTTTGAAGTAAAAAATTCGAAATCAGTGGCACCCCCCACCGGGGCAGGCTATATTGGCTATGCACCCCCCGCCGGGGCGGGGGTCCTTAATTCTGGGCAGAAAAGCTCATCTTAAATGCACGTCCCTTCCTTATTTCCCCACACACACGCCTATTCCCTCTCTTGCTCTCATTCTCCCTCAACCACACTTCCTAGCCTCCTTACCAACCCACTACCTAAACCCATTGCACCCACCTTCTACCCCACGAAATCCATTACCTCCCAAATTCAAGTACACCATTTTCTCTCTCATTCATCACTCCTATATAAACCCTACCCCAGATTCCCCAAATTCATCACCACTAAACTCGAATTCTTTAGGAAATTGGGAAACACATAGCACACTTGAGAGTAAGTTGAGTTCGTGTCAAGTTTTCATCTTTTCTCTACTGAATTCCATAGAAATAACCTAAGTTTGGGGGAAGAACGGGTTGTGCACACCAAGTGTTTGACAAACTGACTGAACCAAGTTTTAGGGAAGGTAGTGTTTTCTAGCAAGTGTTAATAGCTGAAATTCAATGGTTTCTCAACTGACATCCAAACGCCAACGGGGAGAGAGTTTAAGCGCCGCTCAACCACCACGAACCTATGATCGCCGAAGCGGGGATTGGCCCCTGAGGGGAATGATGGGGAGATGATGTCTCAAATTTACCAAAAGGGGTGGCTTCACTTCACTGAACATCTGATGCCCGCCGTTGTCAACATTTTCAAAGAATTTTATGCAAACACCGAAGACAAAGCTCCTTTCAAAACGTTTGTGCGGGGTCGCATGGTTCTATTCAGTGACGATGCCATTAATGCTTACTATCAGTTGTGGGTGCCACGACATTGTCAGTATGCAAAAATGAGGGATTCTGACCATGACTATGAGGAGGTTATTACAAACATGATAAAGTCGGGCACATCTTGGATCAAAGGTAAAAAGGGAGGAACGATATTCAATAGCAAGGACCTTAGCTGGTATGGAAAAATATGGTACGTATTCTTATGCGTGAAATTGCTTCCGTCCCAACGCACTTCGGACATCACAAAAAAGAAGGTGTTACTGTTATACGCCATTGTGCAAGATTTCATTATTAATGTCGGGGCCATTATCAATTTCTCAATCCGCCAGTGCTTACGTGGAAATTTTTCGGGCGGTTTTTCACACCCATCACTTATATATACGTTGTGCTACAACGTCGGGGTGAGATATTCTGATGATGAGCCCACTCAAATGCCACTCGCTTTGCTTGATTCCAGAATAATTGTGCGGTATTCAGTTTGGGCAGGAGGAGAGTCACATCCACGAGGTCTGGGTTTTATTTTTCCATCGACGTCAGAAGATGAAGTCGATGCCAAAGATACCTCGGGGGATGAGGATGAAGCGATGGGAGATCAAGGAACCGAGCAGGTACCGCAGACCGAAGCAATATCTAGTCCAAAGTTCCTTGAGTTCCAAAATTAGATGAATACGCACAATAGGGCAGCATGCCGGGAAATGCGGCAATTGGCGATGCGCCAAGATCGTATGTTTGATGCCATGAACGCAACACCAGACTCCAAAGTTTCAACCCGGTGGCTCAATTTCCATATCAATAACCCGGACCATTACCTCGATTTCCTCCAAATGATTTCGATGAAGAAGAGCACCAACAACCACCCCAGACTTAGACAATTCCAGGGAAGTCCTCATGCACTTACTTTTTATCCAATGAGGGCATTGTCTTATTTAAGTTTGGGGGATTTATTTGTTTAGTTGCATGCATTTTGTTATTTTTGTTTTCATATCTAGTTTTGCATTATAGATTAGGTACTTGCATAGTAGTTAGGATTTTGCATTGTTGTCATAAATGTTATTAAAAAAAGTTAGTTTAATAGTGTGTTTGTATATGTCCCACGGTGTCGCATTTTTTTCATGGTATTCATGGGCCAATGATGAGATTGTGAACAAGTTAACCAATATAGTATGGATTATGAAAATTGTGATATAATTTCTGATATGAATCGACTCTTGAACTTGTTTGAAACTGTTATAAAAAGGTTAGCACTAATAACATCTTTGTTGACCATCAGTTCAAATTGATACATAAATAGTTTCTAAAGGATAATGCTAGGGTGAACCAGAAAATGACAAGGATAGGCAATAAAGGCTTAAATTAGGCAAGAACCTAAGTTTGGGGGAGTATACGTTGGGTATATAAGCTTTGGAAAAAAAAAGAATAAAACATGTTGAGTCTTGTGGTGGGTTGAGGAGAAACACTCCCCATAAACACAAGCGTGAGATGGAGCGTAAAACGCACTCACCAACCATCTATCAAAAGAAAAAGAAAAGGAAAATAATGACAGGAAAAGAGCAAAAAGCCCCCATGTGAAAAAAGAGAGAGAAGAAAGTATAAGTATCCTGCATGTACCCTTGAATTTGGTTTTGTTTAATTTTAGTTGAGTTGTGCCTATCTTTGAGATTTTTAAGTTCGCATTGTATGATTCCTTCTAAGAAGTTGCTTATGTATTGAATTTGGGTCCGTATTGGTTATCTTAGATGTTAATCACACACGCACGCTATAGCAGTGATAATTGTTCAAGGTTTGAGAATTAATACGAAAGTGTGGATTGGTTTTGGTAATTCGTATTGTAAAGTTTTTTGTTTTCTCTGAGGCCGATGGGATAAGTTAGTTTATGCGATATTGTTGGATTTTTAGGCATTTAGAATGTTATTGCATTTCATTGCATTGCATAGCATGTAGTTTTTTTGTGCTCGAGGACTAGCACGGTTTAAGTTTGGGGGATTTTGATAAGTGGATTTTATATACACGAATCGATATTCATTTCAAGCTTAAATTCATAGTTATCTTCGTGTTTTGTGTTCGTTTTTACTCGTTTCATGTTATTTTATGTGTAGGGTGGTCATGGATGCAAGTGGTGAAGAATAGCGGAGTTTTGGAGCAGAAGTGGAAAAACTCATGAAAGTAAAAATTTTCCTTAGCAGTGAGAATGCCCGTCGGGGCGGGCATTTCTAAGACTATACCCCACGCTGGGGCGGGGGTCCCAATTTCTAAAGTGTCCTGTTCGGTTTTGATGTCTGCTGGTGCACAATTTTTGGGACTCTGTTAGGCGCCTGGACTCTATATGAGGGATTTTTTGGCTAGAATAGGGAGAGCTGGATATTACTTTGATAAACAACAATCATACAACACACGGAGCATAATTCAAGAGGATTTCTAGGATTCAAGTGAAACTTTGGAGGAGTAATTTTCAGAGATTGTCACGACGATTGCAAATCGAGTCTACGTGAAGGGGTTTTCAATATTCTTCTTCTCTTAAGTCTTATTTGTAATTGGAAGGATGTTTTCAGTATATTATTCAGTTTTTAATTCATTCGTTATGAACTAATTCACTTATTAGACTTCTGATGGATCTTTGGGCGAAATGATGATTCTAAGACTTTGATTTCCAATTCAATAATATATTTTTAGTTTATCTATGTTAATTCGAGCATGAATTTATGAATTGCCTGATCAACAATTTTTTGTGGATTTGAATGGAATCGAGAGAGGAGATTCGAATCTAGACCTAGTTAATATAGCATGTGTCATGAATTTTGTCAATAGCAGATTTTTGATTATTGTTAAGGTAGAGATACGCTTGACATCACATGTAATTGTACAGAGAGCTTGAACTTAAACCTTCTTTAATTGCAGTTCATATAGAGATATAGTGAGTTGATTAATTTAGGTGTTTAACGGATTTCTATCTTAATTGTGGATTGATGTTAATACAGTATTAGTGCATCGAGAGGTGGCTTTTATTACTTTCGTGTTCTTGATTAATAAACTGGGATATTAAATTGAGTTGGAATAAAGGTTTGCAAATCAGAGTGAAGCTCAGGGTGAAATCATAAGTCTAATTCTCCATTAATTGTTTGAAATTCCGAATTTTGATATTGGTGACTGTTTTATGATAGTTTGTTTATTTATTAACTTATTTTTTATAATTTAAAACCATTGAATTGATTAGTTTAATAAAATTAGGGTTAATAGAAAATTGATAATTGTGAAGTTAAAATTCTTGCTAATTTATCTTCGTGGGAACGATACTCTATTCACTACTATATTACTTGTTGACCACGTACACTTGCGTGTTTTGAGCGTATTGATTTTACCCAACACCCTCCCACATCATTACCTCCAATTAATGCGTCGTCCTCGTGCACCGTGCAACCGTCAGTATAAAAGGTAATTTTCCCCAAATTAACAACTTTACTTGCCATTTCAAATTTTAAACGCCTTTTCGAGCTTTAGACTTCCTTCTTTCTTAGATTTCTTACTCTTCTCTTCAAACTATCAACAATTGCGTCTTCTGGTTCTGTTAACGCCACTCCAATCCAGGCCATTCCTCTTACCACCATTCCTCCTACACCCAGCCCTAGCAAGGCTGCTTCGGGATCAAACCCTAACCCCACTAGTACCCCAAGCAAAAGCACACCGAAAAAGCCTCTTCCCAACCCTTCCATCTTCTTCCAGAGTACAAAACAGTTCACCCATGCCAACACTGCATCAACTCTGACTGAGAAGGACGTTCAGAATGCATATGAACGTTACCAGGTTCCGGCGACCCACCAATTTTGTCATCCCACTGCCACTGAGAGGATGTACCAGTGCCCGGACGGCTGGACCTCCATTCCTCTGACACTTCTAGAAAAAGGGGTTCGATTCTCCTCACACATTTTCCTGGTCACACTCCTAGGGTTTGTTGGCGTTGGATTCATCCAACTAGTCCCGAACTCCTACATCCACATCTTGGTGTTCATCGCCTTCTGCCACGAAGTAGGCGTCGCCCCTACTCTCGACTTATTCTTCTCTATATACTGTATCACCAAGTCAAGAGAGAAGGGGTTCAAGGTTCTTAGCAAAATACCTGCAAGAACCGGAGAGAATTTCGAGCGACGGTCTCTGATCAACACTCCCTCCAGCAACCGAGGATGGCATGAACAATGGCTCTTCGTCAAAGGGCCAAAAATTACCTCTGTGACGCCCCCAAAATAGGTATACATCATCCATCTTGAGTCGCCAAATACATGGTATAAAATTCAAATACAAATTAATTATACAACAGTCGTGTAAAATACGACTAAACATATGCTATGAGTTTTAATATAAATATTGTCATCTAGACAATATACAAACTCAATGGGGTCCTCATTACATTTATTGTCACACTATTTAACAGAATAGTAAGGACTATTAATACTATCATCTAGTCCATCACTCCATTCCCCGACTCGTCCCAGCTATATTCTCATTTCCTGAAGAGAACAGTGAAAGAAAGGGTGAGCTCAACTATGTGACAACCCGATATTTTCTATATAAATAAATCATAAATTTTGCGTATAAATTTTTTTTTATTTTAAGGATGAGGATTTGTACAAGATTATGTGTATATGTATTTATGTGGTAAATAAAAATATATTTATTACATGAATATTTACAAGTAAATTTATTGTAGAATTATTGATTATTATAAAGTGTATTTTTATAATAATTAATTTTAAGATAGAAATGTTTTTATTAATTATTTTCCATGAATATATAATCATATATTATTTAAATAATAAATGAAGTGATTTTTAGAATAAATATAATAATTATTTTATTATATGAATTTTTGTACAGATTATTAAGTTAAATATTCTACCTTAATTATCAAGGTTAAATATGAAAGAATAATCAGATATGGAATCCAAACCCTAATTTTGGATTATTGTCAAGGTATGAGAATAATAATATAATATTAATTATATTTTGATTTTTCAGTGCTATGAATATGTACGGTATTACCGTATTGATAATGGTTGGTCAATTACGGTGTATTTTGACCAAACCCTAGTAATAATGTTAAACCCTAATTTGAGATCCAAATTAGAGTACAAGATTATTTTATAAGTGTATAATATTAATTATGTCGTGTATTAATGTATTAATTAAGTAAACCCTAATTAAAATTCTGGAAATCCTAATTGCTATAATTAGTAACCTTAATTTGAAATTAGAGTTTGAGATTGTTGGTAAGTATTGATAATGTGATTAATTAGCAAGTATTATGATTATAATTATTAAATTTAGAAACCCTAAGTTAGTAATTGAAAACCCTAATAGTAATTTGGTAACCCTAATTACCAAAAGAATAAACCCTAATTGCTAAATTAGCAAAGTCAACAATAATTATATGATCTAAACCCTAATGTCCATTTGTTAGATAATTACAAACTTACTTTAATTTACAAAGTTATTATTTTCAAATTTTAGAAACTAAAATTTAGTTATTTTATTTTAATTTTATTATTTTTGTACAAACCCTTATTGCTAAATCCTATTAAAGTTTTGTGCTAAACCTTAGGGTTAAACCCTAAGTGTTAAACCCTAAGGGTTTGCATGATTACAATTTTGCCATTAATTGGAAATTAAAAGACCAAAATGCCCATTTTAGCATTAAAGAGGCTAGCTTGCAGGTTTTGACATTAGGATAAGTGGTTGGCCAACTCTTAACAAATCCATTGACTGAAATTGGACAGCACACAAGCCTCAAATCAGCAAATACATGAATCTAAGTTGTCTATTTAAGGATTGAGAGAGAGAAAATGTTATTTGGTTGCTCAAAATTTCACTACACTCCTCATCCTAGACCCTCTCTCTCTAAAAGCCACGAAAATATATAACATTTCAGTCCATTATTGAAGCCCCACGAAATCCAACAACAAATCAATAACCAGAAATCAAGAATTGAGCATAAAAGGTATAAAACCAAGCTTTAAATTCTGTCCAACATTTGTAGATAGAAGTTGTGTTTAAGTGTTTAAATATGTTGTAAATAGTGTTAAACCGTGATCTGGGTTGGTAGGAAGTGGATCTATAACATCTAATGCTCGAAATTTATGCTTTTCAAAAATCTGGAAAAATTATTTTTGGATCTGACAACCGAATGTCAGATCGTCTAGATCTTTGTGTCTTTGTGATTTTTGATGTTTTGTTGTTTGAATAGATAGCCTGGTATATGGTCTTTAAGATCCAAGTGGTAGAATAGCTAGTTGATTCCTGGAAATGAAGTTATTCACGGTCAAATACCGTTGACCGGAATTGATCGGAAGTTTTCTGGGCAGCAAGAACTTGCCCAGAAATGTCTGACAGGATATTTGACGGTCCAGATCTTGCATTCTGCTAGATGTTTTGTGGTTTTGTTGCATCAAGGTTATAGACTGATGTTGCCTAAATTTTTAATAGCACTTTACCACGCAAGTATACGCGTTCAATTGTAATATTCAGCAAGCAAGGATATCGTTCCCACGAGGAAATAGACTAATATTAATCAATTACTAATTCTAATGCAATTAATCCTATTTTAAACTACAAAAATTTTGTTTGTGATTTGAAATTTAAACTTAACAAAACTAATGATTAAAAATCAAAATTTCACAAGAATAACTGCAGATTTAACAGGTTAAGATTACAACTTCCCTTGGTATTTCATTTAAACTAACTTACTTCCCATTTAAAATAAATCAATTAATATGAATCATTATCCAAGAATGATTTATGAATATTCACGCACTTCTTCCAAAGACACGTGAACAAATCCTCCTAAATCCAATCTTTAAGATGCGGAATTACAAGGAACACCCCAGTTAATCAACTCACTATATTCCTATGTGAATCAAGTTAATTAGGGTTTTACGCTCAAATTCTTTCAATGGATACAAAAGACACATAGGTATATTCTTATCCTACACGCTAATCATATTAACCCTATTCAGATTATATGAACAGATGCTATCGTATCCAGATCTCAATCTATACTCCATCTTCCAATTTTGTATAGATTATCACAGTAATTGTTGGCCAAACAATTAATCAATAAACATAAGATATAATAAACAATTCAATAAAAACTAACTTTCATTCAATGGGAAGCTCGCAATTTAGACTACATACCAAGTTCCGTTGCAATCTTAATTAAAATTTAGTTCATGATAATAATAAAGAAAAACATCATCCAGATTAATAATCCAAACATCCCAGATAATTACAAAAAATAAAACTAGTGAAGAGAAGAAGAAACTCTGAATTTGCTCCAATACTCTCTCTTAGATCTTTAGCCTTTGCAATTCTCCTTCGTGTTTATCTTTGTTGTTCTCTCTACAAATCTCTTGAAAAATTAAGTGATACTTCTTTTCTAAAGTCTTCTCCTATTTGTATTGGTCTCAGCCCTCATTCGGACTCCTATTTGGCTTCAAAAACCCACTTGGCAGTAGAAAAACGCCCCTTTTTCCGCACATGAGCGCCTAGGCGCTCATCATAGGCCATTTCCAAGCGCTTAGGCGCTTGACCAGGACCACGTAATTACAAAAATGCCACTCAGCTTTAATTTTCATGATTTTTGACCTTTTTCTTCTCCGAAATGACCAATTTGTCCCTCCAGCTCTAACCTACAACAAATAAACACAAAACACATAAAAAGATACTAAAAAACAATTAAAGATAACAATAATTAAGTTTAATAACATCGAATTCATAGGTATAAAACCTACTCATCAACTGATATTAGAACTATAATATTATACCTTAACATCTCTTAGAAATCAAGTAATCGGACTACAGTGGCCGGTCAAAGTAGGCCAAACGGCCATGATTACAAAATCTGGGAAAAACCCAGAAATTTTTGAATAAAAATTCTGACATAATTTGACTGTCTTGTATCTGTTTAATCTGTTATTGTTTGGTTGATGTTGTGACATGGATATGTACACTGGTATGTTGTCTACACACTACAACTTGTAGATCACAAAATGATTAACAGGATTGATCGTGGGAGTAGCTTAAAAGTGACTGCCCGACTGATTCTTCATTTCTGGAAATGAAGAACAGCTCTGACAGCATCTTGGGACGCTTAGATCTAGCTCGTGTTAGGTTGTTTGATCATGTTGTTTGTTAGAACATGTAGTATTGAACTTTGTCTACAAGATTTATTTCATAGTTGGTCCAGAAACACTCTGTGTGATGAAAGATTGTTGGTCAAACCTGACCACTCAGTTACTGCCTTTGAAGGTTCTGGAAATGGTGAAGAACATGAAGAACGCCTATAGCGACGGTTCTGTCGCTATAGGTGGTCTTTAGCGACAGATATTAATATAATTTCTGGAAATTAATAAAAAAAAGAAAAAAATAGTTTTTAATTATTAAAAACACAAAATAAATTATTAAAAATTATTTTAAATTCTGAAAATTAGTTTTTAATTATTTTAAATATATTTCATAAATATTTAATATTTTTGGAATATTAAAAGTATTTAATTTATTTAATTATAATATTAAATAAATTATTTAAAAATGATTTTAATATTTGAAAAATCATTTAAAATTATATTATGATATAAGAAAATATTTTAAGTTATTTTTAATAACTTTTAATATTATTTGATAATTTTCATTAATAAATTAATATTAATGATAATTAAGTTATTTATTAAATGAATTAAATAAATGAATTAAAAATGATTTAATTACATTAAAAATCATTTTAAATAATGTTAAGGTATTTAAAAATATTTTAAGTTATAAAATATAACTTTTAATATTTAAAGGTAAATTTAATTAATTAATGATTATTAATTATATTAAAGTTATTTAATATTTATATTAAATAAATTAGTTTAAAAATGATTTTAATATTATAAAAATCATTTTAAATGAAAATAAAGTGTTTAAAGATATTTTAAGTTATAAAATATAACTTTTAATATTTAAGGGATATTTTCATTAATAATTTAATATTAATGATATTTAATGATTAAAGATATTAAATTTATTTAATAATTATATTAAATAAATAGTTTTAAAATGGTTTTATTTATTTAAAAATCATTTAAAAAGGATGTTAATGATTTAAAAATATTTTAAGTTATAATTATGACTTTTAATATTTGGATAAATAGTTCATTAATATTTAAATATTAATGGTAATTATTTAATAATGATTTTAGATGTTTAAGAAATAATTAAAGGTAATATAAATGTTTTAAAAATATTTTGAGTTATTATACATAACTTTAATATTTTGGCAATGGTTTCATTAATAGTTTAATATTAATTAAATATTAATGATAATAGAATTGTTTGATATTTAAATCATTTAATAATGATTCTGATATTTCAAAAATTTATGGTAAATGATAATAATTATTTAATAATTATTATAAGGCCATGAAAAATAGTGCGACTGATGTTTAAGTTATCCAAATGGATATTGAACTACGGTTTAGAGTCTTAGACTCGATATTTACCCGAAAAAGCTGTCGGTAGACCGACATGTTTTAGAAATTGATCTGGACTTAGATAATTTATTGGATATGTGTTTATTTGTGATTCAATGGTTATTAAGGTTGTGTGATAATGTGAATAGGAAATGTGCTGATTGCAATAGGCAGTGTTATGTGTACGATATGTTGTACTAATCAGTAAAATGATCTGATTAATGATAGGTTGTGATAGAAAAGGGTAGAACTAAGTTGAGAATTGTAAGCAGCGCATCAGGCAAGTATCCTAACTTTGCATTTTCTTTATGCAATGGACAGAAGTAAGAAGTTCAGAATAATTATTATTATTAATGTACAGATTGTTAAACCTATATTATATACACCCTTTGATTATCAACATGTTAGTATATGATAATTCGGATATATATATTCTGTTCGTTAATTTCTAGAAATGATTATACACGTCCCCACTTGGATAATCATTGTATTTAATCACATGTTGATACACCTTTGATATACATATATGTTGAATTATATTATTGTTGAATAAGATAAGACCTTTGTTATGAAAACCCGACAGGTATGAACATCCCAATAATAGGAAAAAATTTATGCGCCCAAGGCGGACAGAGTGAACGATAACTTTGTTCTTATACATGTAGTATTGATCAATACATGGTACAATGGGGCTGATCACCCTCCGTGCCCGTAAGTCATGACGGTTTACAGATGAATTTCTGTTCAAACCTTTTCGAAAATGAAAACAATGTTCATAGTATGTCACAGAAACCCATGTATAGTCAATACGTAGTTTCAAAAATTTAAAAGAGGGTTGTTATGATACTATTATTGGTATAGATTACTTCACAACTATTGACTGGTTGTAGAAAGGTATTATAAAGAAAACATTTAAACTCTTTCAGCTTATATATATATAAATACTTGTTGGGCACTCAAATGTTCATCCTTGCTTAATTTAAATGTTTTTCAGCTAAGTGTGAAGAACCAGAAGGCTCATGCCGAAACAAGGGAAAGGGAAAGCTAACCAAATAAGATTTGTGGTACTGTTTGTAATAGTTTTAGATTATGAAGACTATGATATTTAAATATCTAATATCATGTAATGAATGACCAAAGGTTGCGTACTTGGGAGAAAGACTCTGATGTATATGTAAATTTAAGTTAAGTTTTATATTATTGTTATTATTATTAGTATTATTCCGCTCATAGAAATGGTATCGTGAAGTACCGAATTCGGGTTTCAAGTATCCGGATTCGGGGGCCTCACAAGTTGGTATCAGAGCTATAGGGTTAGAAACCTTAGGTGAGTTAGACCTTAGGCTATAACCTTAGAACAGAGGGAAACGTTGAAAATATAAATAACTCATATAGAGTTTAAAATAGATGAATCAGATAAATTCATCGTCAAACAAACTAAAAGATAACTTATATAAAACCTTTATGTGTTATGTGTATATAATATATGTTAATCAAAATAATTTATGTGTGTAGATGTCGGGTGGAAAAGGCTTGCTATATGCTTATAACATGAAGAAGAATCAAACCCATACACCTAAGCTGATATCGAAGCCAATAGCTGAAATAGAAGCTCACAATGAAAACGACTTGGATGAGGTGCTCATCATAGAAAATATAGTACCAAATCTGAAAATGGTGGAGCTGACAGATAGTGATTCAGACACTAAAGTTGAAGCCGAACAAGCATCAACGGAGGTACAGAATCTGAGGAACAAGGTTTCTTCTCTGGAAAGGCTATAGGAGATAGAAAAGCTATTAAATAGTCAACTGCGTCAGGCATTAATAGAAACAATGGAAGACCATGGTAAGCTTAAAATCCAAATTGATCAGATAGGAGCCTCAAGCAACATCTCGTGTGTATCTCCGAGAGATAAGGGAAAAAGAAAGGTAGAAAACTATGATTTAGGAAAACCTGATAAGAAGAAAAGGAAAAGAATTTGTTATCTTTGTGGATATGAGGGACACACTACTCTGTACTGTCCTGACTATAAACCAGGAGCATATTTTGTCTGTGGAAACGAAGATCATCAGGCAAGAAGTTGTCCAAGAAAGAAGGCGTAGTAAATAGATAGTATAGGTTATGTTGTGTAAGCGTGTTTAATATTATATGTGTGCTTAATATGTATGTGTAATGCATTATTATAAAACTTTTTTGCAAGTGGTGATGTAAATCCCGACTTTTGTAGTCACAATGGGATAACTAATGTTTAAAGCACTCTGTTCTGTGATATGTAAGATATTTCGAAAGCAATGAATGAATATGAATCAAAGTTTGAGTTATGAAACAAGTTTAATAAGCTTAAACTTATATGATAAAGTTTAGAATGTAAGTTAATTTATGGTTTTTACTTAACCAGATAATGCCGCCAAGACGTCAAACTCGAAATCAGAGGGCAGAAGAGTCTGTCAACAATGTTGAAGGACAACAACAAGCGGACCCAATGCAGCAGTTTGCGAATATGGTAGCTCAGGCTATGCAACAAGGAAACCAGTCGAATAATCACTTGGCGAATTTTAAAGATTTTAAGGCTGTAGGACCGCCAGAATTCAAAGGTACGACTGACCCTGTAGAAGCCCAAACATGGGTTAAGGAAATTGAGAAGGCGTTTATAATAGCTAGGGTAGCTGAGGGGAAAAAGTCCTCTTTTTCCACCTACATGATGAAGGGTGAAGCAAATTTTTGGTGGGAAGCAAATCAGGTGAGGGCAGGAGTAGGTGTGGTAACATGGGATAGATTTAAGACTTTATTTTTCGAGAACTATTTTTCAGCTAGTATGCAGTCTAGAATGGAGGTAAAATTTCTGGAATTGAAGCAAGGGGATATGTCGGTGGCGGAATATGCCGCGAAATTCAATGAGTTAGCTAGGTTTGCTCCGCATCAAGTCGATACGGAGGCTAGGAAGGCGAGGAGATTTGAGCTAGGATTAAAACCTTGGCTCTATAACAAGGTAGCAGTGTTGCAGATCCCAACATTTACAGCACTCATGGAGAAGGCGATAATTGCGGAAGAGGGAAGTGAGGCTATGAGCCTCTACAATAAGGAGAAAAAGAACAAGGGCAAGATCGAGGGAGCTGAGAAGGTGAGAATTAATAGTGGAAGCAGGTGTGTTGATGGAAAAAGGAATGGGAACTATTTTGGCAATGTCCAGGTTAAACAGGAAGGTGTTAAGAAACCAGCGGTGCAGTGCAAAACGTGTGGAAAGAACCACTCTGGGGAGTGTTTGAAAGGGAAATTTGTGTGTTATAAATGTGGGCAGGAGGGTCATATCTCTCCCAATTGCCCAAATCCTAGAATGAACAGTGGTTGTTTTATTTGTGGATCATTGGAGCATAGGGTTAAGGATTGTCCGAACAGGAGGGTAGAGGCTGGTAGTGTGAATACTAGTAAGGGTAGTGGAACATTAGCAATCACGGGACCGACATCATCGAACAAACCATCAAAGTCAACATCAAGAGTCTTCAATATGACGGATCAAGACACGGTGGCAGCTGGAAATGCAGTTCCAGGTAATATTCGAATAACTTTTAATTGCATATTTGTAATTTTTCTAATTATAGTAAATTATTTTATAAAGCAATTTGAAGGAGGAATTTGAGTTCTTTTAGAAATCAAATTTCTGTTTAATTAGAAAGACAAGCTTAATGTGATTAGTTAAAGATCAGTTCGATCAAAGTTGATCGAGATCTATTTGCGAAGATTGTGTATGCTATGAAACCAATTATGTGTAGGTTTTTAAGTAGTGATTCCGGGGACGGAATACCTATAAGGGAGGGTGAATGTGACAACCCGATATTTTCTATATAAATAAATCATAAATTTTGCATATAAATTTTTCTTTATTTTAAGGATGAGGATTTGTACAAGATTATGTGTATATGTATTTATGTGGTAAATAAAAATATATTTATTACATGAATATTTACAAGTAAATTTATTGTAGAATTATTGATTATAATAAAGTGTATTTTTATAATAATTAATTTTAAGATAGAAATGTTTTTATTAATTATTTTCCATGAATATATAATCATATATTATTTAAATAATAAATGAAGTGATTTTTAGAATAAATATAATAATTATTTTATTATATGAATTTTTGTACAGATTATTAAGTTAAATATTTTACAGGAGAATTTCACCAAGTATAGGGAAGTCCACATATACAGGTTATTCCAACAGAATAATAAAGAATGGAATAACAGAAGTTCTCTGCATGAATACAAAAGAAATAATACCCCCTACCTTAAGAAGAAGAGTACTAGATATATAAGTAGTGAAGTAGCAGAATACTTTTTTTCGTTCTCTCTATAGTTTATCTCTCTAGAGTTTCAGTGAATTCGTAAGAAAAAAATGAAGGAATGAGCTTCTATTTATAGAAAAATGGACAGCATAGTAACTAACTCACGAACGGTCCAAATTGATTTACTTTAATCTGACGGTCCATATTTAAAGCAAAATATTTTAAATAAAATATAATATATTCTATTTATAATCTAATAAAATGAATAACTTTATAAAAGATTTTACTATGCAAATACTATGCAGTCACTATGCAAATACTATGCATAATAAAATATAATATATTCTAATTATTGTCTAATAAAACAGATAACTTTATAAAAGTATTATGTTTTATATAAAAAGCTTTTTTGTTTTATTACATTAATAAGACCAATAAAACAAAACTGAGTGACTTATCACATAAGTATCAATATCGTGTGCTACTATGCAAACCACGCGTATTACTGTACTTTTACTACCGTGTAGTTCAACAGTATTAATCGTAAAACTTCTCCCATTATTTTTAATAAAATATTTTTGTCGTTTTCTCAATCCGACAATACTTTCGTTGTGGGGTCCACCAATGATTGTGCCATTGTGCGAATATTCCCCGACCAATCGAATATTATATACAACTTACGTACTTTGCAAAATTTATAAATATTACCCACAACTATAACATTATATCAAATTTACTCCATAATATTCAAAAATGATATTTATAGAAAATTCATCTTTATTCAAAAAGTTGGGGTCTTACAACCTCCCCTTCTTATGAAATTTCGCCCTTAAAATTAGGGTACGTACCTGGTATGTCGAAGAGGTAAGGATACCTTGATTTCATTTCAGATTCTAACTCCCAAGTCATTTCCTCAATATCGTGGTTTCTCCACAAAACTTTGACTTGAGGTATAACCTTGGAGCGTAGAATATGTTCCTTCTTATCCAAGATTTGAACATGAACCTCTTCATATGTCAAATCTTCCGCTATTTCATCCGATTCTAACTCAATAATGTGGTTCGGGTCTTTCACATATTTATGTAACATGAATATGTGAAAAACGTTATGAACACGAGACATACTTGGCGGTAAAGCGAGTCTATAGGCCACAGTTCCTGCTTGATCGAGGATTAACAATGGGCCTTTGCATTGACAATATCGCATTCGCACTTGCATATGATCTTCTACTCAATGCGTCAGCTACCACGTTCTTTTTTCCAAGATGGTATTAGATGGTATGATCATAATCTTTCAACAGTTCAAGCCAACGTCGTTGTTTCATGTTGAGTTCCTTTTGTGTGAAGAAATATTTTAGGCTTTTATGATCCGTAAAGATCTCCACTTTCTCCGCATACAAGTAATGCCTCAAAATCTTTAGTGCGAAGACAACAGCTGCCAACTCTAGATCATGAGTGGGATAATTCCTCTCATATTCTTTGAATTGTCTTGAGGCATAGGCTATGACTCTCCCATGTTCCATGAGAACACATCCCAACCCTTTGCCCGAAGCATCACTATAGATGACAAATCCCTCCGAGCCAGATGGTATAGTTAGAACAGGTGCTGAAATGAGTCTCCTCTTGAGTTCTTGAAAACTCTTCTCACATTCTTCGCTCCAACTGAACTTTGTATCTTTCTGAGTCAGCTGAGTTAATGGACTAGCAATTCGAGAAAATCCTTCCACGAATCTCCGATAATAACCAGCTAAATTGAGAAAGCTACGTACTTCGGTCACTGATTTAGGTTGCTCCCAGCTTTGAATAGCTTCAATCTTTGCTGGGTCAACAGATATTCCATAACATGATACCACGTGCCCAAGGAATACTACTTCCTCAAGCCAGAACTCGCATTTCTTCAACTTGGCATAAAGCTTATATTCACGAAGCTTTTGGAGTGTCAGCCTCAAGTGTTGCTCATGTTCTTCACGACTTTTGGAATAAATAAGGATGTCATCAATAAAGACGACCACAAAGTGATCCAAATATTCCTTGAATACTCGGTTCATCATATCCATAAAGGCAGCAGGAGCATTAGTCAATCCAAAGGACATGACTAGGAATTCATAATGCCTGTACCGAGTTCTAAAAGCCATCTTTGGAATGTCATCGGTTCTAATCTTCAATTGGTGATATCCGGAACGAAGATCAATATTTGAAAAGAATTTGGCTCCTTGTAACTGGTCAAACAGGTCATCAATACGTGGCAATGGGTACCTATTTTTGATGGTGACATGATTCAACTCCCGATAATCAATACAAAGTCGCATACTCCCATCTTTCTTCTTCACAAATAGAACAGAAGCACCCCAAGGAGAAGTACTAGGACGAATAAAGTCAATGTCTAACAATTCCTGCAGTTGGGTCTTTAACTCCTGAAGTTCAATAGGAGTCATTCGATATGGGGCTTTGAAAATAGGTTTTGTACCAGGTTCAAGGTCGATACAAAATTTAATTTCACGCTCTGGGGGTAGGCCAGGAAGTTTTTCAGGGAATACGTCAGGAAATTCATTAACAATAGAAATATCATTCAAAATTAACGTATTTTTGTTTAGATCCGTGACATGAGATAAGAAAACTTGACATCCGTTTTTCAATAAACGAATAGCTTTATGGCTTGAGATGACCGTGACTGACTTTAATGATTTTGTCGCTTGAATTCGCATAATAGGTTAATTAGGAATATGAAAGCTAACAACCTTACAAAAACAATCAATTTTTGCATGATGAGTAGTTAACCAATCAATCCCTAGAATCACGTTAAATGCAAGTATTTTTAATGAAATAAGATTGACAGGTAATGTGAGGGTACCGATTTGAACCAAACAAGACTTATAAACAGTGGATGTAATGAAGGTTTCTCCCAACGGAGTTTCCACAGATAAGTCAACGTCTAATTTCTCCGGAGTCAAATTTAATCGTTGAGCGCAAGTAGGAGAAATAAAAGAATGGGTAGAATCGGTATCAAATAAAGTATAGACTCCGCTAGAGTTTATGATAAGCTTATCTGTGATGATCTCATTCGGGTTCCTTGCTTTCTGGGAGGTCACAACAAACACTCTCCCTTACACTATGACTTTTCTGGGACGGCCTTTGGTGCCACCATCCTAACTGAACTTGTCTTCGGTGAATGACAAAATTGGGCTAGGCGACCTTTTCTTCCCATAATTATAACATGCTTTGGACGGCATCGCGCAGATTGGACTGATATGTCCCTCCCTTCCTCATTTGAAGCATATGATAGGTGGTCGTTCTCCTTCCTTAACAACGGGTGTTGGTGCTGACGTCTTTCCATCATTATTGAATCTCCTCTTCTTGAAATGTCCATTCTTATTGCTTTGGCCCTGATTACCACTGTAGTGGTTACCATTTCTGGCCTGTTGATTCCCTCCACACTTGTTGTCACCACTTCGATGACTGCTCACACTGGTATTATCATTTTGTCGGCTGCTCTATTTTAGTTGCGTTGACTCATTATCGCGCTCCACTAACTGAGCCCTATTTACAATATCTGAATATAAACACAGTTTATGAGAAATAAGATGTTGACGTATCTCCGGCTTCAAACCTCTTAAAAACATATGCATCATTCTCTCTTCATTATCCACTAAGTGGGACGCAAACTGGGACAACTCGGCAAACTTGGCTTCGTACTGCGACATGATCATATTATTCTGCTCCAACTTGATGAACTCCACCTCCTTCATGTGACAAATACTTTTGGGAAAGTACTTGTCGTTGAATAGTTCTTTGAACTTCTCCCAAGACATTTTCAGTGTGGTAGGTTGAGTACGCTTTACCGATTCCCACCAGTAATCTGCCTCTCCTCGCAACAAAAAGGCGGCAAAGGGAACCTTTTGCTCCTCGGAGCATCCCAAGACATCAAATATCTTGGTGATCTGCTTTATCCATGCTTCCGCCTTAAGTGGTTTTGGCTCTCCAATAAACTCTGGTGGTCCCAGCTCGTTGAACTGTTTAGCGGTGACCGTAGAGAGTTTCCAGTGTTTCCACCTATATTTTGGATAGGTATACATCACTCATCTTGAGTCACCAAATACATGGTACAAAATTCAAATACAACTTAATTATAGAACAGTCGTGTAAAATACGACTAAACATATGATGTGAGTTTTAATACAAATATTGTCATCTAGACAATATACAAACTCAATGGGGTCCTCATTACATTTATTGTCACACTATTTAACAGAATAGTGAGGACTACTAATACTATCTTCTGGACCATCACTCCGTTCCCCAACTCGTCCCAGTTATATTCTCATTTCCTGAAGAGAATAGTGAAAGAAAGGGTGAGCCCAACTAGCCGAGTAAGAAATATTAAAACTAAGATAATGCAAAATAAATTATCATTAGCCTTAAACAGTGTTAAACTGATACAATATAACAAACATCAAGTTTAACTGCAACGGAACAAGCAATCCGTTAAAAGAGTCAAGTAGAGAATAAAATCTACTATCTTCTATGATTTAAAAGGTTTTTCATCACTTTTATTGCTGGGACTCAGCTTAATAAATAATCCACATCATCGAATCACCCCTGCACTACAGCCAAGGATATTCTTTAGTATCACAACCACAACTATCCATGCACTACGGGCCAAGAATATTTGTGTATTCATTAATGGTCATGATCATGCCAACAACTATCCATCAATGTACTACAAGCCAATGAGGACTTTTACGACATCATTTGTAACATTACGGTCATGATTACACCGAATAATCCCTGGTCATAATCATACCAAATCCATCTATGCACTACAGGCCACAGATAACTTTAAAAAAATATAAACATGAGGATGATGACAACGATATAAGAATTCAATAAAACAAGTTCAAGAATTAAGTTATTCAGGAACTAATAACTTCCAAATTGTCAACATGATACTTCTTTGTAGAGTGAAATTAAAGAATGCTCAGAAGAATATTTTTGCGAAAAGATACTGGATGAAGCACAAATATCAAGGATATTCCACTAATTTCATGGAATATAGAAGTCAAAACTTTAACCAACTGAGTATAATAAAGAATGGAATAATAAAAGAAATTGCCATACATGCGGTACTTCGCATAAATAGGTTATTCCAACAGAATAATAATAATGGAACCAGGTCAGGCGAAATTCGCACCGACAGGATGTTCCAACAGAATAATAAAGAATAGACTAACAACAGAAATCATCATGCATGCGATACTTTGCATAGAAAGGTTATTCCAATAGAATACTAAATAACAGAACCAGGTCATGCGTAATACGCACCGACAGGATGTTCCAACAGAATATTAAAGACGGAACCAGGTCTGGCGTAAAATGCACAGACAGGATATTCCAACAGATTAATAAAGAATAGAATAATATAAGAATTTCACCAAGTATAGGAAAGTCCGCATATACAGGTTATTCCAACAGAATAATAAAGAATGGAATAACAGAAGTTCTCTTCATGAATACAAAAGAAATAATACCCCCTACCTTAAGAAAAAGAGTGCTAGATATATAAGTAGTGAAGTAGCAGAATATTTTTTTTCTTTCTCTCTATAGTTTATCTCTCTAGAGTTTCAGTGAATTCGTAAGAAATAATGAAGGAATGAGCTTCTATTAATAGAAAAATGGACTGCATAGTAACTAACTCATGAACGGTCCAGATTGATTTACTTTAATCTGACGGTCCATATTTAAAGCAAAATCTTTTAAATAAAATATAATATATTTTATTTATAATCTAATAAAACGAATAACTTTATAAAAGATTTTACTATGCAAACACTATGCATAATAAAATATAATATATTCTAATTATTATCTAATAAAACAGATAACTTTATAAAAGTATTATGTTTTATATAAAAAGCTTTTCTGTTTTATTACATTAATAACACCAATAAAACAAAACTGAGTGACTTATCACATAAGCATCAATAATCAATACCATGTGCTACTATGCAATCACGCGTATTACTGTACTTTTACTACCGAGTGGTTCAACAGTATTAATGGTAAAACTTCCGCCGTTATTTTCAATAAAATATTTTTGTTATTTTCTCAATCCGACAATACTTTCGTTGTGGGGTCCACCAATAATTGTGCCGTTGTACGAATATTCCCTGTTAAAATGAATATTCCCCGACCTATCGAATATTATATACAACTTGCGTACTTTGCAAAATTTATAAATATTACCTACAACTATAACATTATATCAAATTTACTCCATAATATTCAAAAATGATATTTATAGAAAATTCATCTTTATTCAAAAAGTTGGGGTCTTACAGCCTCTCTCCCCGATTGGACTACATTGGACAAAGTATCAGCCGACTTTGGGGATATAGCCAAAGAGCATGTGAAAGAGATGATTGAACTCCTGGACAACTTCCCGAAGAAGGAGTGGAGTTACAGTCTTCTTACCAAGCAAGCTTGGTTATATGACCACAAATGTAAGTCTCAAATTTTTATCGAAATGAAATTTCTGAGTTTATTATTGTAAACAGATCTAACAAAATGTATTTTTCTGTTGCAGTATCTTTGATTAAACCTTCATCGATGGACCGAAGGGACTTGGAAAAGTTTCTCTCGGGCAAAGCTCTATCACCCCCTACTACTGAAACCCCCCAGGAAGAAATTCCGGCTTCTGAGGCCCCAAATGCCGAAGATCTTCCAATAGAACCTGAAGTTGCTGAAGAGGTTCTCCGACCTCGCAAGAAGAAGAGAGTTATTCGAAAGACAAGAGATATCTCCCAAGAATCCCAACCAATCTCTACCTCCAGCTTGATCGATATTCCTGCAAACGAACGGATGCAGGCTCTTCGTATCAAGAAAAGGCGGGTTAAGGTAATTCCTTTGACTGCCAACGAGCTTCGGGTTCCCACTAGCCCAACGGAAATTCAGGTTTCTGAAGAGGAACATGAAGAATAACTTGAGGCTTCAATTCCTTCTCGTAAAAGAAAACATCCTTCGAATGATCAGCCGCCACCACCCGAAGGACCTACTCCAGATCAACCAAATTCATCCTCCATCCCTTCACCAACTCGGAAACCTACTCCTGTTCGTTCTCCATCCCCGAAGGAAAAAAAACATGGATCCTTCACCATCACCTCCCCGTGAAGAACGTACGCCCTTTCTTTCAAGGCCGTCTGTTGATGAGTTCCAGAATGATGCGATGGGGTCTCCAACTGTATGGCCCCAATTTAATGCCAATTTCCCTTTCCAACTCTTCAACTCATTTGTCAGGGAGACCGATGAACATCGTTTGGCAACATTTCAATAATAGACCTTATCAAGGAAGGCATGAGCTATCACGCCAAGGTAAATATTTATCTGTCTATTCATTTGAATTTATATGTATCTCTTTGAATTAACTGACGGATTGTCTGTGAACATCTATAGGCGAATGCTGTCTTCGGGCGTCTTCTCCCATGTTACCAAGAAGCTGAAGCCGAAGAGGATGCAGCCAGACGGGAGAACATCATTCTGAAGTCAGCTTTGACTAAAGAAAGAGGTGACCTCGGTACCGCCCTCTTTAACAATGAAATCCTCTAGAGGGATCTAACTCAAAGAATGGAGGAGTTGAAGATCTGTAAAGAAGAACTGAAGAAGACGAAGACTAGTCAACAAGAGATGATGAGTCTGAACGTCGATCTTGACACGCAGAACCTCGCTCTGAGGCTAAGAAATGAAGAACTCTGTATAGCCAATCAGAGCTTGGCGATATAAGTTGACTATCTTCAGGAGCCGGCTCGCGATGACAAAGAGAGAAATTTGAACATACGTCCCGAGCTTCAGGGTATGCTGAAGGCCTTGGAGGATTTAGGTCCCCCCTTGACCGAAGAGCTTCGCCAGCAAATCCAGGACGAATACCGGAAGTCAAATGAGCCGAATGAGAATGTAGTTCATATGTTTTCTGAAGGTTATTATGAATGCCGAAGAAAGGATAAGGCAAAACTTGTCACGGCCAAGGCTGATCCTACCATTCTCGATTCCTCCGAAGATGAAGCAGCAACCTGAATATGAATCTCTATCTTTTTAGCTTATAGGATTTCTGTAAAAAAAATTGTGTCTTTTTGTCCTTCTTGTTATTAACAATATATTAATGAAATACCAGTCTTTTTCCTTATTACTCCTTTGTTATTAATTTATGTCAATACTTTAATATCACCCAACTTGAAAAATGTACAAACTTTTTATGAACTTAACTTAAACTGTTAATGAATAACTAAACAAGTTATATAACAGATAAGATGAAGTTAAGTAATGAGGCAATTCAAACTCAACACTTAGAAAAATGTAGGTAATAAAGTAAATGAATACTTATTCGTTACCGAAGTGCGAGATAGATCTGCTTCATAGGGAATTTGTTTGTCACAAAGGGCCTAACAAACCCACAAGATGACATTTGCCTACCACGAAGGGCCTGACAAAGTCTAAAGAATGACAATTGCCTACCACAAAGGGCCTGACAACGTCTAAAGGACGACAGTTGCCTACCACGAAGGGCCTGACAACGTCTAAAGGATGGCATTTGCCTACCACGAAGGGCCTGACAAACCCATAAGGATGACAATTGCCTACCACGAAGGGCTTGACAACGTCTAAAGGATGGCATTTGCCTACCACGAAGGGCCTGACAAACCCATAAGGACGACAATTGCCTACCATGAAGGGCCTGACAACGTCTAAAGGATGGCATTTTCCTACCATGAAGGGCCTGACAAACCCATAAGGACCACATACCATTAATGCTACCATCGAATGGTCAGCGAGTCCACCCGAACCTCCTTACACCAATGTAATGAACAGCAACGAAGACAATACTTGTTGAGAAAAAAGGATTTTTTTATTGATGAGGACTTAAACATTTACAGACTTTCGGTGTACTGACACTGTATCTACTGAAAGTATTTCCGAAGTCTGCCTGCATGCCAAGAATTCTTTATTTCTGATCCGTCAATGCCCTTAACCGATAAGTCCCCGGCTTCGGTACTTCGATGACTTCATACGGTCCTTCCCAGTTTGGCATCAGCTTTCCCAAATTCTGAGGCGTAGATGCTTCGACTTCTCTAAGAACAAAATCTCCTACTTCAAATCTGTGAAGCTTTACCCCCTTATTGTAATGTTTAGCCACTCTTCGATGATAGGTTGCCAATCTGACCAAGGATGTTTCTCTGACTTCTTCAAACAAATCAAGATTAACCTTTAGCCCTTCTTCGTTGTAGATCTCTTTGAATTGACTGACCCAAAGACTTGGAGATCCAATTTCAACTGGGACTAAGGCATCAGTACCATAGGCCAATATTAAAGGTGAATCCCCCATTGTAGTCCTCGGAGTAGTCCGATAAGCCCATAGCACGCTGAGTAATTCTTCTGGCCATCTTCCCTTAGCTTCATCCAGTCTACGCTTGATCCCATTCAATAGCGTTATGTTGGTCACTTCGACTTGCCCGTTTGACTGAGGATGAGCTACTGAAGTCTTCCTGTGCTGAACTCCCAACTCCTTCAAAAATGCTTCAAATTTTGATCCCACAAACTGACGTCCGTTGTCCGATATCACCACCTTAGGAATTCCGAAACGAAACACTACTGACTCCTTCATGAACTTCAAGCATTCATGTTCCGTTATTAACTTAAGTGGCTTCACTTCTACCCATTTGGTCATATAGTCAATGGCAACTATAACAAAACTGACCTGACCTTTAGCTTTCGGCAATGGACCCAGTATATCAAACCCCCAGATAGCAAAGGGTATAGGAGATAGGATCGAGTATAGTTCTTCTGGTGGCTGATATGGGATCGGACTGTTGAGTTGACACTTATCATACTTCTTGACATACTCCGTTGCTTCCTTGAAGATGGTGGGCCAGTAGTACCCCTGACGAAGTACTTTGTAGGCTAATGACTTAGTACCCATATGGTCACCACAGATGCCTTCGTGAACTTCTTGGAGAGCATATTCAGCTTTGTACGGATTCAAACATTTCAGTAATGGAGATGAGAAGGCCCTTCGAAAAAGATCTCCATCTATCAAAATGAAGTTAGCACTTTTATATTTGATTTTCTTGGCCAGCATCTGATTCGAAGGAAGGACGCCATCTGCCAGATACTCTAGATATGGGGTCAACCAGTAGTTGGTATGATCAATGCACATTACTGATTCATGATGAACGCTAGGATGCTGGAGAATTTCCTAGTAAACGGGTCCATCAAAAATGTTAGCATCCGTAGTGGCCAGCTTCGAGAGTTCATCGACAATGGAATTGTTACTACTCTCTACTCCCTGGAATTCATACGATTGGAAATACTGGAGCCAATCTTTCAATTCTGCCAGGTATTTGACCATCCTTGGACCTCGAGCATCATACTCCCCCGAGAGCTGTTTGACGACCAACTGAGAATCACTGAAGATGACTATTCTCTGCACTTCAAGACTCTTCGCCAGTCGTAACCCTGCGAGCACCGCCTCATACTCAGCTTCGTTGTTCGTTGCTCTGAAGTCAAATATGATGGCCTGCTGCACTTTGAATCCCTCTGGACTTGTCAAAATGATCCCTGCTCCACTGATGTCCAAAGTAGAAGACCCATCTGCATACAGCGTCCACAAGCTCTGCTTCTGTTGAAGGACTGCAACTACTTTATCAGACCCCTCAGCTTCTGCCACAGCTTCATCTGCTTCAGAAAATGAACACTCGACCACAAAATCAGCCAAAGCCTGTCCCTTGATGGCAGTTCGGGGATGATATTCAATAAAAAATTGGGACAACTCCATAGTCCATGCAGCTAATCTCCCCGAGACCTCAGGTTTGCCCATAATTTTCTTCAAAGGCTGATCCGTGTAGACTACTAACAACCTACCCTAGAAGTATTGCCTAAGCTTTCGACTAGCAATTATTAAAGAAAAAACAAACTTTTCAATGTTTGAGTACCTTGTTTCAGCATCCTAAAGGACATGGCTTACATAGTAAATCGGGTGCTGCTTACCCCCGACTTCTTGCACCAAAACTGCTCCTACGGCCAATGAACTAGCTGCCAAGTACAAATACAGAGGCTCTACAGGAGCGGGGCTTCACCAACAAAGGTGCCGAAGACAAATAGGACTTGATGCTCTGAAAGGCGTCCTCACATTCTAAAGTCCATTGGAACGTCTTTACATTCTTCGGCCCTTTCAATGTATCAAAAAATGACAAACACCTTTCTGCCGACTTGGACATGAACCTCCTCAAAGCTGCAATCCTTCCAGTCAGACGTTGGACATCTTTAAATGACTGAGGAGTCTTCATGTTCAAAATTGCTTGGATCTTCTATGGGTTGGCTTTGATTCCTCTCTGACTGACAAGATAACCCAGAAACTTGCCAGCCCCTAATCCGAAGGTGCATTTAGTAGGATTCAGTCTTAAATTGTGATGACGAACTATCTGAAAGCATTCTTCTAAATCGTCCAAGTGTTTCTGTACCTGCATGCTTTTGACAATCATGTCATCCACATACACCTCCATATTCTTGCCCAATTAATATCTGAAGACGTAATTCATCATCCTCTGGTATGTGGCCCCGGCATTGATTAGGTCAAAGTTCATTTTCTTATAGGCATATACTGAACGATGCGTAATGAACGCCGTCTTCGGTATATCCTTTTTACACATAGAAATTTGATGATACCCAGAGAATGCATCCATGAAGTTCAATAAAGCATACCCCGAAGTCGCATCGATGAGTTGGTCGATGTGGGGCAGCGGGTAGAAATCCTTAGGACAAGCTTTGTTTAGATCTGTATAGTCGATGCAAACTCGTCATTTCCCATTCTATTTCTGGACCAGCACCACATTTGCCATCCACTGCGGGTAGTTGATCTCAAAGATGAAATCAGCAGCTAACAGCTTGGCAATATCTTCATCGATGATTCGCTGGCGCTCAGGCGCAAAGATCCTCCTCTTCTGCCGAACTGGCTTCTTTGACGAGTCCACTTCTAATCGATGCTCAGCAATCTCCCTGCTCATTCCCGGCATGTCTTGAGGTTCCCACGCAAAGATGTCAACATAACATCTTAAGAGTTCCATGAGGTTCGTCCGGAGAGGTTCCGGCAGACCCAAACCTATTTTTACTGTCTTGTTCGCCTTGCCAGGAATGAGCTCGATCTCCTCTGTTTCCCCAGCTGGCATGACTAATGGCTCTGAACTGCTCTCAGTGAAGGGCTCGATCTCTATCGCCATGGTCTATTTTTGCTTCGATACCCCCACTCCCGAAGTGATCACAACATTTCTATAACATCTTCTGGCCAGATCTAGATCTCCTTTCACCTCACCAACCCCATGAGCCATAGGAAATTTGATTTTGAAATGAGGGATTGAGGTTACAGCTTGTAAAGCAATTAAAGTAGGCCTCCCCAGAATGGCATTCCAGGCAGAATCTATATGCACAACATAAAATTTGTAAATTATTTCTACCTGTTGGGGGGCCATTCCGAAGATGATCGGTAGTTCAATAGTTCCAGCCACCTTGACTGGATCGTTGCTGAAACCGTACAAAGGAGCCTCCTGTCCAATCTCCATATTTTGCCCATCTAGATGCATCCTCTGATAAGCGTGGGCATATAGAATATACACAGAAGACCCATTATCAATCATCATTCGCTTCATATCCACCGAACCCACTTGCGCCGTCAGCACCAATGATCCCTCATGCGGTTCGATGGTTTCCGAAGGGTAATCCTCGTCAGTAAAGGAAATTACCGTACCAGGATAGGGTTTGTCAGTCTTCGGGAGGGTACCCGTCACCGACATGACCGAATCTAGGTAGCTTCGACGCTTCTTTCCAACAAGCTTTCCAGAAGTTCCCCCGGTGATGACATCTACCACATACCTTGCAGGCTGTCCAGAAGCTGGCAATGCTTACTGAACTGGCTGAGCCGCCTGAACAGGCTCTCTACCCCTCTGTTGAGCTTGTTGAGTCGTTCTGGCAGCCACATACTGAAATAAGGCTCCACCTTGAACCTTCCTCTCGATAAAGTCCTTCAGACTAGCACAATCATTTGTATCATGACTGGAAGCTTGATGATATTCGCAATACTTACGAGAGTTACCTTTATCGGGCTTAATGTTATCTCGAGGTGGTTCGAAAATAGGTTGATTTTTGATTTGGTCCAAGATGACAGTCCTATCAGTATTGAGTGTAGTGTACGTCCTATTAACTCTTTGGGCAGGAGCGGACGAACGACCATCCCCTTGTCTCCAGTTGTTATTGTACTTTTTTGACCCACCATCATAGCGGTCTTTATTCCCTTCACTCTTCTTCTGGTCCCCGTTTGTTCTGTCTAGATCTGTCTCCTTAAGTCGATCTAAAGAAAGTCGTTTGAGACTATTCATGGCCTCCTCTACCACGATATAGCCTTCTGCTTTGTCGAAGGCTTCAGCGAGACTCTTCGGGTGGTGAAACATCAACTTCTTCACCAACTTTTTTGATTTGACCAGATCTAACCCATTCTGAAAAAGTCCGACGGCTTGCAAATCATTCAGGTCTGTCACTTGGCCGACTGCTTCACGGAACCATTTTTTGAAGTTCCATCAATTCTTTAACCAGATACTCCACTCCTTCTGGTTGAGATGATGCTTCTTTCTCCGGCGACTCTTTCCTCTTCTGAGTAGACCGGCCTTTTACCATAGAGCCACCAACTTTGGAGGGACTTTTCTGATGATGAGGGTCCACAGGGCGGAGTACCCTCAGTGGACTCTCAGGAGTGTGAGCTCTGGATCTGCTTTGTCCCTGAACTCGGTCGTTGTTATGAGAATGTGCAAGGCAGATTGTCTTCTTTGTATTCTCGGGAGTGTACTCCCTGGATCGATCTCTCTGTTTGCTTTGACCCTGCTCCTTAGAACCGATAGGGTGAGGTACCCTCTTCGATCTTTGAGGAGTAGGGCTTCTGGATTTTCTTCGATCTCGAGGTTGGCCCCGAGATTCACGACCTAAATGGGCATGTTCCTTCCCACTCCGATGCCCACGCTCTTCGGACTGAACACAGCTGGAAGCTTCGTCCCTTATCTCCGCCATCCGAGACATCTGCTTAGCTATATCATGTCGTTGCTTCAAAAGTACCTCCATGGCCCTATCTATTTCGTCTTCCATCTTGGCCAGCTTGGAGGCCTTATCATCCTGATCATCTCGGTATCGAGTTCTAGGCGAGGTGCCTTCTACCCGTTTCCGACCATGACCAGATCCTTTTTCAGCCGTGAAAACCAACCTTCGTTTAGCGTTACCCACGACCTTCGGACGAAAATCTTCTAATGGACATTTGGAAGCTGTGCTAGCATGAGCACTTACTGCAGGTCCCAAACGATCTTTGACGGATATTCGTGGTACGGATTCACTTGCAGCCATCGGCTGTCTTTCAGGTGTAGGCGTTCTACTCTTCCCCATGGATTCCGACGTAGAACGAACACAGTTTGTGATTGAAAATACTTAGGACACTAGAACTCATCCCTCCTTCTAGCGCCAATGTTAACGCCAAGATCTTTCCTCACGTCTCAATCACGTAAGACGTGTCAGATATCCTGCACATTTCAACAAGTCAACACCAAAAGCTTGACGGCTTGACCATCGGAGGATAGCTCCGGCGTGAGAATCAGTATCGGCGATCACAAGGTTAACAATGTAGGAAAAAAATGTCTAGTGCTTGAGAGAGAATAATAGTTTTGTTTAGTGATTTGTTACCCACCTTCCTTGTGTGATCGTTGCCCCATATGCACTCCAGACCCGGTTTACCGTGCCACCCACTATCCCTGACACAACCCTCTCCCACGTCTGATGATTCACCTGCTACTCCATCACATTTGTCCACCGCCGGCTATTACAGTCACATCCTTATTAATGCCATGCAGACGGTGGCAGAGATAACAGTCAACTGTTATCTTTTGTCATGATTACCAGCCAAAGATAGGATAAGAGACGATTTGCATAATGGATCGATCCAATGACTAAGCCCAATAATAAAGATGACCCATCTGACCAGATCCAAACGAAATGACCCAATAGAATAATCAAATAACTCGGCCCAATCTATTCGGTCCAAAAGGTAAAATACACCGGTCCAAGGGAGGAGCCCATTCGGCCTGGCCCAATACAAAAAGTATTATGGCCCAACAATATGTATAGAACGGAATGACTTAAGGAATGAAATATCTTCAAGAATGGAATAGGAATGTGAATAGAATGGGAGTTCTAATTTTTATGTTTGGTTTGTCCATTCATTCCTTTATGAATAAAATCATCATTCTAATTTAGGTGTTTAGTTTATATGAATTTTTTTTGTTTTTATATACTATAAACTTATAAAATGAATGAAAAATAATCTTGCGAGGTTATTATGTATAAATTTGAAATTCTTTTATTCTATTTTTTTTAAAAAAATTGTGTGAAAATTATATTTTATTCATTTTTTTTATTTTTTAAAAACGGTGTAAATAAGTATAAATATATATAAGCAATCAGTGAAAACATAAATCATAATATTTTAATATTTTTACTGCAAAAAATGTAGGAAAAGAAAAGAAATGATGATAGTGAAGAGAAGAGGAAGGAGGTTGGCATAAACTCGCTTATTTAGTAAAAAATAAAAAAATAGCTTTTAGATTTGGAAGAGAATAACTGAATGGAATAGAAATTGACTAACTAAACATGTCCATAAGTTGGTTCCATTCCAAGCCCATTCCATTAAGTTTTCATTTTGTAGTATTGAATATACCTTGAAACACACACTTGCAGCTACCAGCTAGCAGCTACCAGCAATATAGAAAGAATTAGGAGCAGCTAGCATTGACAAATAGGAGTTGCAATACAGAATAGCAGCAATGTCTAATGCATCAGTGCAACGCAGCAGATTATGAAGAGTACTAAAACAAAAAATTTACAGCAAGGATGCCAAGTTTTGAAAATCTGGGTCCTCTTAACCTGATTAGTTTATCTTTATGATTGTTAAGTAGGGAATGTGTAAATGATATAAAAAAGAAGACCAAATGAATCGTTAGTGAGAATACACCAAAAGGCACAGCGCGGCCTGTGGCCCTGTGCGGCTTTATTAATAGAGATTAAGAGTATGTTTGGGATTTACTTATTTTGATTATTACTTTTTATTATAATTAGTATTTGGTAAATAAAAGTTAGTTGTGTTTGGTAAATAAAAAACACTTAGATTAGTAAAAAGTGAACAGTGTTTGATATATGAAAAGTTTTTAATCACTTATTTCGCATATCGGATTTTTTTCTAAATCTTGATAAAGCCCAAGTGTAAATAACTAACAAGTAATGTTTTGAAAAGTAAAGATAGATAATTGATGTAATTACTAAAATAAATAGGGATATATCAGTAATATACTTGGTCAAATCTAATTATTAGATTTAGCAAATAATCAAAAGCTCCAATTTTAAAAATCAGGTTATCAAACACTTTTTTGTTTCTTAAAACTAATTATAAACAAGTTTAACCGCTTATAAAAATCCCAAATATCTTATAAACCAATTATGGGTAAACAAGCTGAGGAATACATTTCTTATTTCTTTTTTTTAAGAAAATAATAATTGTCTTTAAGAATTTTAATATTTAAAATAAATCATCAAAAAGAAGCTATTTCTCCTTTTTTTATTCTTTTTTAAGAGAAAATAATAATTTTCTTTAAACATTTTAATATTTAAAATAAATCATCAAAAAGAAAGACTCATTTCTGGATGTCGTGAAGTACTACCAAGTTTCTAATTAGTTTAAAGTTTGTTTTCCTGTAATACTCTTTCCTGTAATACTCTTTAAGGTTTGTTTGGACACTACAATCAATATTCGATAGTACCTTTTGGGTTATGGGCCTGTAGTGGGCCAAGATGCTACCTTAGCCCACCACAAGCAGGCATTAATCTAGCATGATTGCAAACACTCTGTATCTTTGATTAGTCCGAAGATAACAAACTTATCGACAATTCTTTGCTTTTTGTTTTGTGTCCTTTACATAAGTATACAACAAATAGAAAGTAATTACAAGAAAAATACATCAACCAAATAATTACAAAAATAGTGTAATTAAGAATCATATTATAAAAAATAGTACAATTCACATTAATAAGGAAACCAAAAATCATGGACAAATAACTGTCATAATTAATAATTCAAATTTAAATATTTGGATCTAACAACAAAAACAAATTCAAATTCAAAATAATAATTCAAATTCAAATCTTCATTTCTATCACATACAATTTGAAATAATAGTCCGCCGCTACACCTCACTTACTCCACCGCTACACCGCCGCGAATATCCGTTGTCCAAAACGCAAATGAGAATAAGAAGAAGATTCGCCATACAAAAAATTTAAAAATAAATAGATGTAACTTTTAATATTTTGAAATTTTTTTATAACTATTTTGTTACTCATAAATAATAAAATGGTTACCTTTGTATGAATGGTTGGCTACCAACTGCATCACATTCAAACAAAATTGGTAACTTAATAAAATTGAATTGGTTACCTTGGTCTGAATGTTTGGCTACCCACTGCATGAAGGTTTGGCTACCATAAATTGTGAATTGGTTACCTTGTTATGAATGTTTGGCTACCAACTGCACTATGAAAAAACTGCAGGTGTGGATGTAGATTGGTTAATTTAGTATGAAAGTTTGGTTACCTTGGTGTAAATGTTTGGTTACCAACTGCATTATGACAAAATTGAAGGTGTGATAAATTGGTTACCTTAGTATGACAATTTGGTTACCTTGATAAGATCAAAATATGTCGGTGACCAAAGAAACATAACTGAATATGTCGGTGACATCATCGTCGTCACCCTTTTCCATACCTAGTCCACTCCTCAATTATATCCCAAACTCTACTCCAATTATCATTGATTGATCAATTCGTTCATTAACTTCTTCCATGGAGCACCACCTCCTTGAAAACCCTCCACCCAAAAGAGTAGTTGTTTGCGGCGGAGTCATCGGTGTTTGCACCGCCTACTTTCTTGCCAAGAAAGGCGTTGTCGTTACCCTCATCGAAAAATCATCAATTGTTGTGATCGGGGGAAATTGGAGACCGTGGCGGTGGAGGGAGGACGGGTAAAGGCGGTGAAGTTGGAAGGAGGAAGAGTAGTGGTGTCTGATGCGGTGGTGCTTGCTCTTGGGTCGTGGAGGCTGATGAGAAGCATGTACGACTAACTAATATATATAAATATATAGAGAGAGAGATCCCTTCCATGGCAGCCGGTTGCTATGAGAACTGTGCAACACCCCCTTTTTGGACCGTTGATCAACTTATTGGAAGGTTTAGATTGAATGCCATAATTGCCCAGCCGGCATAAGCTTTACCGACTTTTATTTTAATATATTGCATTGCATGGTCAACTGTTATCATTTTAATATTAAAATACTCCAATCGGCACAGCTTGTACCGGCCGGGTATTTTTTTTAACGCATTTCTCCATTTTATGGGATGAGTCAGCACATTAAAATCACATTAAAAAAATATAAAATACTTCATCCGGCACAGCTTGTATTGGCCGGGTATTTGCTCTTCTTTTTTTTTTGCGGCTGGAGTAATCAAAACTTGCACTCTTGTTCACTGTATACTCATGAAGGCAAATGAATATTAATATTTTATAATATTGATATTAATACAATATTTGTAATATTAATATTAATACTAATATTAAATATTAAATATTAATACTAATATTATAAAATAATTTTTTTATAATACAATATTGTATTATAATATTATAATATTATAATATTAATACAATATTTTGTAATATTAATATTATAATACAATATTACAAAATATATTTTTTTAATACAATATTGTATTATAATATTATAATATTAATACAATATTTTGTAATATTAATATTATAATATTATAATTCAATATTGTATTATAAAAAAATATTTTTTAATATTGTATTATAATATTAATATTACAAAATATTGTATTAATATTATAATATTATAATACAATATTGTATTATAAAAAAAATATTTTGTAATATTAGTATTAATATTTAATATTTAATATTAGTATTAATATTAATATTACAAATATTGTATTAATATCAATATTATAGAATATTAATATTCATTTGCTTTCATGAGTGTACAGTGAACAAGAGTGCAAGTTTTGATTACTCTAGCCGCAAAAAAAAAAAGAAGAGCAAATACCCGGCCGGTACAAGCTGTGCCGGCTGGAGTATTTTATATTTTGTTAATGTGATTTTAATGTGCTGAGTCATCCCATAAAATGGAGAAATGTGTTAAAAAAAATACCCGGCCAGTACAAGCTGTGCCGGCTGGAGTATTTTAATATTAAAATGATAACAGTTGACCATGCAATGCAATATATTAAAATAAAAGCCGGTAAAGCTTGTGCCGGCTGGGCAATTATGGCATTCAATCTAAACCTTCCAATAAGTTGATCAACGGTCAAAAAAGGGGGTGTTGCACAGTTCTCATACCAACCGGCTGCTATGGAAAGGATCCCATATATATATATATATATATATATATATATATATATATATATATATATATATATATATATATATGGGTCTCCATCCACAGCAACCGGTTGTTAAGGAGCAACCCTTTTTATCCCGCCGGTACAAGCTATACCGGCCTTAGAATTTTTATTTTTTTTTAATAAGCCGGTACAGCTTGTACCGGCTGGATAAAAAAGGTTGCTCCCTAACAACTGGTTGCTATGGATGGAGACCCTATATATATATAGAAAGAATACGTTGAATGAAAAAGAAGGGTGGTGACTAACTGCAGTTCTTATAGATGAGGAGAGAGAAGAAGTCATGGGTATAACTAATCCCTAAATTAAGGAATTCTAATTGAATACTAATTCTTAAATTAAGGAATTCTAATTGCACTACTATTGTAATTAAATATGGAAGTGTATTAGTGGTGTAAAAATTTTATGAGAGCATTATTTTGTAATTTTTTTTTAAAATGTAATAGAATATGTAATTCGCCCTTTTGTTTTCTAAAGTCTATAATCCCAAGGAAGAAGATAATAGCTTTAAAAATAATATTTAAAATATTATATAATAATAAAAAAAGGTTCATTAGAATGTTTATGGGACTAATTCAAGGGTAAGAAAGTGATTATACATACTAAAATAATATAAATAAGTTAAAATAGCTTAAACTCATGCAACTTAATTATTAACTTTTATTTCTCCATATGTACCTTGAACTACCAAAAAATCAAATAAAGAGGAGAAAGAAGGGAAAGGGAAAGGGAAAGGGAAAACTGAGATATTCTTAATTAGATTCAAATGGAGGCACGAGGTCAAGGGATGCAGTACTTGCCCTTCACTCATTAGTCATGATGATTACGGTATTCTTTCTTTTTTTGATAAGTTGATTACAGTTTCTTTTAATAGTCAAAAATTAAAGATCAGGCCCAACCCTTTGCATGAACAAATAAATGCTTGCATTTCTCAGCCTGTTGCAACCAAATCAATGTCGGCGTCAGTCTCTCCGTCGATCATCCCCAGCTCTGCTTCGCCATCGGCTTCTATTTGTCCTGCTTCCTGACCAGCATCCGTGTCAGAGCTTTGTTTCTGATGATCCTCTGGTGTCGGAGTTCCACCCTGGGAAATATTTCCTGTTGTAGCGTCAACATCCATTTGAGCTGCTGAGGCTTCAAGATCAACTCTGCTTCCTTCACCATCAATCTCACTTGCAGGCGTCACAATCTTGTCAAAAACAAAAAGTAAAAAAAAAATTAGAAAGAAAAAGGGACACAATGGGCAATATATGAAACTGAATAACAATGTTAAGTTGAGAAGAAAAATAAAATAAATAAAAATCAGTAAATTGCAAAGACCACTAATCAATTATCAGAATCATCCATTCAAGTTTAGTTCCGCGAACTCCTAACTGATGGTGGATTACTATGTTTCTAACACCATCCTTCTGTTCTTTAGTTCAATTCATGCATGTACATTATGTAAGACAATCAACTATACTTAATAGCATATGATGAACTGAAAATCACATATGTGAATGAAAAATGATATGCACGCAATTACCTCTTGATATTTTATGGAAAACAAACTTGTAAAAATCAATTCAATTTCAAGTATAACCTTTGAAAGAAACAAAATGTCCTAACTAAAACAAAATTCAAAACTTTAAGTTCTAACCAGTGTACCTGATTCTCTTCAGCTTGATTGGCGGTAGATTTTGTTTCTTCCTTTTTAGCACGCTTAGACCTATCACTTGGTTTAGCTTGATATTTTAACCGTACATCAGATGGCAAAAGATCCAGAGGCACAACACCCTCAATACCATATTCAGTAAACTGCAAATAAAGTAGGAATATATTTCATTTCTTAGAATGGCAGCTTGTGCTATTTGTATTGATTTTACCAGTTATAAGATAAATCATACTTTAGAAAAACCTTCCAAGTCCTGTCGTGCTGAAAATCGAAGACCTTTCCAACAATAAACCTGCACCAAGAGTAAAAAAATGAGCTTTGCATGGAATAATGATCATGAGATTCCGACCTCTGCTTTCACATAACACAAAATTTGGAAACAAAGAGATTGTCACGTTTACGTCATTTGCACAAATCATTTAGGTTAAGCCTTTCAAGGACAGCGGTATATAAAAGCCTTGATCTTAGAGGGAACCTTAGCTTTTCAAATACAATTTGAATGAGGGAACAAAATAGCATTCTGATGATGAATGAGAAAATCAAAATAGGACATGGAGGAAACAATTCCTCTGGTATCTAAGGACCAAACTAATTAATCAGAGATGGTAGGGTTCTAGGAAAGATACACGAAGAGGGTGTAAAAAGAAAAGAAACATCCAGGCTCTCATTAAGATTCCAAACAAACGAAAATTCCAATAGCTTATACTATCCTACATCTGAAATCCAAAATCAGAGAATTATGAAATTAGCACGTGCTGGTGCAACTAGTCATCCAAACATACACCATTATTGGTACTAACCAGTCGAATTTCGAAGAAAAGATCCATTTTAATAGCTAAATCCCGTGAAATTAAAATTGAGGCAGGGATACATTTTACAAAATTAGCTTGTGCTACTTCAACTAGTCATCCAAAATTCACCACTGCTTGTACTAACATGCCAAATTTTTGTCAGAGTTCAATTTTATTAGACAAATCTCATGAAATGAGAATAGAGGCAAAAAGTGGAAAAAAGCCAAGACTAGTCAAGTTTATTTATATTCGTATTCTGCTTCTATCCCAAAAGACTAACTCTTCTTGTCCATAGGTACTTTATGATCTCATTTAAAATAATCTCATTCTAAAATTCCAAAAGGTTGAAAACTATGACTCACACAAGCTAACTGCAACTAGTCATCCAAAATGTACCTTAGTGAAAAGAAGGAAAAGAAATAAAAACTTAGGCGCACAAGAAGTTTTCATAATACCAAGTCCCAAGAAATTGGCAAGTATGCGAAAATGAGGAAAAAGCCAGACTAACCCGGTTATTTTTGTGGTGGTACTCTCCTTCTATTCCAGCAGACTCGTCCATCTGTAATTTCAGAAAGCGAATTAGTATTTCTTTGGATAATAACTACATTTTTCATCCAACTGTGTGGGCACTATTTTTTAGATTTTTTGGCACCATATTAAAATATGCACACATTTATAGGATATAACTTTCACGGGATAATAGACTTTTTGGTCACTGTACTAGGGCCCGATTTTCATTGTGGTTACAGAAACTTTTTTTGTTACAATCGCATAACTATACTCTAAAATAATTATCAAATAGTCATTATTTACGATTTCCGTCCAAAAAACAGACGGAAATGTTGTGTGCATATCACGTGATTTTAAAATGCTGATGTGTACATATATGCTTTGCTATGTGTATTAATAATAATAATACTAATAATTTTTAAATAATAATAATAATAATTACAAAATAATAATAATAATTACAAAATAATAATAATAATTTTTAAATAATAATAATAATAATAATAATTCCAAAATAATAATAATAATAATAATTTTTAAATAATAATAATAATTTCAAAAATAACACCATGGCTGCTAGAAATCACAACAGACCAAAAAAACCAGCAATGTTCCGAACAGAACCATCAACTAAGCATCTAAATTAGAACCCAAAGAAACTAAGCAATAAACAAAAGCCCAAAATCTAAATCCAGATTCCGGTGACATCATAAACATCTAAATCCGAACATATCAAAAAAACATAAAATGAATGAGAACTCAGATCTGGTGACCCAAATTTTTTCAAAATCATGGGTAAAAGAAATACCAAATCAGCTATATACGTATGAAAAGACAATCCCAAAACAAGCTGAAGAGGAACAGAGTAGATCCACACCACAAACTGACACAGACACCAAATCAAACCAGAAAGAGGCACCAAAATCAGATCCAAACGTCACAGATCACAAACCACTCCAATCTCCCCTACTGAATGGATGGAAGGAAAAGGATCTAAGAGAGTGGGTGGGCCGATTTGGTGCTCGACAGAGGATGAAAAGCCAACATGGGTGGAGCATCAATGGAGTTCCGGAGAGAATCATATCCATATCGCTACAGAATCAGATCATCTTAAAAATAAAGAAGCCCATCAATATCTAATGTTTAGATTTAGCAATAAGCACATATTAAATATGGTTGAGAGCACAGATTTAGGTTTAACAATAATCATCGATTTATGGTTGATACTCGAGAGCACAATTTTGAGATTTAACAATAAGCACACATTCAATATCTAATGTTTAGATTTAAAATTATTTTTATTTTTATTATTATTACTTTGAAATTATTATTATTATTTAAAAATTATACAAATGATACACATGGCAAAACTTCCGTCCACAGCAAAGAAAACGGGTCAATATGCACACTCAGCATTTCCGTCCGTTTTTTGGATTGAAATCATAAGTAATGACCATTTGGTAATTATTTTAGAGTATAGTTATGCGATTGTAACAAAAAAAGTTTCGGTAACCACAATGAAAATCGGACCCTAGTACAGTGACCAAAAAGTCTATTATCCCTAACTTTTACCTATGTTTAAATATTCAATTATATTTAAAACCTATTACAAAATAATACATTGAAAACATTAAGAAACAGTGGCCACATGAAGTTGGACAAAGGTAATGATTAATTAGATTAAATTTGATTTAGTGTTTGCAGAGGCTCACGTCTTCAGCCAAGGGTTTCCAGTATTCTGAGATTTCAGGAGTGCGCACACGTTGAGGGTCGGTTAATGCATTCTGGACATGCAAAGGATTAAGGCATTAGAACAGTAGTGAATTTCCTAAAACTGAAAATAAAGTATCAGGCAAGATGAAGAAAGCATAGAATGACCTTTTAAAATCCGCAATATGGATAAAAATCTACCCGCCATTGCAATACATTTGAGTATAAAAATACATGTATTGTGTCAATGCAGAAGTACATTCACCATGTGAGTTCAAACTTCATATAGGTGATGTGCTACTAATCCAGTGTGCCTACTTGGATAAAGGGTAACTCAGTGTGGATAATAAAAGCTACAGTAAATATAAAATTGTGCCAAAGTCGATTTCAATAAGAACTTTGACTATTCAGAAATCAAATATACATCCAATAAGGTAATAACATATTATAAGGTAATAGCTATGTCTGGGAGCCAAATATTCTATTCACATAGTCGGCATCATTGAAGCACATACAAGGCTATCAAATACATATGACCTGCCAAGATAGAGCTTCTGGTGACCTAATATGAACTGGTACCATAGGCACTTTGATGGAGAAAGAGGGTGTTCAGTAAGTGTTGCTTGATGCAGTGAGTTTTCAGAAAAGTGCTGCAAAATTCTTGACTCCACCACACTAGCATGGGTAGAAAAGACGATAGGGCTCACCTGATATCTGTGGCTTTTGGGCGGCTGTAATTATGAAGCTTTTACCACAAAGTGGGGTGTGGTTGGACTGGTTCCTCTTGTGTTTGTCTTTGCTTAAAGCTCGTTCTTGATTGGCTTGAAAGATAAAAAACCCAAGCTTGACCATAATTTTGAGCTTGGCTTGTTTATCTTGTCTTCTTCACATAATAGAAAATACCAAGCTATTAGAGCTAGGCTCGATTAAGACTTGTTCGAGATCAGCTCATATGATAAACAAGCCAAACTGAGGATTAATTCAGGCTCGTTTTCAAACGAGCCGAGCTAGAGCATCCCAAGCTCAGGTCAGATTGGCTCATATACAACCCGCTTTGAAAGCCTATCACAAGGACTATCCACCCCATACAACAAAAGAACACTTTTTGGCCTAAAGGAAGTGTCCATGGTAGTTTCTTGAATCTTTGTAACAAGTTGTTCAAGTTGATGAGCTGCAGCATTGTTTTAATTAAATTTTACTAAATTTGGATTGGATGATATTTCTGCAAGTTTCTCATTTAGACTGCTGAAAAGGCTGCTTTGCTAGTATGTTTGGTCTAATGGATTTGCAAGTCAAAAGATAACTATAAGTCTTACAGTGATTTTGATTCTCAAGTTATAAGTTCTTCAGATAATGTACTGGTCATCATAAGAAGGCTATGAATGAGGATTCGATAGTGTTTGTGTGTTTGTATAACCCTGGGGAGGGTAATTGAGACTCGTTTTCTTCCCAGTTCCCCTTCTGTCGTGATCTCATTAGCGATAGTAATTATTTATCTAAAGTATTGTTGTAATCTGGTTGTTAGTAGGGTAATAATTATTCTCTTATTTGGTTGTTAGTAGAATAAGGATAATAGTTATCTTCTGTTAATTAGTTTGTTATATAAGGGAATTTCATGAGCCGAGTGTTATGTAATTGAACTTCTATCAATAAAATTTATGTCCCTTCTTCCTCTCTCTCTCTTCTTTCTCCCTCTCAATTCTCCTCTCTCTCTAATTCTCTTCTCTCTCACGACTCTTCTATAATCTCTATTCTTCCTTCCTTCAATCTCTATTTCAGGAAACCTGTTAGAATTTAGTTATCATGATTATGGCTGATCATGATCACAGTCTCTTCACAAAGCCAAACCCTTGCTTAATTACCATCTTATCCAAGGAATCATTATATGTCCAAGGTTCATATATATGTGTGGATCTAGATAACATATGGATTTTATATGGATTCATTTGGTTCTTTTGAATCTTGCTCGAGATGCTATACCCAAGACTAGTCGATACACACTTCTCGTATTATTGTTCATCATTGTTCAGAGTCAGAACAGCCCCTCTTTGAGCCCTAAAAAGTAAAAACCCTATTAGATCATAAACAACCCTTTTGTCTTTTTGGTTAACACCCAAACCCTAACTTTGCTTGCTGTCCACAAATTCTAGCACGAATTCTTTCAAAATCCAACAACAGATATCTTCAAGCTCACCAAACCTTAATCCATCCTCAGATCCTATAACCCTTCTCGAATATTAGCCATTACCCCAGAAATTCCCCTCGATACTAATCACCAAAAAGCAACTTGTAGGTAGGATACAGAGTTTAATTTTATTTTTAATAAATTCTTTATACAGTGTTTCTTAAAACTGTCCTGTCTCAGTTCTAGACAGAAGATTTATATGTATATTATAAACACATGCCACATAGTGTCCGTTAAGTGTTGGTGTACACCATAAACACATTAACCTTTTAAAAGTACTCACAGTTCCCAGCATCCTCCAAAGTTTGTGATGGAAAAAAATTTATAATCCTATCCTTTCTATCAATCATCACGAACTAGCAAAAGAATATAATTTTATTTTGTTAAACATACAAAAACAAAAATTGCAACAGAATTAAATACATAAAACACACCCGATTATCTTCAGACCACTTCCACAGTTGAGAAAGTTGCTTATTCCCAAGTCTCCACCGTGGCTTACTGCAGGTGAGGAAAAAAGGAAAGAACATAAATTTCAAAATTCAATATTTATGAACATCTCTAAGATACAAAACAAGTAGAGAAGAACACTTGAACCTCTAATAAGCTAATGTTTTTGTAATCATTAATAATCAAAAAGAAAAGGGTAAATTAATTATTTCATCCTTGAACTATTTCACTTTTTGAAGTTGGGTCCTTCAATTAATTTTTAATTATAACCACCCGGGTCAAATCTCGAGTCCAACATAAATCTCAAGTCAAATCCCTAGTTCGAATCGAATTAATCCAAATAAGACCTTAAACTATTAGCCCAATAATATCTTAACCCACCACACTAGCCCAAAAACTCATGACTGATGGTACTATTCTTAGTAACTTAATTCATTATATACAAACAAACTATTCCCTCATATTTCAATGTAGGACTAGGGTGTTAAGAAATCTCCCACTTAAATTTTTGACGTCCCAGTCAAAATAATCAGACACGGAGTCCGCAGATCTTTGTCTCTTGAGCCATTATGGGATAATACCAATCGACTTCATGTCCCCACCTCCAAACCTCTCTTCATTGTGAAAGAATACCACCAACCATCGTGTACCGACCTCCGGCAACCCAATTAGATAACCCGACTCAAACTCTCGAGAGTCGGTTCTATATGTAACAATCCAGGTCAAATCTCGATCTGGAAAAAATCTCGATTTAAATCCCGAGTCTGAATCGAATCAAATCCATCCAAATAAGAGCATAATCCACTAGCACAATAGTATCTTCTTGGGTTATCTTAGTCCAACACAGGCTCACCCAAAAAGCTTTGGATCATGACTGAAGGTACTATTGTTAGTAATTTATTTCCTTATAAACAAATAAATTATTCTCTCATGTTTCGATGTGGGATTGATGTGTTACATTAATGTAGTTACATCCTTGAGCAAATTATTTTGTCTTAAAGTTTTTCCGTTAACTGCCGTTAGAAAAGTTGCCTATCTGGCAATTATTTTTCTCTATGTAATTTCATTTCTTAGGAGTTAGTATGTGGTAATGGCATAGCTCAAAAAAGATCATATGCTTCTCACATGATTGCATGTGTAATTTAACTTCTAACTTGTCATTTTCTAATTTCATTTCATAGGAATTATCCAGATAAGTTTGGTCACATTTTCCATTGGCAATCTCAAAGATATTGTTATGACTTATGGGTGAATGTTTTATCGGTTCAAATTTGCCAAATTATCTTTAGGGCATACATGGTTAAAGGATCGTCACATATAACATGATGCTCGTTCTGACACCTATTCGATTCTCAAAGGCAACACCAAATACACTCTCATTTATGCTATTGACATGCCAAATTTGAAGCTAATAAAGAGTTCCTTGATGATCCAGTGTGATTGTTCTTGTGGAGATGCTCTAAACTCGACAATTTTTTATTTTTATTTTTTTGCAAGGAGAAATGATATAGGACGAGTTAGCGAGATTTGATTGGAGCAATATAAAAGGTTTTGGAAGCCTATGTGAATAAAATAAATTTAGAAGTTAATCAATTTACTTTATTTATAACTTTAGTACTTCTGTTAATAGAATCCAATTTGAATTAGAAAAGTTGTTTAGGAGTATTATAAATAGGGATGTATTTTTTTATTTTTGATACCTTATTTGATTGGGTTTTGAGAGTACTGTAATTTGTGAGAGAATTACAATTGTACTAAAATCCTGTCCCCAATTATCTTTCTTCCCTAAAACTACACATTTCTATTCACATGGGCACAAGAATATATACAACCATTGGTAACAATGAGGTTGGGGGTTCGAGTCTTGGTAAACCAAGTTGGGGTGTGTGAGTGTGCTAAATTAGCAAAAAACAAAAAACAAAAAACAAAAAACAAAAAACAAAAAATATTGAGTCTTACACTCTTCTTCTCCACTAGTCAAATTGTCTCTTTCTTTCTCTCTAGTCATGGACAATTACAACTTTACTTGTATTCTTGCTACAGACTCGATAAAAAATTGAGCAAACAATTGACATTATGTAATTAGATTGAATGTCCAAGGATCTTAGAATAAACTATGTTGGTGAATGGAAATACATGCAGTTGTCCAACTTACTTTCTGCAGAATTACTATATTTGTTAATATAAGAAAAAAACAAATTATCATCCTTTCCTCTTTCTATCTCCAAACTCATTTGTTTGCATTCCATTGAGATATTTGTGCTTTTACAGATCATGGGGATATCTAATACGAAAAAATGGAAGATTGCTGGTGTCAAACCCCTTTTGGGGCAAAAAGGGAGGGATGTCGCTACCAGAGAGATCGGTAGAGATTTGGACAAAAGGGAGAATATGAGAGGAGTGGAGAGAAAAATGGATTTGTCCCTTCTTTTAGCCTATGATTTTGAGGACAATATTCTCGTGATCATTGAGTTGTTTGATAAATGAATCGATGTTAAGATAAAGTGGAAATAAGGAATAAGAGTACTTATCCCCGCAACAAAAGCACGAAGTTTTAATCTCAAATCAAATCAATGTATTCAATAATCTAAAAAATAATAAAGATTACAAATCCTTATATCAGAACTCTATGACTTAACGACCAAGTAAAGAATCATAATATAAAAAAGAAGATGAAATAATTGCGTAATTAAAATCTACTATTATTAATCTCTTAATAAAAACCTACTAGTATACTTAAAAATCTTAATTTAAAAAGGAAATAATCTCCTAACTAATGGTACCGTAGACTGCGGTGTAAGACGGCATATGTGCAGTTGTTTACTTTCAAAATCAACTAGTATAATTAAAATTTCTGGAATATCTTACTAATGTAAAGAATAAATATTTACATTAATAATAAAAAAATTATGTCAAACTAACAATACAAAATGAATAATAAATTCTTTATTTTCCTCTTTTGTTTCGCATTATTCTCCTCGCCATTGAGAAAAACTCTCCCTTGAGTTTTATAATATTGAAGAATAATTAACCACGACCGACGAGATGTATTCAAACACAACAAGCACAATTTAGATTTTAAATTCACTTCATCTTTTCTCTCTCACTTCTCAGATCTGATACTTCTCTCTCTCTATATATATATAATGACTTTGGTTGGTGTTTAATTGTTGGCATGCGCAAAATTTGAGTCCCTTATATGTTGTGGGGTTTTTATTTTTGAAGACAAGGAAATAACCATCTAAGTTTTAGAATGAACTTTGAAGTTTGGGCTTATTTAAGATATGTATTGAGCAACTTGCCGGATGAAAGGATTGAAAGAAAAAAAAAGACGAACAACATTTAGATTTTAAAATGAAGTTTGTAGTTTGGGTTTCTTTTCCATATGAGTTGTATGGTGAAGGGATTTAAAAAACAAACAGAAAGTGTACAATAGCGGTATTTACCGATACCGATGGCTAACCGAACCACTGGTCTAACCGGTACCAGTATCAGTACGTAATTTTGGACACTTTCGGTAACCGGTACAGTTCGGGCCGGTTATTTACCGATACACAGTCCTAACTATGACCATGAGCCGAAATATGGTGAGGGAGAGAAAGAAAGATTGGGGGAGAAAAAGGGGAGAGGGATCTAATTTAGTTCGCAAAAATACAGAATTATGTTAAGTGGCCATAAAGAAGCTTGTCTAAAGATAGCCTTAGAATGGATTTCACCATATACATATACAAAAGTAGGTATAGAAGGAATAAACTCTTTTCCTATCAAAGAATATACAAGTAAACTTAAAAGTTAACAGTTATTATAATTACTAGACTTCGATCTTATTCTTAACAATTATTGACCAAATGATTCAACAAATTAACAGTATTTTGCAACGAAAATAATTTTTTTAGTTTAGATATTGTAGTTTGACTAGTTACCCTAAAATAACACTAGAACTAATGCAACACAAGTGTTACTGCAACTTGCAAAAGGGATAGATAAAGAATTGTGTTTAAGTGTCACCTGTACGCAAGTGTTGCTGCAACTTGCAAAAGAGATAGATAAGAAGTGTGTTTAAGTGTCGCATGTAATTAGACTATACTTGGGCAACATATACTCATTTTACCTAAATCGATAATTAAGAGAGTGAGCACAAAATGATGCATGACAGGAGAAAGAGTATTTCTAAAATGAATGAACAATTTCAATGAAATCTATACAAATGCTTAACAAGTGGGGTGGGAAATCATAACATCTTATAATATCTCCATATAACTTTTGTTTTTAGTTTATAACTTATATATCATAAGAAGTATATTTTCTATTTTCTTTGAAATAACATGGAACACCACATGTCCATTTAAGGTGAAAATGTTATGAATTTTTGCTGAACACTTATATAGGTTATTTGTTATATACAATGAAACTCATTTCGCTTCTAGATAAAATTTTCTTGTCCTTCAGTTAAAAAAAACTGCGACCATACAAGCCCTGTTATGAATTTTTGCCAAACTCTTATATAGGTTATGCATATCATATAATGAAACTCATTTCGCTTCTAGATAAAATTTTCTTGCCCTTCAGAAGAAAAAGAACAAGAAGAAATAATAGAATCTAACTTTTAGCCACGTAGCAGCCTAACACTGATCAGCGCCTAAAGGTAAATTATAAAAGTTTCCTAACAACAAAGAGAGAAGGTAAAAAAAAACTGTGACGATACACGTCTTGTATCAATTAGGTCATTCTCAATTCTTCAATCTTTATATCATATATTTATCAGCACTAGACTAACAATAAACCAAATTAAGGCAAATCAACCTACTAACTTGCATACCGTTTTTTTGCTCCATCTTGAACTGATTTCTTCTCAATCAGTTGCTTCTCAAATGGAGGGCAACCATCACGTTTCCACCATACCTACGTACTCTCATACAAGGAACAAAGTGAGCTGGAAAACAATGGTTCAAGACATATAGAGAGAGATGCTCACCCAATTCCTTTCGCGTTCTAATATATGCTCAATGCTATGAAGAAATTCATTCCCCTTAGGTGGAGTCATTACAAGAAGCTTCTTCACCCGCTCCTCGCAAGATTTTATTTCTTCCTTCTGAAATCACCAATAACAAGTTGTCACTTGCTAGAGGGAAAAAATATATACACACCTGGTGGCTCTTAATTTCAAATGAAAAAACAAATTCTACTTATGAAAGCATGTTAGCAAAAAAGGGCAACTCAGTAAATTTATGTAAATTATGCTTGTGCAAACCAAGTCCTCTTTGAGTGCTGAGATGCAAAGTCAGGGCCGCCCATTTGATTGCACAAGTGAATTAATTTTATGAATAGGTTTTTTTAATTAATAAATAGTAAATTCATGAACTGCCCAATTTCAATGATGTGTAGTTAGGTTGTCCTAATGGAGAGCAAATTGATTTGTAGTCCTAGTTGACAGACAATGGAATAAGAGTAATGCTATGGTGACAAAATAAGGATACAAAGAAACGGATACAAAATAATATGTCGGATTATAATTAGTTGATGTTCCACAATACATGGGTGGGTCCAATGGTTACCAACCGATATCATACACATCATTTTGTCTCCAATCTTTAGTCACCATACACATCATTTTGTCTTCAATCTTTAGTCACCAAAGCACTATTGATGGAATTAATATTGGCATACTAACTAAAACACTACACTAACTCTCTACTCCAAAAAAAAATGTGGCACCACACATTCACTTTCTATCTCCTTTACTTTCTCTCTCCTCATTGTACCAGAGATACTTTTGTTTGTTTTATTGAGTTATGAATTTGTGGGGTCACTTGTTTGTTTTTTATTGAGTAGTGAATTAGTTAGTGTTTTACTATTTTAGTTAATATGATAATATTTACTCCAGATAATTACATGTATTGTAAACAACTACAACTTCAGGGGAATTGACTTTTATGCGAATGTTTCATGAGTGAGTAGGAATCCCGAATTTACAAGTTAAAAAATTTTAATTTTTCATTTTGATAATGTTTACAACCAAACACTCTTCATGATTTAATTTATGAATGAGCCAAACGCCGCTGACCAATTTACAAATTTGGGACAACCAAACGTGCCTTCAACATTTGCATTAAGATTCAATACTCGGCAATACATGGATGTTAAAACTTCTTAAACACCATGTTTATTCTTTTTCGTAATTTGGTTGCTTGTCACAAATGAGACAGACATGTCTGCAATTAGGGTTATTTGTTAAGGATTTGGGGTGGTGGTGTGAGACGAGACTGCTTGGCAGATTCTGGCAGTTGTTTTGGTAGATTCTGCTTCTCCTCTTTGTTATTTTCCTTTTTATTCTTTGGTTGTACCTTGATGGTCGAGAACGATAATGGGGTGATTGGTCGGCTTGATAAGGAACTAGGTATTGCAACTGGTTTTGGGTAATTTGGTCCAGCGGCTTAGGCCTTTGATTTGAACGACGTTTGGAATTTGGGGTGATATTAGTTAAAAATGGCTATGGATGTTTTTGGTGAGTAGGTTGATTATAGGTGTTAGGTATTAAAGTTGGGTTTAAAGTGATAATGGTTGTCGGAAATACTGGTCGAAAGTGATAATGGTTGTCGGGAATACTGGTCGAAAGGGATTAGGCCTTAGGAAGGTTAGGGTTTGTAATAATATATGTTAGGGCTGCGTTTAGACGATTAGCAGTGCGTTAAGGCTTAGGTAATGACAATAATTTGAGGAAGGTGATATAAGGTGTCAGAAGGTTTTTGGTGGTTGAGCTTTGATACCAAAATGGTGGGGACAAGGTTTTGGGACAAATGATAAAACTCTAATTATCAAGTAAAATTCAATCAGTTACATCATTCATTGTGTTCCAAAGTTCCATGTACACCCATGTTTATACTTGTCCTAGCCTAAGCTAATATGGATAATTATCTGATGACTGATGGTGGTAGTTGAAGTGTGGCGTTCATTGTGGCCGATGGTGGTGGATGGTTGCGAATTTGGGTTTGTTGGTGGTAGATGGTTTGTGCTGGTTGTAGATCGATGTTGGTCACTAGGGGCAACGGTGGGTAGTTGATGGTGGGTAGATTATGTGGTTGTGATCATTTGGGTGGTGATGTTGGTCACGACGACGGTGGGAGGCGGCGGTTGCTGATGGTGGGTGGAACATGTGTTGTGATATTCTCTGACTTAAAAATAAAAAAAATAAAAAATTTAAAATGAAGCAGTACATAAAAAGGTACACTGGTAATGAAAGAGGCAATATTGTATTATGATAAAATGATAGAACTAACCATTGTTTCAGACAGCAAATCTTTCTCGCTCTTTCCTGGGGCCTAGAAGAAAGATAAATCATTTCTTACAAACAAATTATTGGCACTAAAAACTCACAACCCAATGCAACTTACCCCCAAAAAAATACTGCATCTAACAAGGACAAGTCACATTAGATAAAATGTCACCATAAAAGGGTTCATTCAAAGTTTACATACAATGTTGAAAACAGTTACCAACTCTTTTTTCAGCCCTATATGAAAATTCAAGAAAGCAAGAAATGGGACGTATGAGCAATAAAAATCCATGAGTATCAATATAAACTACTTTCTACACAGTATTCTTGCGACTTTAGCATACTTAGTCTACAGATTTGGCAAATGACTAAATTCTCACATAGAAATCAGTGTGATGCAGGGAAAAATTAGGTTGTATTGGCTCTAAGAATGAGAATTCTTTAGCTTTACATAAAGTAGGTAGTTTTGAGGTTCCTAGTATAGAATGACAGCTCTCTAGTTGGGGCATAAGAGTTCCTTTTATTTACCCTATGCTTTGTATACTATGTGTCTACATGGATTCTCCCGCTTTTGCGCTTTTAGTGATATTATTTACCTATCAACAAAAAAAAAATTAATTTATCTTGATGCTTAGGTGAAAAGAACCTTCCCTGCATATTAATTGATAAGCAACACAACAAGCTTCCATTTGATTTTTATTCTTTAAAGTTTTCAATTGGGTAGAAATGATAAAATTGGGGTTGTCTATATAGAGGTAAGGCCGATCCTCCATACTCCAGACCCATCTGGGAGTCTTTGTGCACTGGGTTGTGACCTAGAGGGTACAACCTTTATCAGTCATTTTGTTCAAGTCCTTAGGGAATTTGGACTTTTATTACTATCTTGTTCCGTTAGGTTTTATTTTCTCTAATAATATGTCGTGAAATCCCCAAGGTTAGACAGATTATTATTGATATCAAGTGATATCATTAATTTGAGTGTTTGATTGTGATCAAGAGATTCTAGTACTTTAGGTGCGGAAGCCTAAACCATAGATACTTGTTTAGGTGTGGAGCCTAAACCATATATACTTTTCAGTCTTTGGGTTAATTTCTATGAATTCATCCTTTCCAGCTTGCAGGGGCGGATCCACACCTGGGGCAGGGGGCACCTGACCCCACTGGATTCATGCCTCGGACAGTTTCATGTTTAAGACTTAAAAAACTAATTTTGTTAATTTCACTAGTTTTATTTAATGTTATCTTAAAATTCCGACATTCCCACTAGGCCACAATCTTGGTCTTAAAATTTATTTAATGTTGTCTAAGGATCAAATTTCAATCCCACATTCCCACTAGTAGTCTACTAGGCTTGTTGTCTTGGTACTTCATTTGTAATCTATTCAGCAACAGAGCAACAACAACGGACAAGGACAACCCCAAGTAGCCAAATTCACAAATCGCAACAGAGCAAATCCTAAAATCCAAGTCTCCAAATTAAAATCAGGCAAATAGGCAATCAAGATCTGCAACTAATTCAGGTATATTTTAATTTTAGTTTTTTAGTTTCACAAAGTTAACAATTGCTTTAGGAATTTTTGTAATTATTTATGGATTCTTCATTTTTGTACTTTGATAAAATTAAGGTTTTTTTTGCAACAATAAAGAGAACTCCATCAAATAAAAGTTATTCAAGTATGTGTTCTATTCTATTTTTACTTTCTCTAAATTTTTGTAATGTTACTTGTTAGTGGTTTAATTGAAAAAAAAGAGCATAATTTATTAAAAGGGAAACATAAATTTTATATAAAAAAAACTAAAAATGAAAAGGGTAAAAAGAGATCAAATAAACTTATCTGCATAGTATAATGTTAAATGTTGAAATTGTTTTGATTTTTATATTTGTTGTTTTCATTTGGCTATCATTAGTTATTAATGATATACAACGGTTGATATTGTTCCAGTTTTTGAGCAAAACTCAACCCCATACATTGAGCCTAATATTTTTGCAACTATTAAAAATGAGGCTATCATGCAACAATTTTAAGCAAAGAAAAAAAATGTTATTGTAAATAATATTAGAGTATTATATAGTTTTGTGATTCATTTTATTAAAACTTTATTCTTAAGGGATTTTTTTTACCGAATTTGACCCTACTGAACTACGCGACTGGATCCGCCCCTGCCAGCTTGCTATCCTGCATCATATCTCAAAATTAATTTAAAATCCTACATTTTTTTCCAAACAATTTTATGGGGAAAAATACTACAATATGTAGTACAAAAATCTATTTTCAAATTCCAAAAAATATCCTTTAATTGCTCTTATAGTCTCAGTTATTTTCCAATTCTATCACCCATGTTATCCTAGTGGAAATTCTGAATCCCAAATCGCAAAATATTCTACACAATGATTGCATCATAAGAAGGGTTTCAGATGCAGGTTCACCAAAAAAAACAGACACACTTAGTATTCAGCTCTAGTTTGAGGTAGTTATTACTAAATAGCAACAGTAAAAGATATCTACAGTTCTCATCTCCTGAAAATTATCCAACAAATGAACAGATAGACATAAAGATGAAAAATATGTATACATTATATATATACACACACAGAGACATGTAAATTTCTTTTAGTTCATCTTGCGAGAAACAATCTGATTAAATTCAAAGACCTCAAACATTTCTTTTGATTTCCCAATCTCTAATCTAAGCTCAATTTCCCAGTCTCTAATTCAGCCTCAAACATTTCTTTGAATTATATATTATCGTTTAGCTAGCATGTCAAATCATATTGAGGACCTCTTTCACCAAATAGTAAACCTCTATCGCAAGTTGGCCAAGCCTCTATCACATATACTAAGCTAAAGAGTGAATATAAACTACCTCCCAAGAAAGCAAGAACCTCCAAGATAGGAATTTGCCAGACTGCCTGAAAAATTAACTTCACAATGTTCACATAAATCCAAGTCCCCCTTGTAAAAAACATTAGTCAAAATCAGACCGCAGGAAAGGTATATAACTCTAGAGAATGGCTCCCATCACCTTCCAGAACTAGTATGACCGAGGTCGGGAATTTTAGAGAGAAAAAAAAAGAGGAAATACATTGGCTTGAACCCTCAAAGTGAGCCATACCGACAAGGGGGAAACCACTAAGCACTCAAAGCCTTCGTAGCAACAGCAGAAATCTCTCTTGAAATTCGCAAGTTAACTATTAACTGAAACCTAGAATCCACATTATCTGACAAATCGAACGTTTGCCGATCCATCCAACTTGGCATATGATTAGAAATTATAACAGTATATTGGATCACAAATTTTTTTAAGGCAGTTCAGAGAAAGAATCTAATCACCAAGCAAACCTCACTGCTCAGTATGACTTTCAAATCACCATAATAGTTCTGAACTTGTACAAATTACTATCATATACACAGAGCAATGAAAACTTCCTTGATGTAGTAATTAGAGATTCAGTTGAATTCTTCAGTAAAAAAATACTAGCATAACACGTACCTACTACACGGAATATGAAAACTGTTACCTTCAAATAATCAAACAATATCAAGCACTGAACAAGAACATGGCGCCGAAAGCTTGAATCTTTTAACTGCGGTGGAAAAAGAATAGAACATAAATCAAGTGGTGCAGAGATCAACTCAACAGAACATTTTTCTTCTTGTGACATTATAAAAGCTTATTAGTATTTTATAGCACTACTTACTTCTAGACCCATCAGCTTACTGCTCGTAAGATATTTTATGTTGAAAGTTGCCGCTTCATCCTCAAGGTTATTAGCATTGCCCTCTTCATCACTCAACGGCTGAGCTTCAAAGGTATTCAGCACAACCTGCAAATCCCATTTACAAAGAAAAGCACTTGATGCAACCGATGAGATAAATAAACTGTACTTCGGCAGTACAGTAAAGCTGCAACATAAAGACTAAACTAAAAAATCATGAGCAGAGAAAGGGGTGTACCATCAAAGAGGATGAAAATTTATGCCACTTGCTAGGAGCAAGAGTTAAGGAGGTGGGGTTAGAGAAATGTTCCTGATATACCCAAACAAAGAAATTTATTAGATAGACAGTTATAATAAGTTATAACAGAGGAAATCTCATAGACAAAATTCAAGTCATTAATAGAAACCAAGTTTTGGCATTGTTTACTATAGAACTACAATAAACAACTTCAAAACTTGTCAAACTTTGGTCATATTCTCTTTCTATCTAATTTTTTTGATCTAAAAATAACAATGACCATCATATAAATGGTTAAAAGTTGCTAGCCTAAGAAGCATGCTCCATAAGAGTCGGTCATACTTCCACTAATAACTTTTTTTCATTCCTAAAGATTCGTATTCAATATCCAAAACACGAGTCAATAATATAGCTCTTAATTATGGGTCAAGCATAACTAACATTGATTAGGTTCAACTCGATACTTGTGTATCTAACATTTGGGTGCTACTTTTAATGCGTCTTATGCAAGTCAAAGTTCTCGAGCCTAGGTATATTAAGTAGATGGAAATTCCTCAAATATATAGCTTGGACTGAAGCATTAGCAAGTAGTAGGAAGAAACAACAATGGATGAGGGTAATCCTGGATAAGATATGGCCCACTTCTCTTGGGTGCATTCAAACTTCATAGTTAATATGAGGTGGTAAATATTAGGAGAGGCTTTTTTTGGGTCATTGTTTCTTCCAACTGTTTGGCTAAAGATATATCTAGGCTTCTTGACAGATCTCATCCTTCGTTTTTCTGCCTTCTGTTTTATAGTAAATAACTGGAGTTTCTATACATATCTTCTATACCATTAAGATTCCATACAAGAAGTGAAAACGTATGAAAAGGCAAATCTCAAACTCAGCATGTTACTGCTATATAGTAAGAACGAAAAAACAAAGTGGTAGAAAACAGGATATGCAACTTAATTAAATCAATTACAAATAATTTAACCAACTTTCTGAGTACCACACTTCATAGGAATCAAATCTTCAACTTCTTAGCAGTGATTTAATTCTATATATGATCATGAGCTCTGCCAGGATCAAAGAGCGCTAAGTTATGTGCTCCAACTTGACGTGAAGCCTGAAGGGTACATGTATTTTTATCTACTCTTTGCTAGGTAGCAGTAACATATATGCATAGTAAGAATCAACCAGAATCACCACCAAGTATTTGGAATTTATAGTCTTGCTTTATATTGTCCGTCAACATTGTAAGGTCTTCTGACGCTTAACATATACATAAAAACAATAACAATTGATAAAAAAGAAAAATAGAAGGGGGGGGGGGGGAACTGAAACAAGAAGTAACACTTTTCTTTCTGTACAGCTCCAAATAGCATAATCTACTGACCTGTAAACTCCAAAATGTTTTGTAAAAGTTGAAATCGATAGAAATGCCTTCAAAACAAAGAAGATAATTAACTTTACTTGAGCAATAAATAAATAGATGAAAATTACAAATACAACATACAAAAAGAATGTTCAAATTTAAGCCAAGAATTGAGTAACTAAATGTTACCATCAGGGGCATCTTTCTCATACTTTGTCTCATTTGAAGTGTTGGAAACACCCTTTATGTTCACCGCTACAAGCATTAAAGAGATAACAAAGAAAAGAACAAGGAAAAATGAATGATAACGCGTATATGAGAACAAAAAATAATGTGAAACATAAAGAGCAATGAATTTTGATAAGTAATGTAAAAGGCAATGATAAATAACTATCATTACCTGAACGTTCTGACAACGGGAAGAAGTGAGCAAGAAACATTATAATTCGTCCACAAAACACTACATCATTTGCCTGAAAAATCAGGCTTTGGTGAATTATAAGAAATTGTGAAATTATATTGCAATTATGTCAGGCTTAAAAAGAGCCGAGACGTCATTGAACTAATAACCATTTTTAAGAAATATAATATGCAACATTAGTTTAACAAAAGGAATATTTGAAAATGGATTGAAAGATAAACAAGACAAAATATAATTGTTGAAGGACAAGTTAAAACTACAATCACTAGGAGATATGAAAGAGAAGAAGAGATGATTTATAGCACCATTGCAACTAATTTACTGCATCCAAATACCAAAAATTGTATTTTGTCTATTTTCACAACATGCAACCTGTCCTCACCAAATCTAGCGCCTCTGTGACCTAAACCCAATTACCCTACCATCAATCAATACTTGCTAAGTTTCTTTCTTCATCAATCACTCTCAAACATATACGCAGATATACCTGCCCGGGATTGTGTGATAATGATCTCAATTTATATATATACTATACAACGAGAAAGAGAGAGGTGATAATAGATAGAATAGAGATCGAAAGTAGAGCCATATGGAACCATCCACTTGCTGAATTGACTGGCCAAGTAGTGTTCTAAGCTTTGGCAATTGGGCTATAATTCAATTTCAATTCCGTGAGATTCTTTTGCCTCATTTGCGTGTAATGCCACTTTATTTTCAAGAGCCTGACAACCACGGTAGCCTTGGAAGTTGGAATCACAATATTCTACTACACATACATATCATGTTTTGTGATCATAATAAGAATTTTCATTTACCTAAAGCACTTATATAAATTAATAAGGTTCAAGCTTTAGTCTTGAAGATCAATACTACCTCCATCCCAATATAAGTGACATGTTTTATTTGGATATATATACAGCATGGATTTTAAGGCATGCTGAAAACTCATATTTGTATTCTATTTTTTATTATTTCTTTATTTTCAATATATTATTAACAATATAAAATAATGAAAACAGAATGCATGTGTTTCACACTTTCACTAAATCTAAAAATCCATACCTAGCTACTATAAGGGAACGGAGGGAGTACCTTTTAAAGCTATTGCAGCCATGCAGTTTGTCAAGTACAAACACATCAAAGCATAGCGAAGGAACTGGTAGCTCTTTGGCAGATATTCTTATCCTTAGGAAATCTTTTTGTTCTATTGAATAAATTAACTTTTTGGCTATAGTTTCTCAAGTGCAGAGAAATAATTTAATCTTAGACTCAAGAAGTACGAACCTCTTGTCTAGATCGTTAACCCTGTATTTGCTTTTGCTTCTGTTATATATGGTAAGAGCATTTGATTATGGGAGTCCTTGTTGTATTTATTCAACAATGTTCTTTTAATGTGTAATTGTTTATAGCCATGCATACGAAGAAATTTAAGTGTATATACTACAACTAGCAACTTAATTATTTTTATTTGCCTGCGAAATTACTAAAGGAGGAAAATCCAAGTAATAGATGGTATATTTGCAAAGTTAATTGCAAGAGAGAGAGAGAGAGAGAGAGAGAGAGAGATCACATAAAGACAATGATACCTTTGACAAACGGCGAAGAAGTTGATTGCATGTTCTCAACATTACAAGTTTACCCCGTGCAAAAAGTTCTGGCTATATGGTGCAACCACATGAACAAAACAACAGACAACCATAGTCATGTACTGAGTAGATTCTTATAAATTAGAATAATGACACCCAAAATATGGAATAGATTACACAACTAATAATGTAAGACGGTTTTTTAAAAAAATGGAGCAAGAGAAGTATTACACACCTTTCCCAATATATCTTGTTTACTCTCAATATAGCCAAAGACATCTTTGCAATTTCTCATTGTTGACATCTCTGTCAAATCTTCCAAGAGCTGGAATATCATGCCACCCTCAATGTGTTCTTTCTCACAGAGATATAGCACAATGTCTATCAAAGGAAGACAAAGAATAAGTGAGAAAGTACGTGTTTGTGTGTTTGTGTGTTTGTGTGTTTGTGTGCCTGACTTCCTGTGTCTGTGTGTGTGTTTGTCTGTATGTGCCTGTGTATGTGGGTGTGTGGGTGTGTGGGTGCACGGGTCTTTATGTCTATGTTTGAGTGTGCAACTCAGTGAGAGAATGAGTGTTTATGTATGTGTGTGTGTGTGTGAGAGAGAGAGAGAGAGGAGGGGAAAGAGAGAACAATTGACCAGTATTTATGGAGATATATATTAAGATTTCTCAGGATTCAAACAAAAATGAGGTAAATAATTTAATATAAAAGTTTATCTAAAAGAATAATAATTTAATACTATGAATTTATCTAAAAGGCGTGTATTATCATATTTTCAAAAAGACAAAATCTATAAGATAAATAATAGCCTCAAGTTTCAAATTTGAGAACTCCACAAATGAAAAGAAAGGGAAAACCAATTACCTTTCTGAATTTCTGCAAGTTGAGTATAAGAAAGAAAAAACTAGAAATTAAAATATTTGTCCTGTTAGTTAAATGAACACATTTATTACGTAAATATATTCAATCATTGGAGATATAACATGATGTTTTAAGTGGCCAAAAGAATCAGATTTTTTGGTTTCAGAGCAGTCCCCTAGCAATAAATTGAATTTTAGACCAAAAGAATGTAAATTATTCAAGTAGGACAAAGAATTATTCCTAGCCAGAGGCCACCAAGTAAGTTTCTGTATATCATTTGTCCCTCGACTCCCATCCCAATTTATGCCACAATATATCATGTTTCATGTTTGAACACATAATCTATCTTCCAAACATAATGAAACACCATGCTTGACTAGACATTGTGGGATAATAGAAAGCATTTAAATGAATAATATGGTCTCAGTGCTCTAAGCATGGTCAAATTCTCTTATTTAATAGATCTTCTCTCTCCTAATTTCAATAAATCTAGATACTCTTATTGCAAGAGAAATTTCACTTCACTGACATTCTCTGAAGTTTTATTGACCCAAATCCACCAATTTCATTTCACCCAATCCTTACCTTCATAGCACATATCACCATATCTTACTTAATAGATATTATGAGATAAGAAAAAGCATTTACATTAAGATTATGGTCGCAGTGCTCTAAGCATGGTTGAATTGTCTTACTTAATAGATATTCTTCTATCTCCTAATTTCAATAAATCCAGACTCTTATTGCAAGAGAAATTTCACTTACACTGAAGTTTTATTGACCCAAATCTACCAATTTAATTTCCAACCAATCCTTACTCCATAACCATATCACTCATTTTGGGGGTTTGTTAGTTTTTCTCCATGTTAAACAAAATATATGTTTCCTTACATGTTTGAGATAGGATGCTTTTTATCATGTTAGTGACCATTTATCCTAATTTAGTAATAAATTTATTTCTCTAATAAAAAAAAGACGCTATCCTAATTCAGTTGCACATGATTCTATAATTAATAAACATATGCTGCAAATAACAAATCAGATTCAAAATTTTACTGGAATCAAATAAAATCAGCCCTGAAGATAACTACATTTTAATTACAACTTATAGAAAGACAATAAACATGTGTCAAATAAATTTAAGTTAAGCTGTATCCCTCCTTAGTCTTACATTCTAATTGCGTCTACATAAGGGAAAGAACAGAAAATCCTTGCAACATCATTCTTAGTTAAAGGAATAAAAGAATGGAAAATGATATATAGGTCAACAAATCTCATGACGAATTTGGACTGCGACCAATGTGGAACTCTAAGCAATCAAAGAGAATAACAATATGTGGGTCCATTCTTAATTCTTTCATATCCCATATATCCACATACTACTGTATTTTTTACTGCGAACATAAATTTGTCGTCACGTGTAGCAAAACTCTAAAAGATTATCTCTACAACTTTTTCATTCATAAGTAGAGATTATCTGTAGAACATTTTATTTTTTATTATAAATCAAGATTATTTCTACAACACTCGTTTCTGTGGGACATTCATCTTGAAATTTCTATTTCAAACTCGGTTAAAACATCCATGCTAAGCTAAAATCTTAATTTGTTCTTTTTAAACTTAGTAGGGAAGCATAGCATCATGTCAATTCCTCTCCCCATACGTGGGGCCACAAATACCAATTTAAAATTTTTAAAATTAAGAAAAAAAGGAAGAAGAAAAGCAAAAAAGTCAAACTGTCAAGGCATAACATCATTCAATGACTTCATATAGTGGCTTATATGACGCACTGGATTTAGAATTTTCTGATAGGTGCAAATTATTTTAGTAAGATTAAATTATAAATGTGTCTGTAATATGACTGGTATTGTGTGTCACACAGTTGAAGAGAAAATAGGTCATCTACTTCTCCACTGCATGGTGGCTAGAATTTATGGAAACTTCTCCCTTTCTTTCAGGTGCACTTCTACTATCACAGATCACATATTTAGGCCTGTATTTGAATTGAATAGGAAAGAGGGGAAAAGCTGAGGTAAATGACCAGGATTCAGGATAGCTTCGTCAGGTCGTGGAGGCACTAGTAACATGCTTTTTGAAGTGCATATGGAAGAAGAGGATAGGCACTCCTTTCAAGAATAGAATTGCAAATTGTGAAGACTCTTTTCTTCAATCAGTAAAGACATGACAACTCCGCTTCGAAAATTCCACGATATTTCTCATTTTTAAAGGTGCAAAATATTCCCGAAGAGAAACATTAAGAGCTAAGAAGCACATATAATACAATTTATAAAGATTTTAGATAATTTATAAATGTACGCACCAAGAATGCGTGGAATTTGGCCCTGTGTGGTTTCCTCATCAGAAATTGATTGCCCGTACTGCATTATATTCTCCCCTGATTGAACTGCAGATGACTATAGCAAGATATAAATCATCATACCAAACACACAGAGGAAGAAAGGCCAGATAAAGTGAAGCTAAAATTCATGCAGAATATTTCGTGAGAGTGCCAGAACTCAAACAACAGACTGAATCAAACTTAAAGACAAAATAGTGTTTGGATGTTCAGAGTCTTCACACTTCTACCACTTATCAAATTTAATTTCCAAATGAAGATGATGAACTTTCTAACTTTTTATATTGAATAGAAATGTGAATGAACCATGATTTTAAATGCTTAAAAGCCTATATAGCCCAATATAAGACACCTTTAAGCACATGATCAAGATGAAGGACAACAACGATAAATAATATAGCAATCATATGCAATCAAGAACGTTAAATTTGACTCTTCATCAGAAGAAAAGAGGCCAGGAATATATTTTAATCCATGAGTATAGCAAAACAAGACACGCGCATTCCAAATAGTAATATTACCACCAATTCCTGAAGCAGCATTCGTAGAATATTTTCCAACAATTGATTTTCATCTTGGACTAATTTTGTTTGCTTCTGCAAAAAAAAAAGAGGGAAGTTACATTTCAAGTGATGTCAAACAAAGAAAAAGGTGTAAATCACACAGGTTTGCAAAAATATATTACTAAAGAAAACAGAACAAGGATTTTGTGTGAACTAAACAAGATGTTAGTGGCAAATATTCTGCCACTTTTCCATTTTTTTCATTTAGGAGAGTTGAACCCATATCTTTAGCTGTAAACTAGACAACAGTTCCTTCCTACTAGGTAAAGGTAACTATAGCATCATAAAATTGATTTAAGCAAATATATATTACGCAAGATGTTAAAACTTAACCATTACTTGAGCTCTTGCCAATGTGTCAAAATTTGAAGTAAAAGACAAGTTTGTGTAACTTGCTCTAAACAGGGCCAATCTTTAAGAAAATTAGTACTAACAGAATAGAGGACAAATATTTCAAGTCTCCGAAATGAGTGAAAAGGCTGTAGACAATTATAAGTGTTTTGGTGCCTGTCTCCATGTCGCCACAATTAGGCTTATGTCACAAAACTAGAGAGAAGAATGGACTCGAATGAATGATGGAAGAGTGAAACAAAGATCCTAAAATGTAAATGTGCTTGTTTCAGAGTTCAATTTTTACATAAACATGTTCAGCTAAGAAACAGCATTATTGTGTAAAATTTGATGGAACGGACAAACAAAAATCACAGAAACCATCTCAAATTGAATCTTCCTATAATTGACCCGTTTTATCAATTTCTATGCTTCTTAGGGCCACATTGATTACAAATGCATACCCCTTCACAGTTCATACATGTCCTACAAAGTATATATTCAGGGCCTCAACTTAATAACTGAGGCAATGAGCCATGAGTCAATTATAGCAAAAATCACAAAAGAAAACAAACTCTAAAAATATGGTCCTAATGTATATACACATACAAAGATATATGAATGAGTAACAACCTGAGGTTTTATGGCTTCTTGAACAATCTGAAATGCAAAATCTTCCGGTGGACCGGGTTGCAATATAGCCTTCCTGAACAAATCCTGACAATTGAAAAACAATTTAACCTGATTATGCAATTGTTTATAAACAAATCAAAAGAAGTAATAGTATACAAAATTACACTTCCAAAATGCCCAATTAACACTTAACCAAGTTTAAGGTTTGGAAACTGAAGCAACCAAACACAATCACCGGAAAATAAAACAAAAAGAAGAAGAAGCAAAAATCGCTAGTCCCAAAACCCAAAACACAGATCTTCCAAAGAATAAAAAACTAAGACGGAGAAGAAGAGCAGTGTTTAGTTACCGTTGCCGTAGCCGGAAGCATTGCTAGGCCGCTGGGCCCATTTGGGCCTTCTCCGGTCGTCATCCTCTTTTCTGATCGTTATCGTCGACCTGAGTCGGTATTCTCTTTGAGAATGAAAGGAATGAAGATAATATAATTCAAACTTTCTCTATATTCTTGCACACACTACGTAAAATATTTAACGCCACTAAATAGACGGTTGTGATTTATTTTAAACTTTGTAAAATTAATTGTATTTTATTAGATAGATAGATAGTAATAGTAATTGGTAAAAGAAAACGGTTTAAAAATGTTCGAAAAAACAACATAACAAAAAAAATAACATGCCAAAATAAAAACATAAAAACACGCATAAAAATAAAAAATAACACAACATAAAAACACTATCGGTGCATACTTAAACGCATATTAAATATGTTTAATATGTTATTTAAACATATTTTTTTTGTATGGGTTAAAAATGGGTTATATGGAACACGCATCTAAAGCATACCGGTTAAATAACATATATCTCTTAAATAGTATATTTTTATTAAAATTATTTTGTTTTGAAGATTTTTTTTAAAAATAAGTGGGACCGCGAGTAGTATTTTTGTAAATAAAAAGAAAATAAGTGTGACACCCCCAAATTTGGATACTTCATTTTCACAGAATTTGGTGTCCACTGTTCGATTAAAATATCTAATTACTCATAAATAAGGATATGAATGAAACTCATAACTAAAATAGAAATTCTCCCATTAAAAGGTTACAACGTCTTTAAACAAATCAATCGCGGGTAATCTAACCTTAAATACATCAATGCGGAAACATAACAAAATAAATAAGTCTTATTCATAAATATTTGTAAATAACAATTAACAAGTTTTCATCACTTGTTCATCTTACCTTTGCCTTTACTAGTGGATGGCTCGTCAATTTGTTCAACCTTAGCTGCAATGTTATTATGCAAGAGTGAGCAACAATTTCCCACAAGTATAACAATAACAATAATAATAGCATTCGAGTAATCAATGGATAATGAATAATAGAAAATTCGGCTTTTGAATCAAAATTAGATAACAAGATCAAAAGTACATCTGAGGGTCGCAAGACCACGAACTATATTCTAGATTGTCAAGTATTTTTACTTTAAACATTTAACAGTCATAAGACTATATAGACCTTATTTCTCGTACTTAGGGGGATCAGCCCTTTATACCATATATTGTGCACAAATATCTTAACATTATCACGTAATATAATCCCCTTATAATAGGGTTGTTCATCTCAGTTTTGACATAAAAGTCTGCACCAAATGAAGTTTGGTTTGGATAAGCTTCAACAATAGTTCTAGAATTTAGAACGCTCATCAACTATGGACTAGTAGAATCAATATGGGTTCACTAGCCATTCAAATGTTCAATACGATAATATAATTGATATTTAAATCAAAGATTGAATCTTAATTGTATAACCGAAGTATTACTTTAAAAGAATTAGAACATCTCATTTGAAATCATGAACTTGAATAATCTAAGCTTTGAATAGCTAGAAATAAAAGTAAGAACTTGTTCAATATAAGAACTTGCTCAATGAAAATTTAGAGTTAGGGAACTTGCGTAATTGTAATCAAAATAGGGTAAAGAAACTTGCCTCGTGCGTAAACTATAAATTACAATTCACGTTATCCAATTAACCCTACATATATGTTATTTAGAATCATAATCTCAATTAACCATAACGCGACTAAATTACTTAGTTAAACATCCATCTTACATTATTTAACTCTGGATTTAATCATATTAACCACATAACACAAACTGAAATCTTTACTAGCATATATCTTGAGGTTGTAGCATTTAAATCATACTTCCAATCCTTACAAACATTAAGTTGTATAACTTGTTAATTACTAACTTATAATCTTCACATTTGATATTACAATACAACCACAACTCGTTATAACATCATATACTATGTTTAACATCTTTTTATGTTCATTAAGTTAGGTTAACTCATCATGCTAAGGTCTGAAATTAACACAAAACCAAACGACTTCTTCTCAGTATTTCTCGCCAGGACGAGATTTAGTACTAGGAAAAGTTCGTCGAGGCGAAGCTCGCCGTGGCGCAGATTTTAACGCTGAGAACCTCGCCAGGGTGAAAGTCCCCAGACCTGAACTCTGCAACTCGCGGACATACATGCTTTCAAACCAAAAACTCAACTTTTAAAGCATAAAACTCCAAATTAAGCATACCCAAATGATATTTGTGACGAACGAGATTTTGTAATTTAATTTTAATATTTATTGAATTAAATAAATATTTTCGATGATTCAATTATTAGATTAAATAATTAATTGATGAAGTTGTGGTAGATTAATTTAATTATATGTGTTATATTTATTAAATTAAGGCGGAGAATTTTATTATTCAAATTATGTAATTATGTGAGCTTATTGAATTAAATGAAATATTTAATAAGCATAATATTATTTTAATAATTAATTAGAGATTTAATAATTTGACTTAATTAATAAATGAGAAATTTAATTTTATGACTATGGGATTTAATGAGAAATTATCATATTTTAATTGAATTAAAGTAAATAAGATATTTGATTTATTTTATAAAGGGGTGTGACACTATTAAACTATAGTATAAAAGATCTATTAAATTAAATGGTTATAATTCTTTTAAGGTTAGCCAAACAAGGCATTAGGGGAGGTTAAAGGCAGTTAACCCATGATCGGTTAACTGACCACAACTGCGCTCAGTTATTTTATACGTCGTCTTCTTCTTTCATTTGGCCAAGTCTGGAAAAATAGTCAGAGAGAGTTTAAGAATTTGTCAGAGAGAATTTGAGAATTTGAGAAGGAGATTAAGAGTGAGTGATTAAAGAAACATCTGAGCCTACTAATCTACACTCTACACTTTGGGTAATTTCTTTAAACCAGATTTTATTTACGTTGTTTAAGTTTTATAAGAAAATGGCTTTTAAGTTCTGTAAAACCTATGTAATTGGAAAAGGGTAGTGATTATGTGTTATATATGTGGTAAGATGTTATTATAACATGTTTTACTGTATATTGTATATTCCCATATCATCAGTTTCATAAAAATTATGTCGTACATTGTTTCTTCAAAATACAGAGTATGAAAATATGGCCATATGGCCTTACATACCAAATTTAACACGATAATCATAAGTGGTATCATAAATTTATACTTGTATATAATTATGCATGTTAAAACGAAGAAAAAAAACTTCAAATGAATAGATTATGTGTTATAACGAACCCGTAGTGTTAATTTTCATGTTTTGTGTTCAAAGCTTTCAAAAACATGAAGAACAGTAAATTACATATTTTGATTCAGTAAATTATGTGTTTTAACATGTTAAAAGCATGCTAGAAGGATTAAGTAGTAGTTATGTGTATAAAATAATTTATGGGTATGTCTAATTTCATGTATGAATTAAGAAATTGGTAGAAATTGGCATGATCTGCAATTTTCGCGAACTGCAGGTTCTGAGTCTGGTTCGCCGGGCCGCAGCGCTGGCTGCAGGCACAAGAACCGCGTCGCATCACGAGCCACGTCGCAGCGCCAGTGACCTAGCCGCAGCGCAGGCCGCGCCACAGCGCCAAGAGTAAGCGTGATGGTGGTGCCGTAGCGCCACTCTGCAGTTTGTCCAAGAATGAGCATTTTAGTGGTTTTATTTTAGGGTTTGTGATAGTAACCTAATCTAATATACATAAAAATATGTTAGACATATAATGAGATGTTAAAATAGGTTCTTAACATGTCAATAACGCATTTAAGTATGGATTGAATTATTGAACTCATAGTTAACTTACTGTTCGTGAAGTGTAAATTATGTGACAATAAGTGTGATAATTTGACTAAGTATAGTCATAACCAAAGTTTAGACAAAAGAATGAACTTGTGATGACTAGTTACGTTATAATTGACTAGTATTATGAATGAAAATGATATATAGGATTAATTCAAGGAACATGTATAATCAACGTGTAATATACGCACGAGGCAAGTTTCCTAACCCTACTTGTTATCATTATTCAAGTTTATAATTTACGTCGAGTAAATTCTCATTATTATTAATCAAGTTCAATTTGTTATACTAAAGATTATTCATCTTTTCAAAGTATGATTCTGTTATACAATACTTGTTCTATTGTATCTTGAGAATGTTATTCAATTTAAATATCATTTATTGTTGAACCTTGTTAGACTAGTGAACCCTTATTGTTTCGACTAGTCCATAGTTGATGAACGTTCTAGATTTCAGAACCCTTATTGATTTATCCAAACCAAACTTCCTTAAGATATTGTGCAAACTGAGATGAACAACCCTGTATAGGGATTATTTATGCGTTAGCATTAAGATATTGTGCACAGTATTGTACTAAGGGCTGATCCCCCTAAGTACGAGTAGAAGAGTCCATAGTCTTATGACTGTTAAAGGTTTTAAGTATAACCCTTGATAACCTAGGACATAGTTCAAGGTCTTATGACCCTCAGAAATCTTTTGATTCTTATTATTCATTCTTGATTCAAAAGTTGAGTTTTATTCCAGAAGTCTTTGATTCACTCGCATGTTATTATATATTGTTATTTCATGTTTATACGTGTAAGACCCCAACTTTTATAAATAAAGATGAATTTTCTATAAATATTATTTTTGAATATTATGGAGTAAATATGATATAATGTTATAGTTGTGGGTAATATTTATAAATTTTGTAAAGTAAGCAAGTTGTTATAAAATATTCGTTTGGTCGGGGAATATTCTTTTTTTCGGGGAATATTCGTATGACGACACAATCATTGGTGGACCCCACAACGGAATTATTGTCGGATTGAGAAAACGACAAAAATACTTTATGAAAATAACGGCGGAGGTGTTGCCGTTAAAACTGTTGAACTACCCGGTAGTAAAATTACAGTAATACGCGTGGTTGCATAGTAGCACACTGTATTGATTATTGATGCTTACGTGAGAAGTCACTCAGCTATACTCAATTATTGCTACAGTAATTGTTGCATCATATCTCTTATATTATTGATTCAATTATTGTCACAATATCATCTATATAATATGTTATATTATTAAATCAATAATTGAGACAACAAGTTATAAATGATTAATAATTGTTGAAAGATTAAATATGCGTTGATTAAAAATAAAATGATTTATGGTAATATTTATTCAATCCTTGATGTATATAAAGAGTCTATTATGAGACATTTGTGGTAAGTTTGGTTATTTTATGGGGGGCCCATATGTCATCATCTAAGAGTCTCTTCGTCAATAGTAATTACCTTCGTCAATAGTAATTACCTTCGTCAATAGTAATTACCTTCATCAATAGTAATTACCTTCGTCAATAGTAACTACCTTTACCAGACGTCAAACCACTTGCCGTTTCATATTACAGGCGTCGAACCAATTGTCGTTTCACATTATAGGCGCCAAACCACTTTTCTTTTCACATCACCAGTCGTCAAGCCACTTGCCTTTTCACATTTCAAGTGCTAAGCTAGAAATCTTCTATAAATAGAGGCCTAGTGCATCATTATTTTTCACGAATTCATTCAAGCTATAGAGAGAGAAAGTATAGAGAGAATAAGAGAGAAAGAAGAAGAGTATTATGTTACTACACTACTGCAGTATTCAATCTCCTACTAATGTAAGGGGTGTTATTCTTTCTTATTCATGAAGAGAACTATTGTTATTCAATTGCTTATTATTCTGTTGGAATAACCTGTATACGCGGTTTACCCTATACTTGGTGACATTCTTCTATTATTCTGTTGGAACATCCTGTCTGTGTGTTTTACATCGGACCTGGTTCCGTCTTTATTATTATTCTGTTGGAACATCCTGTCTGTGTGTTTTACACCGGACCTGGTTCCGTCTTTATTATTATTCTGTTGGAACATCCTGTCTGTGTGTTTTACACTGGACCTGGTTTCGTCTTTATTATTCTGTTGGAACATCCAGTCGGTGCAAATTTTGCCTGACCTGGTTCCGTTATTATTATTCTGTTGGAATAACCTGTCTATGCGAAGTACCGCATGCATGGTGATTTCTTTTGTTATTCCATTCTTTATTATACTTAGTTGGTTAAAGTTTTGACTTCTATACTCTATGAAATTTGTAGAATATCCTTGATACTTGCGCTTCATCCAGTATCTTTTCATGGAAATATTCTTCTGATCATTCTTGAATTTTACTCTACAAAGCAGTATCATGTTGACAATTTGGACATTATTAGTTCCTGGATAAATTAATTCTTGAACTTGTTTTATTGAATTCTTATATCATTTTCATCATCCTCATGTTTATATTATGTTGAAAGTCATCTGTTGCCTGTAGTGCATAGATGGACTTGGTATGATTATGACCAGGGATTATTCGGTGTAATCATGACCGTAATGTTACAAATGATGTGGTAAAAGGTATCATTGGCCCGTAGTGCATTAATGGACAGTTGTTGGCATGATCATGACCATTAATGAATACACGAATGTCCTTGGCTGTAGTGCATGGATAATTGATGGTCGTGATATTAAAGAATATCCTTGGCCGTAGTGCAGGGGTGATTCGATGATGTGGATTATTTATTAAGCTGAGTCCCAGCGATAAAAGTCATGAAAACCCTTTTAAATCATAAAAGATAGTAGATTTTATTCTCTACTTGACTATTTTAATGGATTGGTTGTTCCGCTGCAGTTAAACTTGATGTTGTTATATTTTATTAGTTTAACACTTTAGAAGGCTAACGATAATTTATTCTGCATTATCTTAGTCATAATATTTCTTACTGGGCTAGTTGAGCTCACCCTTTCTTTCACTATTCTCTTCAGGAAATGAGAACATAGCAGGGACTAGTCGGGGAACGGAGTGACGGTCCAGAGGATAGCATTAGTAGTCCTACTATTCTGTGAAATAGTGTGTTAATAATTGTAATAAGGACTCCTTTTGAGTTTGTATAATCTCTAGTAGACAATAATTATATTCAAACTCACAGTTATGTTTTGTTGTATTGTACACGACAGTTGTATTAGTAAGTTGTATTTGAATTTTGTACCATGTATCTGACGACCCAAGATGGTTGATGTATACCTAATTTTGGGGGCGTCACAATACTTGTGGGCAATCATGCTCACTCTTGCGTAATAATAACATTGTAGTCAAGAATGAAAGGTCCGACGAGTCTTCTACTAGCAAAAGCAAGGGTAAGATTAACAACTGATGAAGACTTGTTATTTTATGTGATGATGTATTTCTGTTTTAGACTTATGATAATGATGTATAAGATGATTAATTGTTTATGTTTCCACAGTTAAGATTTAAGGTTAGTATGACCTGTGATTTATGTAATTACTTCAGATGATGTAACTCCTTAAGGAGAGGATTTATTTCTATCTGTTTATGCTTTCATTTATTATGGGTAGATAGATATATGATGTTTGGATAGTGAACACCAAATCATGTGGGAATTGAAGTACCCAGATTTGAGGGTGTCACAATATTGACTTCACAAAAGCAACACCAAGTATGCACACACAGATTATAACAACAAAACAACAACCAAATTTAGACCCTTAAATTTCCATGTTCTTGCTTAAAACTCACACTTCAACATATGTTTAGCGAATCATCTCACCACAGATTTTTTTTATAACTAAATCAGTTCATATAACTTGCATTCTTTTCGTATTTGAATGTATAAACATAATCAATCATCAATTTACAATTTATTACATGAATTGAACATGAATTTTAACTCTAAAGTAAGTCTTTTTGTACATATTTCACTGTAAATTCAAAAATCCATTTTCAAACATGATTCCATGGATTAATTCAACTAAATTTGTTTTAAAACATCATGTCAGGAATAAACATGTGAATGTTATTCTTATTTACATATGATTTGATTATGATATATATGAATGAATATGCAAGTATGCTTGCATTTAGAAAAGCTATAAAGTCCTTTTATAGATAATAGGATGTACAAGGACTTAGAATGAATTGATCAAATGTGTTAGGTTGATCCTACATAAGCAAAACATCTTTGTGAAGTCCTTAAAAAGAAATGATGTACAAGGAATATAAATGTAGAAAGATCAAGCTTGTTAGGTTGATCTTATAATGTAATAGATAGGCTTGTCTGATCGTCGAGCACTGCACCAAAAATCATAGTCTGCCAGGAGAGTCAAGGAAAACTCGAGAGCTATTAAGGCAGAATCGTAGTCTGCAAGATAGTAGATCTCGGAGTTCGTAGACTGCCAGGAGAGACGAGGAAGGATCGTATTGTGTCGAGAAGAACTTCCTCGGAGCCATAGTCTGCTGAGGAAGTCATGTTCAGAATCGTAGAGACAGCCTGTCTACGAGCTGACCGAGCATCTGCCAACGCCAAGTCAATAATCGTAGACTACACTCGAAGTCGTAGAGTCTACTGATCATATCAGAGGCAGAGATCGTAGTCGAGAAAGATCAGATGAAGACAACAAGCATAACGACAGAAATCATAGAGTGTCAAGATCTGATTTACCAATTTTTCTAGATCAACTTTCAACTATTTCTACAACTACTTGTCTTGGATAATAGCCCCCCCTTTGTGACGCCCCAAATCCGGGTCTCTTCCAACCCGACATATGGTGCTACACGGTTCTACAGTTCACACAAACATTCAATTAAAATACCTCAAAAGAATGAATGTCTTATAAATATTCCAAAACAATACTACCATTTTCCAGGAAAATGAAAAACAGCTCTGACAGCATGTTCTGATGCTTAGATCTCTCTCATGTTTTATGCTTTGGTCCAGAAATTGTTATGAACATGTACTCTTACATACATACTACAACATGTAATCAATAGCATGTCCAGAAACGATTCCTAGAGAAAATGATTAATGGTCAAAGGGGTACCCTTAAGCACTGACTGTCAGTGTTCTTGAGCCTCAAGAACACCTATCGCGACAGAAACTGTCACTAAAGCATTTAGCAACAGATATAATTATTTTTGTTTTATAATTTCCAAAAAATACATTAAAAATAGAAATAAATTCCTAAAAATTATAAAATCAGTTTTAAAAATTATTTTAATTTATAAAAATTAATTTTTAATAATTTGACCTATTTTTCATAAATATTAATATTTATTTGGATATTATTGGTATTTAAATTATTTAAAAAATGTATTAAATAAATTAATTAAAAATTATTTTATTGTATTAAAAATTATTTTAAATAATAATAAGGTATTTAATAATATTTTAAGTTATAAAACATAACTTTTAATATTTTAAGTTAATTTTCATTAATTATTAAATATTAATGATATTAAATTTATTTAGTAATTATATTAAATAAATTAATTAAAAATGATTTTAATATTATAAAAATCATTTTAAATGAAAATAAATAGTTTAAAAATAATTTAGGTTATAGAATATAACTTTAGATATTTAAAGGTAAATTTCATTAATAATTTAATATTTATGATATTAATTTTATTTAATAATTATATTAAATAAATAGTTTTAAAATGATTTTATTGAATTATAAATCATTTAAAAAGGAAATAAATGAATTAAAAATATTTTAAGTTATAACTAATGACTTTTAATATTTTGATAAATAATAAATTAATATTCTAATATTAATGGAAATTATTTAAAAATGATTTTAAATATTTAAAAATCATTTAAGGGTAATATTAATACTTCAAAAATATTTTGAGTTATTATAAATAACTTTAATATTTTGGCAATGGTTTCATTAATAGTTTAATATTAATTAAATATTAATGATAATAGAATTAGTTAATATTTAAATCATTTAATAATGATTTCAGTGTTTGAAAATTCAAGATAAAGTATAATAATTATTTTAAAATTATTATAAGGTTATGAAAAATAATATGACTGATATTTAAAATATCTAAACGAATATTGAACTATAGATTAGAGTTTTAGACTCGATAATTACCCGATAAAGCCGTCGGTATATAGAAATATTTCAGAAATTGATCTGGACTTAGATAAATTAACTAGATATGTGTCTGTTTATGATCCAATGATTGTTAAACATTTGTGACAATGTGATTAGGTTATGTGCTGACTGCAATTAGCAGTATTATGTGTTACGATATATTATTCTAATCGAACGAATGATCTTATTACTGATAGGTCGCTGTATAAAAGATTAATCTAAGTTGCGTTATTGTTAGCAGCAGCTCAGGCAAGTATCTAAACCTTATGCACTACTTTTATTTCGTGCAAACAGGTATATCATGTTATGCAAGTTTCCTAAACTTACTCTAATTATTATTGAGCAAGTATCTAATCTATTATTTACATTGTGCAAGTATCCTACTATTGCATTTACTTTATGCAATGGACATGAGTAAGAAAGTTTCAGAACTATATTATTATTGTGCCAGATTATTAACTCTATTATTATTGATTATGTATCCAATCTTTTTATTCATACGAGTTCTTACATTATCCGATCATTATATTATTGTATAATTCAGATATTTATTCTGTTCGTTAATTCGTATATAGGGTTAGAAAAGTGTCCCCACTTGGATAACCATTGTATTTTATCATATGTTGATACATACTTATTGTTTTCAAATATGTATACGTTTACTTAAAAGCCGTCTAAGCTATTTGATTCAGCTAGACATAAAAATATTATTGAACAAGATAGAACGTTATTGTATCCAACCAGATTGTTTTGGTTTGAATTCCCGACTAAGTATGAACATCCCGAATATGGGAAAACTTTTGTGCACCTAAGGTAGATAGAGTGAATGATAATATCGTTCTTGCATGTAGTATTGATCAATACAGGGCATAACGGGCTGATTACCCCCCGTGCCCGTAAGTTATGACGGTTTACAGATGAAGTTCTGTTTAACCTTATCGAAAATAGAAAACAATGTTCATAGTATGTTGACAGATCTCCAGCTATAGTCTGTACATAGTTTCAAAAATTTTATATTAAAATGATATGTTGTTATTATTGGTTTAGCTTACTTCACAACTGTTGATTCGTTGTAGAAGTGTCTTTCAAAGAAAATATTTAATTCTTTTAGCTAATATATATTGTTGTTACTACTTGCTGGTCAAATTAAATGCTCATTCTTGCTTTAAATTTAAATGTTTTCAGTTAAGTATGATCAACCTGAAGGCTCAGGCAAGAACAAGGGGAATGGAAAGCTGTACGAATGAGATTTATAATATGTTGTGTAATAGTTATAGTTTATTAAGACAATGCTACTTATTATCTATGATGTAATGAATGTTTAAAGGTCTCGTACCTGGGAGGAAACTTTGATGCATATGTAAATTAAGTTTGAACTTTATATTATTGTTATTATTATTAGCATTATTCAGCTTATAGAAATGGTATAGTGAAGCACCGAGTTCGGGTTTCAAGTACCCGGATTTGGGGGCGTCACAGTCAGTCAGAACCAGTGAAGAACTGTTAATAACATAGTCTGGAAAATGTTAACTTAACCTATTTTAGTGATTATAAAAGGACTTGATGCATGCTATAAGACGTAATAATATATAATAATCATAATGTTGAAACTAAAATATTATGAATTAGTATGTTGTGTAAGTTCGTATGTGATGTCATGAGAATTAGTGTTGTTATGCAATCACTATGTCGAGTACTATTATATAATTATGAGTTCAGATCCGTGGTATGTGAATGAGTAGGATAATCAAGTCTTAAGATAGAGATTATAGACTTGACTAGAATGAGAAGTAAACCTATGAAGTTAATTTTAGTATAACTAATTGGTATTGTGATTTTAATGGTATATATATGGTATTTGGCGAACGTTTGTAATAATTGTGTAGCTTACGCATGAGGCAAGTTTCTTACCCTAAACTTTTATTGAGCAAGTTCTTTGTTCCTAAATTTTATTTGAGTAAGCTTTAACCCTAACTTTATTCGAGCAAGTTTTGAATTCTAATCATTGTTGATGTACTCTAACTTGTTTATAGTTAAGAGAGTTTCTTAAGTTTCATTCCTTTATAATGAATGCAACTTCTTGAACTCTAGTCTCTAATATTGAGATGTCTTATTTTAAATTACTTTGCACAAGTTATTATCATGTTGAGCAAGTTTTGTTTTCAGCTTGCTATCAGTTAATGTATGTCCAGTAATTCTATTTCTTATTTAATAAGAACATTGCCTTAGCTTATTATTGTTCAAGCAAGGTTTATTGGTCATTCAATACTTATGTTTTTAGTTATTTCAAAGCATGAGTTTAATGTATAGTTGGTTCACCTATTCTTAATCATTCCACATTATATAGTTATTGATCATTTATAGTGTTATTGAACTTTGATTGATTCAACTAATCCTTTAGTTGATGATCGTTAAACTCTAAATTATCCTTGAAGTTTATACAAACCAATTTTTTTTGTGGGGACTTGTACTCTAAAACTGAGAAAAACAACCCTATTATAGGGGTACACGATGTGTTTAGATGTTTGTGTACAAAACATGGTACGAAGGGTTAATCCCCCTAAGTACGTGAAGTCCCTACAGTATAACTGTTTAGGTTAAAGTTGAAAGATTTCTTGTAACCGTGAACATAGTTCGTGGTCTTATGACCCTCAAATATATTTTATATTTTGATTCCAGATTTTGGTTATCATTGATAGAGTATTATTCAGTTCTGATGAGCATATTCATTGGCAATTATTATTCTCTTGTTGTTCATTGCTATATCTAGTGAGCATTTGCTTTGCTCACTCTTGCATAAATATAATTATTGCAGCTAAGGTTGAGAAGGTTGATGAACCTACTACAAACAAAGGAAAAAGAAAAATGTACAAGTGATGAAGACTTGTAATTTATTGGTTTTTATGTTAATGGACTTTATTTAAATGATGTGATGTAACTATTTTTATTTTCGCACTTGATTTATGTTAAAGGTTAGATAACCTGGGAGACTTTTTAATTTAATGATGTAACCCTTTAATAGAAGGATTTATGGTTTAAATGTTATCATATTTGGGTAGTTAGTATGAGTGTATGGAAAGTGAACACTAAGTCTTAGGGGAATAAAGTACCCAGATTTAGGGGTGTCACAGGTAGGTATCAAACCTTTAGGTTATGAACTTTAGGTGTGGGAAAACACTTAGGAAGTAACCTTTGAAAAGATAATGGTGATAAATTCTTATCGAGTTTTAAGGAAAAAGTAATAAAACACTTATGTGCTTATGTGATTGTAACCTATGTGCTCGTGAGTGTTGAGTAGTAATGATTAGTAATTAATACTTAAAATTTTGTTGTCAGAATGGCTAATGTAGGAAAATCCAGTCAGGCTAGAGAGTAAGGATCCTAGATGCCTAGAGAGGAGGAGCCTCGAGATATTCAGGTGGTTTGGGTATAACTACTGCCACTGGAAACATCTCCGTTGGTCACAGTGGTTGAGCAGGAGGGTTTACCTGATGAGGACGAGGAGGACGAGGTGGACGAGGTGGACGAGGAGGAAGATATTCCACTAAACTCGATCGATGCCCGTATGTATGATGAAGTATACGATCGTAATATGGAACTTCAGGATACCGTCAAGGTGTTGGGAGAGATAGTAGCTGAATAGCAGACCTCAATGGCACATAAGGACAATGAAATCTAGGATCTAGTGGAACATTTGAGTAATGTCGAAGGGAAACTGATCCACACTGAAGGAGAGAACGAGCAACTAACAGAAGAGATCGTGGAGCTGAAGAATAAATTAAAAGAAAAGTTTACTAAGAGGGCAAGAGCCGAAGACGCATATGAGGAAGCTTCTCAACGAGCCGGGGTAGCAGAGAGAGAGGTACAAGTAAAGAAGATCAAGATGGATGAGATGAATAGTGTTTTCAACACCGTGATCAATCGAGCTCAAGATCGGATCATGTGTTATCCGATTCAGTTCGAGACGCTGCCATCGTACATGTTAGATCGCCGAACAATGTTCCGTATTATGGAAGAGGAGCGTCGTAAGGCTATGCAATATTTTAGTAGGTCGTCATAAATGTAATTACTATGTGATTAGTGAGTAAATAAGATGTAAATCCCGGGTATGATATAACCCATGGGATATGATGATGATGAAGTTATCTTGAAACTTTTGTAGTTCAGTAAAGTGATGTAGATATCAATAATGTTATCTTTATTATGTTTTTAAATGATTATGAATGAATAAAAGTTAGTATTTATTCAAGATATTGTGTGTTATGTGGTAATTTTGTGATGTGCAAATTAATTACATAATACTTAGAGGATTGGGTAATAATCTAATGAGTGTATTTTACAAAAATTGCCTCCAAGACGTCAACCACAACAAAGAACCTTCAACATGATAGTGCAAGACGCGGTGCAATCAAAAGATACCGTGTCAGGTATTATCCCAATCAATGATATAAATGCATATGTATTATTTGATCCGGGTTCTACTTGCTCGTTTATATCTAATGAATTTGCTAAGAGGTTAGGATTGCCTAGTGAAGAATTGTATTTTCCTATAAACATAGAAATTGAGAATAGGAAAGTGATTCCTATTAGGTTCGTATACAAGAATTGTAAGAACCCCAATTTTTAAAAATTATTAAAATAAGAATTTAGTAAATAAAATTCTTAAAGCATGAGATAGGTTCGAACAAGAATATAAATGTGTTACGTGGTATGTGGTATTGTGTTACATAGGGTAATATGAGCTATGTAATAAGTGATGTTGTGTTTAATAAATATATATCATTATTATATATATGTTATAAATTGTAGAGATGAATTAATATGAAGATGGATAAAATTTATCTATCGATGTTAAATAATTTATGTGAAATTATTTTATAATAGTAAGTTGGTGACATTAAATATCTTTGATAATCACCAATTTCTTGAGTGTATGTATGAGTAAGTATCAAATCTAAGGAAGTACAACCATACTCTTTAATGGTGGATGTATAGGAGCTGGGCTAAATGATTCCTTCAGAGAGCGGATGTATATACGAATTTGTAACTGATCTAACTCACTGTGAAAATAGTGTAGACGAGACGGAAACTAATTTATTGGTTGTTTGTGGGAAACCACTCAATGTACTATATTGAATACTATTAAAGACTCGATATGTGCTATGTTTAGACTTGTATGTGTAGACGTTGTTGACGAGAGAAGGAAATTGATATACCTTTAAATTGCTTAGAGAATTACTAAGTAAGTTGATACTCGGCGAGAAGTGAAGATTAAGGGAATATATGTATGTGTTATATTCAAGTGTTGTGTTATTGGTAGTAAGAAACCGTAAAGGAGATGTTTAGTTGGCTAAACTAATAAAGGAAATAAAGATTTAAAACTCGAAGTGTGATCCTTAAATTGTTAAGGAAAATAGTAACCGATGGTGTAAAATCAAAGAGAGGATTGATTATTAGACGAGTTAACGCTTAAGGAGGACGTGTAAAAGTATTTAGAAGTGTAAGGTTTCATTGCTGCTAATGCAGAACTTGTCTACCTCTGATTTTGGTATGGCGCAGTTGCGCCATTACTAAGAATGTGACCAGCGCAGCTGCGCCTGTCTGTAGGATCAATTTTTGAAATTTAAAATTTAAGAAATGGGTATTAAGGACTTATAAGGATAATAAAAATCTTAAATGATGATTAAGTTATCCATTAATGGATTTGAATAATGTTTAATTAATTAACCTGGATTAATTATTAGTTAATTAAGTGATATTATGGAATATTATATTCTATTAATTAGTGAAGTGCATGATGATTATTGAAAAGAAAATATTAATTGTTAATGGTTGTTGTAGAATATTGATTAATTGATAATGATAATTAATTAATGATGTGTAGTTATTATTGTTAGCAATATGTCTATAAATATAATAAGAATTATATAGATAATTAATGGTTATAGAGATCCATAATTACATTAATCAATGAGGAATTGATTAATTTATATTGGTGTTAATTAATCAAGGAAGTGAATAATTTAATTATTTGACATAAAATAAATAAATAAATTAGTAATATAACAAGATTATATTGACTGTTATATGCAAGTGTGCAATAATTAAATATATTATTTAAGGAATACAACTGTGTTGTATAGTGTAGTACGACACTTATGTGACTATACTATATATAGTAACCATATATCAAGATTTATTGAAACTATATGATAGGAACACATCATAAAATGTGTATGTGACAATATGCATGTGGGTAGACATTAAAATAAAATGTACATGGATTATATTTATGGTTAATATCTACAACCTTGAAATATTAATTATGTAAATGATATTGTGACATTAAATTATAACTAATGTATGGTTAATGTGTATACAATATAACATAAGAATAAGAGTTGTGTATAAGTGTATAGTCTAGTGTTACAAACATGCCGAGTAATTGAGATTGTCCCAAAATTAGTGTCCTTTTTGCTCTCACTTCTCAGTCACGTGTTTGGCAAAAAGGCTAAAGCCTATTCCTCTTTTCTTCTTACAAGCTCAAGCTAGCAATCTAGATGACAATGATGAACAAGGGAGTTGGCATAATGATGTAAATCCAACAACTCCTTGTTAACCTTCATACAATCCTTGAATACATGGGTTTAATTTAGTGGAAGATGACAATATCTGTATTTTTGTTTCTCTATAAATGCAACCCATCTCCTTCTATTTTCCATTGCTGAGAATTGCTAAGTATGAGTTTAAGAACTTGGGAGTTCATTAGGAGCAAATTCATTTCACATTACAGAGGTATAATCCCTCTTCCTTGCTTTCCATTTCATTCTCTGCCAAAACAGAGTTCTTGAGTCTTGAATTTCAATTTCTTGATTATGTGGAGTTGGATGTTAATGAGGTTGGGTAATGGTTATATAGTTGTTATATGACCATATAAGTATGTTTAAACTGTTATATGACTGTTTAGAATCAAATTCGTGAGTAATTTCTATGGTTGGGCTAGTTTTATGCAGAAGCAGACTGTTCCCGGCTCGAACCAGACATGGCGCAGCTGCACCGGATTAACACTGAGGCACAGCGCAGCTGTGCCGGCCTCTGAGTTTAGTTTTGCTTTCTGTTTTAAAGTTTGATCAGTGTTGGTAAAGTACTATGACATAAACTAGCATGCAAACATGTGTAATGTGTATACACAAGTATGTTACACAAGTTCTGATCGTAGTAGTCTATATACATGATGGATTTCAGATGTAAATGAGCATGATATGAGGTTTATAGTGTCTTGCCATGATCAAACTTATTAGATCTTGTGTTAGAGAAATTTTCAAGAAAAGCTTAATATAATAAGCTAATGGACATGAATGTTATAAGATATAGTTTCTGAACTTGAAAAGATGTTAACATGATTTAGTTACTTATGGTAAGAGTTTCAAAGTTGATTTATATGTGCTATATTGCATCATTCATATAAGATGATTTCAAAGACAACCTCAAGCATTTTTTTGAACTTAAGTTGCATTATATATGAGTATTTAGATTTTAAAGGCTTGAGATGCCATATTATGTTTCATTATGTCTCTAAGCATAAGTTGTATATGTTAAACATAATGGAAGTAAACCAAACATGAGGTTAAAGCATGTTTTAAAGTGTTAAACGATGCTAGCTATGAGTAAAAGATATGAATATGTATGAGCATGTGTAGTACATATTATGTAACCTATTTATAAGAACATAAGGCTAATTAGTACACCTAGTGATTACATAACCCTATTTGGTTTTGATTTCGTGAAAATCCTAAAATAAAGTCCCTAACATATAAGGTTGATCTTGAAGTGGTCATACAAGTATGTAAAGACCTTTAGTGTGTATGCATGAGAAGTATAAAAGTCTAAGTGTGTTAAAGTTTGGACTGAAACCAGAAAATAGATATTCAACTTTGGTCTGGCCAGGGGATGGCGCAGCTACGTCAGTCCCAAGCCTAACCTCAGCGCAGCTGCGCTGCAGGACAGTTTGGTCCAGACATTTTATTTGCTTTTTGATTTTGGCAACTTACTTATAGTACTATCCTAAGCTATAGTACTTGACATGGATGATATTTTAAGCCTAAGAGCATGTAATGGTTATATAAAACCCAATTTTTTTAAAATTTATTAAAGTTTGCAAAATGCAAGAACTATATGAAATATTCATCTATGAGTTTGAAATGTGTAATGAACACATAGTGAATCATGTGTGTAAATAGATTTATGAATGTTGATATTGAACATGTATAGCTAAGGTGTACTATATATACCTAACTATTCTAAGCGTATGATGAGAAAGTGAAGTGTATGTTTTACAAACCTAGTTAGAAAATAATGTAACATTATTATTACATTAAGAATGTATGAAATATATGACTAATGGATATGAATCCATGATTATATAGCTAAGGTGTACTATACATACCTAACTATTCTAAGCGTAGATAACTATAAGCAGTTAAGTCGTAGTTGATAAACTTCGAATCAGGCAAGTCTTTCAGTTCCTATTTGAAATATGAATTCTATAACTGTTAGTGAGTTATATTATGCTATGAGAATGTTGATGTATATATATGAAATGCATATGAGATATGTATGAAATTTGAAAGTTGATCTTTGATGATATGCTTATGAGGTAAATCTCTATGCTTGTTATGTAAGAAGTAACATGCGTAGTAAATATTAATTGATTATGAATGCATGATCTGAATATGCTATTATATGCTATGTGCGGCATAAAAAATATTAGAATTGTTGGGTTGTCGAGCTCATCCTTGCAAATAACCATTTTTGCAGGTTAAGGACACACGGTAAAGGTTACGTGCTACTTGATTGATAAAGTTCAATCACATCAAAGGAGATTGATTTGTTTAATTAAATATATGCTCTTGAACCATGTTTAGGTTCTAGTAGATATACTTGATAGTAGTTTGCGATGTGTAATATATGTTAGCTTATAAATTTGTACTAGGCGGTACATAAAGGAGTTCGAATTGAGATGTAAGAATTTATACAGAAATTGAATAGAGTGAATCATAACATAATTTAATTCAGGGATTTGTAATTGATTCAAGTTAAGATATCAATAAATGATTTATTTCAAAGGAGATTGAAAAAGTTTAAATTATTCCGCATATTTATATAACATCGAATGTGATGTAATACAGGAATAGTAAATGACCAAGATTAGAAACTTATAAAAATTTGGGGTCATTGTGCAGATCCTGGAAATAGAAAGAATTTACATTCTAAATTGTAATAAGCAAAGTTATATTCATTAAAGTTATGAATAAAAGATATAATAGTTTGGCGATAGTAGTATCGTGGTGGACCAGATCTGAGGTTTGAAGGAACCTGGATTTGGGGGCGTCACAGGTTGGTATCAAAGCTGTAGGTTATAAACTTAGGTAAGTGTACCTTAGGCTATAACCTAAGAGAGAGAAAGATAAAGATTTAAAATATGTATAAGTGGAGATTCAAAGAAGAATCTTGAAGTATCTAGAGAATGGGGATTTAGGATTTTTCTAACTTTGGTAATAAAATTTTTAAGATGATGTCTATAAGATGAAGATGACAAAGATAATAAGAATGAACTCGAGTGGAGTTTTGTTGATAATAGTGAAAGAACCCTAAGGTAAATTGATGATCACGACGTGATCGAAATGAGCTATGAAGTGATAAATAGTCTGTAACGACTAAGTGTGTATAGCTTGATGCTATAAGAGAATGTACTAATAAATGGTACGATATGAACTCATCAGGAGTTGTATATGATGAGATACGAAGAATTCACATCGAACAAATAGCAAGTTAAGTGTAAGATAGAGTTATGTGGTATTTCAATAGAGGACTCATGTGGGAGCTGATAAGTAGGATTTTTACCTACTTATGGAGTACCAATTCATGTGAACTACGCCCATCTCAAGTACATTTTAGTCTAGTTTAGCTGCATTTTATGTTAATTTGCATTGCACGTTCTTAAAACTCCTTTTGGTGAATAAGTGCAGGAATCGGCCTGTTTTGGTGGTGATTTGGAGCATAAGGCAAATGGATGCTTGAAACGAGGTAAAAGGATGGGATATGCATGGCATGAAGGTGCAAGGAAATAGAGTATAACAGAGCAAGCCGCAGCAGTAGGAAAACAGAAACTAGGACCTATAGAATTCAAGTCGTGCGGCAAAATAGCCTTAGGAACGCGCGCCCGCGCGATCATCCAGCCAGATCTTGGATGCTACTGCAAGTCTCGCGGCCGCGAGACAGACAAGCCTATGGAGCGCGCGCCCGTGCGCGGGAGCAGCCGAACATATTAACTTACTGCAAGTCTCGCGGCCGCGAGACTATCATGCTAGAAGAGCGTGCGGCCACGCGCAATGTCTGATGCTGCTGATGTGTTTTATTTTATTTTCGAATTTTAAAGGTTGTAATTGATTTAAAACGATTCCTGTCTGGTGTCAGGGATATCATTCAATATTTTATTAGTTTTTACGTAACTTTACATCGTAATTAGGGTTTTTACTCTCTAGGAAGGATTCCAACGTAGAAGGAGGTGATAACGCTACTTTTCTGCTCCTTCTTGGGATTTCTCTACGAGAGCGGTTTATTAACGTTAGTTTTTGCTGGAATTTTATGAGGATTAAATATTGATGTGTATTCAGCAATTGGGTTTGATAGTTTCATCTTTCTTCTTTCAATTGTTGCTTATTGATCATGTTTAACTTTGATCCTATAATGGCTTTTGGTTCAGTCATGAACTAAACTCCATTATGGGATTCTAACGAATTTTATTATGTAGTTTGATTGTACACTTAAATGATGGGTTGTTTTACATATTATATGGGATGTTTGTCATGATTGTTTTGCATACATGAATGCTTGATCACCATTCATTTCAGTATTTGTATGGAATTGACAATGAACATGCAAATATGGACTGTAATCATGATAGTATACGTATATAGGGCTGTGCTATATGGCTTATATATTTCGTGAACCAGATAGACATATACTATTTCACCGTATAAGTTAAGATAAGAGCTTGAACTTAAAATCAATATAGTTGCAATTTCACATAGACATATAGTGATGTTGGTTATATTGATGATTACATAGAGTCTATCATCTGTGGTTGCTTTGTAAGTAGGTATTAGTGCATTGAAAAATGGCTAATACTCTTTTAGTGCCCTTGACTACTTTCCTATGATATGTGAACAAGTCAGGCATGATAGTGGCGATTGAATGAAATAGTAAATGAAGTTAGAATCTCATTAGTTCCAATATCATTTATTATATCGTTTATATTATTTTAGTTGTTATTTACAATTCAAGAATCTACCAAGTTTAATCTTTAGTGTGAGCATATAAATATAGTGATTTAATTAATAAATAATAGCTTAAGTTAAACAACTTTCTCTGTGGGATCGATACTTTACTTGCTCTGTATTACTTGTTGATTCATGTATGCTTGAATGAGTTAGAGCTCTTTTGTTAGTCGTAAAAAAGAGGCAACAGGAACCCTAATTACCAAATTGGAGCCCTAATTGCTAAATTAGTAATCTTAATTATAATTAGTAAAACTTAAACCTAATTATCAAGTTTTATGTAATTAAAAAATTAATTATGATTAGGAAACTCTAAATTTCATTTCTAAGAAACTAATTTTTATTTTGTTTTATTTTTACCCTAAATTGAAATCTTAGAAATTCAAATTTTTGATAACCTTAGGGTTTAGGGTTAAACCCTAAGGGTCAAACCCTAAGAGTTTGCCAAGTTTACATTTATGCCATTAAATTCTCAAGCCAAAAGACCAAATTGCCCCTCTTGCATAATTGAAGCTAACTTGCATTATTGGCCAACACTTTAATTGGTGAACCACCTTGACTTTTCCATGAGACTGAAAATCATTTATCTCAGCCATCCTATATCACCAATGCATTACATTCATGTTATATATATATATATATACGGTCCGGATCTTAAGCTCACCCCTTATCTAACTCACCCGAGCTCACTTCCCATTTAGTGACGGACCCGACGACGGTTCGGTCATACAACCGTTGTCTATACTTTTAGCGACAGACAACATATAGTGTCGCTATAAGTATAGACGACGGTTGTATGATCGAACTGTCGCCGTGTCCGTCGCTAAAAGGGGGTGAGCTCGGGTGAGTTATATAAGGGGTGAGCTTAAGATATATTCCCTATATATATATATATATATATATATATATATATATATATATGGAGCCCTTCTATAGCAGCCGGTTGCTATGAGTACTGTGCAACACTCTTTTTTGATAAATTAAATTGATGGCTGAGATTAGCTTTTATATTTGATAAGCCGGCACATGTTGTTGTGCCTAATTATTTACCTGTACCGGCTTCTATTTTAATAAGTGAAGCCCGTGTAAAATTATATTGTCAGTATAGTTATAAAAAATGAATAGTTATTATTAAACTAATCCGACCGGAAGAGCTTGTACCGGCTTACACATTTTTTTATTTCTCCATTATATGTCATGACTCAGCACATTAAAATGAATATTTATTATTAAAATAATCCGACCGAAAGAGCTTGTACCGGTTTACACAATTTTTTTTGGCAAAACTATGATTTTCACCACTAAACTTGGCACGTTTTACTTAATACACCACTGAACTTTTAATTTTTTGGATTACATCATTAAATTAATTAAAATTTTTTAATTGGGTCATTCCGTCCAAAATAGTTGACAGACGTTAAAGTGGTGCTGACGTGACGCTGACATGGCGCTGATGTGGCAAAAAAATAAAAAAAATGCTTATGTGGCAAAAAAAAAAATCAAAAACAGATTTAATTTTTTTTTAGCATTTTATAATTTTAAAAATAACAAAAACATAATAAAATACAACAAAAAATTAAAATTTTTTTTAAAAAAAACAGATTTTTTAAAAAAATATTTTTTTTGAAAGCTGATTTTTTTAAAAAAAATAGAATTCTATAAAAATATACTTCTTTTAAAAAACAGATTTTTTAAAATTTTTTTTTTTAAAAACAAATTTTTAAAAAAATATGTTTAAAAAAATTTCTACCGTTTTTTAAAAATATAAATTCTATTTTTATAAAAAAATTTTAAAAAATTTCTACCATTTTTTTAAAAATATTTACTGTTTTTTAAAAAGTTGTTTAAAAAAATTTCTACAGTTTTTTTTGAAATTCTATTTTTTAAAAAATCTGTTCAAAAAGCTGCTTTTAAAAAAATATGTTTCTTTAAAAAAGTATATTTTTTTAGAATTCTATTTTTTAAAAAAATCTATTTTTTCAAAAAATTATGTTTATTAAAAAATATATTTTTTTAAAAAACAATTTTTTAAAAAAATATATTTTTTATAGATTTTTTTAAAAAACTATTTTAAAATCAAATTTTTAAAAAAAGTTCTACTTTTTTAAAAAATCTATTTTTTTAAAAAGTTCCATTTTTAAAAAAATCTTTTTTTAAAAAATTCTCTTTTTTTAAAAATCTTTTTTTTAAAAATAGCTGTTTTTAAAAAAATCTATTTTTTAAAAAAAATATGTTTTTTTAAAAAAGTATATTTTTTTAGAATTCTATTTTTTTAAAAAATTTATTTTTTAAAAAAATCTAATTTTTTAAAAAACTATTTTTAAAAAAAATATATTTAAAAAAAATCTGTTTTCAAAAAAAAAATATTTTAAAAAAAATCTATTTTTCTAAAATTTTTTTGTTGTATTTTATTATGTTTTTGTTATTTTTAAAACTTTAAAATGTTAATTTTTTTAAAAAAAAAAATCTGTTTTTGATTTTTTTTGCCACATAAGCAATTTTTTTATTTTTTTGCCACATCAGTGCCACGTCAGCGCCACGTCAGCGCCACTTTAACGTCTGTCAACTATTTTGGACGGAATAAGTCAATTAATTTTTTTTACTTAGTTTAATGATATAATCCAAAAAATTAAAAGTTCAGTGGTGTATTAAGTAAAACGTGCCAAGTTTTGTGGTGAAAATCATAGTTTTGCCATTTTTTTTATTTCTTCATTATATGTCATTACTCAGCACATTAAAATGGAATAATAAAATAAAATAAATGCCAGTTGGTACAGGCTGATACGGCTGACATTAAAATAATATTAAAATGCCGGCCGGTATAGCTTGTCACGGCTTGCAATAAAAAAATTAAAAAAATAGCCGACCGGTACAGGCTGATACGACTGACATTAATAAATTGAAAAAAATGATTTTATTCAACCAATTCGATGCTAAACAGATTCGAACTCGCAAACTCCAACTCCATACACTCGTCATATGACCACCCGAGCACCACGGGCCTGACTGTTAATTTCAACCAAGGATATATCTTTATATTAAAACTTCACCATCCCCCAAAATCTATATTCTTGCATTATTATTATATTACTATTTATTATTATTAATAAATCTATATTATTAACTGGGGGTTTTCTATTTAAATCTATATTCTAGATTATTATTATGTTATTATCATTATTATTATTATTATTATTATTATTATTATTATTATTATTATTATTATATTAAGTTTCAATGATAGGAAATGAATGCATTAACTATTTATTATTATATTCATGTATTACTATTATTAAAAATAATATTAATAATAATTTTTAATATTAATATAAATAATGTGATTATTAATATTAGTCCGAATAAAAATATCCATACAGTTCAACTAAATAGATAATTTTTTTTCGTATTAATAATATGAAGCGGTTTTATGTGATTCAATAATATTCATATTACTAAGTTATGAATTTGAAAATCCCATAAAGTTCAACCAAATAGACATTCTTATTAATTAATACGTACATTAGATAACGTTGGACAAGTTCTATATCTCAGAGGCCGAAAGTAATCTTGCGGATTTCTTATAGAGCTCCCATGCGACGCGGTAACGAAAGACTGTGACATCTTCCAAGGACCACTTCTCTTCAAAAATATTACCATTGGCCCTAACGAAATAGTCAACATACTTGCATACAAAAATGCCACAGTCTGAGTTGTTGTGTTGTTTCGGTCGAATCTTTAAGGTCTGCACAGTAGGATTACCGCTGGGCCACTCACGCATCAGATTACCATTTCACAAACAAAATGGTATCAAATGTACCTGCATGTACAAAGTAGTTGGTTAATAATCTTTTAATATTAAAGGACATTATAAAATTAAAATATTTTAATACTAAACATACCGCAACTTTAACGAATTCTGAGTACATTTCATGTAACTTAATATACTTAGTGTCATTGTAGTGCGGGTCAATTATGGTAACCATCCAATCTTCAACTGCGAATAGGAACAAGACAAATTGGCGTTGATTGGTATTACACATCGGCATGAATATGTATTTGCATTCGTGTAAATGTGGACTAACATTTTGGTTAACATTCGGATTGCAAAAACTCCATGCAGTATTCACGTTAGTGCAGGGCACATAGCTCTGCCCAAGATGCATGAAGAATGAATTCATGAAACCAAATTGGGACCACCTTTGTATTCCCCGTGACCTGTAGTATTCCTCTCTGTCTCATAGCAACAACATATAAGCGTCAATGACATGCTCAAATATCCAACTCCCAGGCCCTAAGGATTGCACTACATTGTGGTCTAATTCATATAACTGGCGCGGATGTGACAAAGGATATAAATCCTCTTCTGGTGCCACCACATTTCAAAACATATGTTTATTTACAAATGTCTCCTTCCAATCTTTAAGTCTTTTGGATAAGGACCCTTTTGGTCCATAAGAGATGTGGTCTCCCGCATCTTGTACCTGATTGAGACCCAAATGTACATTATTGTTATATAGCAATAATAATTAAATCCATCACTATCAACATAACTATATATACCTTTTGTGAACTAGATCCCTTGGCGTCAGAAAGTCCCGCAAAGTCAGAGTTGGTTGGAATGTAACACTCCTCATAGGTTTGGAAGGTTGGAATGTAACACTCCTCGTAGGCTTGGGTGATGGGAATGGAGTACTCCTCGATTACTTGTGGGGTGGGTATGTAGCTCTCTTGTACAACATAATCAGTTTGTTTCCCAAGCCCTTCATTGAATTGGGAGAATTAGGACCGTGGTCCAAAATTTATTGGACCCCCCTGTCGAGGTATTTGTTTCCCTCTTGCTTCGAAGTCGTATAGAGCGTATTGGAAATCCCAATTATTTTTTTGTAGAATCAACTCGGGAGGCAGCTAAGTAAGTGCTGAAAATTTATCAAGTAACGACTTTGCACTCTCAAACTGTAATGTAAGATAAACACAAACAAATATTATTAACACTAAATATGAATAAATTTAATATTAAGTATTTACTCCAATGAATTATAAATTAAAGAAGAATATAATTTTATACCATTTGAATAAGGTGTTGTTGGTTTTAAATGGCCCGAGACTCATAACAACTGTCGAGGTTGCTTGCTTGTCGAGGTCGGTGGATTTTCCAACGTGTAATTTTCCTATACCAGACCATGTAATCATCTATTGGGACATAATCAGAAATTTTAGTTTGTTGTCCTTCGAGATGATCCATGTATGCCTCCCACCTCGAAATATATTCCCCTCTCAAGGCCATGCAATTCTCGACATCAATAAATTTAAACTTTTTCTCCTTCCTAAGGTCACCATGGTTTTTCGCTGTTGATGGTATGCCTTGCATGAACCCAAACTGTCTCATCACACGGTCCGACATCTAAAATTCCACAATATCAAAGTTGATCAAGGGGAGCCCACCAGATCCCAACAACCTTCCTTCAAAATTAAATCCACTGATATCATCATCCCACATTATGTAAGGCCGCCAAACCACATCCCACATAAACTTAATATCTAACTCCCCTCGGTAAAATGACAAATGGTGATGGGGATTCTCACGTCTACCAGGGTAACTATGGGCTCTAAAATAGGACCATGCTAAAGCCCTAGGTAACCATACAGATGATTGTGGCCAAGGGTTAGGCTTTCCAATATTTACACGCTCATAAGCCCAAATTTGTAACAATGTTACACAACCATTAATATATTTAACTCCTTTCCTAGTAGCAGTATATAAAGATCTGTACAAATATACTAACACTGCCGCGCCCCAACAGTAAGTTACACAATCTTCAGCGTTGGCAATAAAAGACATATATCGTGGGTGTACACTATTCTTATTCCTATTAGGGAATAATATTGCCCCACATAACCACAACATGTATGCCTTTGTGTGTCGCCCTACAACATCTTTACTTGCATTCTCGGGACATTTATTAAAATGTTCGTGCAACCACACTAATAAAATTGCATTGCACTTTTTTGAACTAAAATATTCACCAGCTAATTTATCTCCAAAACAATCCCTAAAATAATTTAAATTGGTGACAACAAGGGGACCCGTTAAGGGCTTTCCCACCACCGGTAACCCAAAAATAAAGTGAACATCCTCTAGCGTGATTGTTATTTCTCCACAGTTTAAATGAAAAGTATTAGTCCCTAGGCGCCATCTCTCGACTAGGGCAGATATTAGACCAAGGTCAGTTTGGTGTACAACACCTCGAAAACTAAATACTCCAAATCCACATTTATCTAAAAGGATTTTTTGTTCTTTTGTCAAATTCCACTGATTATACTTTTGATCAGTATATTGACTGGAGCCTAATTTTCCCCTATCTTTCCCATGATATATGTCATCTGATACATGATCTTGTTGATCATGAAGAACACTTGGATCAATTGGCCCATATTTCGAACTGTCCATATTTTACCTAAAAAAAATACATCAATTCCATATTAGTATTAAGATGCATGACAAAATGAAATTGAAAGTAACATACTACAAAATGACAATAATAACAATACACAATAACATGCATTAATGACAGTAATAACAATACACAATAACATGCATTAATGAAAAAAAACAATAACATGAAGTAATAAAAATAATGGAACAATTGAGTACACTGTAATACATTTTTTTCATTTATATAATTCCCATAATATTATTTTACTATTATACGAAAATAATAACAACAACAAAAACTATTAAAAACTGAACAATAAATAAAAATTTACTTGTTGAAGTTCGATTTCTTTAGAATCTAATAAATAGAATCCAGCCGCTTCAACTTGTTGAAGTTTTTTGCTCATCTAATCCGAAATACTCCCTCTCTACTCTCTGTTATTTTTTTAACTAGCTATATACTGAACTTTAGTTTGAACAACGTGTGTTCTCAATAGATGGTTAAATAAGCTCACCGGTACATAGAATTAATTTAGGACCAAATTCAAACACTAATACTATTGTTTGTCTCAGCTTTTTAGTTTACCGAGCTTGCATGTGTTCTTTCCCGAGGCGATGTGGCAGAAAAAGTAGTTAAAAGTGATATGCGGTGCCTTTCTCGAGGCGATGTGGCAGAAAAAGCTTTGTCTCTTTGCTCGGCCTGTACAGGCTATACTGGCTTACAATAAAAATTAAAATATATTATTATTAAAAACCCTCGGTCGGTACAGGCTGTACTGGCTTGTAATAAATAAATATTTTCGCTGCTAAACAGACTCGTACCCGCGACCTCAAGCTACAAACATTCGTCAAATGACCACCCGAGCACCACGGGCCTAGCTGTCATATTTTACCTTGGATTTGAATATATCCTAAAACATTCCATTTCCCCCAAATTATATTTTCTCATTATTTTATTATTATTATTCGATTATTATTATTATTCTATTATTATTACGAATTGAGTATAAAGCCGTTACATATAGTAGCGGCTTATGTACTTTTTATTATTTTATTACAATTATTATTATTATTATTATTATTATTATTATTATTATTATTATTATAAAGACTGTCTGGTGAATATGTAGTCAAATATAATAATAAAGCACTATGGGAATAGAAAAAAGTTGACATTGATTATATGGAACAAGTACATTAGTTTGACTTCTTGAGCATTAACCGCTACAAGCTGTACCGGCTGGTCTTTTTACCCTTTAAATATTGTCTAGGAAGCTGCTATTTTCTCAAGTTATCTTCCTATCCTTCCATAGAATTTGTTCTCGGATATTAATTTCTCTTTTCACCTCTACTCATAATTTGTTTCATCTGGTTGCCCACTTTCACTTCAGAAAATCAAGTTGAAGTTCTGATCGAGCAAAATTCATCACTATTATTCACAAGTAAGTTTTTCAAAATTTCATATAATACATATGAATTTGTCAGTGAAGTTGAAAGTAATAAATCTGATATTGTTCCGTACGTTGGTCAATTATTTTGTACGTTAGAAGAGGTTGAATATTTTTATAGATCATATGCATGTAAAAATGGATTTGAGATTAGAATTGCAACTAGTCATAAACATGCTAATACGAATGATATCAAATCTAGGCAGTATGTATGTAAGAAAGCCGGTACACCAATTGTTGGCAAGAGTTTACCTGATGATGAAGATAGTAGAAATAAAATAACTAGACAGAGAGACTCTATAGGACGAACAATGTGCAAAGCTAGAATATATGTTGTCCACAATAAGAAAGAAGATAATTGGCGTATTTCTACTATTGAATTAGAGCACAATCATAATTTAGCGACCCCTACCAGAGTAGAGTTGATCGAGACTCACAGAAATATTACTCCTGTTGCAAGAAATTTAATTGACACTTTAAATAAGTCCGGTATTGGTCCTAGTAAGATGATGAATGTTTTGAGCATAATAGGAGGTGGGTTGCAAAATGTTCCTTTCTCTACTGCTAATGTTGAGAATGTGGTGCGAGATTTAAGGCGTGATTCTGCAGATGAAAATGATGCACAAGCTGCTGTCAATCATTTGAACAAACTTGCATCCGGAAGTGCCAACAATTTTTTTTTCCGAGTGAAACCCGGTGAAAACAACTGCATAGCTTGTATTTTGTGGGTTGACGCCCGATCAAGGTTTATGTATCAACGGTTCGGAGACGTTGTGACATTTGATAGTACATACCGGAAAAATAAGTATGGCATGCCGTTTGTTCCATTTGCCGGGGTCAACCACCATTATCAGTCTATATTGTTTAGATTTGCACTGTTACGAGACGAGACAGAGGACACTTTTGTTTGGGTATTACAGACATGGCTTGAAGCCATGGACTACAAGGCACCTACAACCATCATCACCGATCAAGACAGAGCCATGAGTAATGCTATTGCTACGGTACTTCCTTCTAGTTATCATTTATTATGTTCTTGGCATATTAGCAATAAATTTCCTGAAAAATTGCATCATGTTTATTCTGAGCACCCATCGTTCAAAAATGATTTTAACAACTGTGTGTATAACTCATTGTCCATCGAGGAATTTGAAGAGCGTTGACATATTCTGATAAGTTCCTATGAATTGTATACCAACGAATGGCTTGGAAGTTTGTATGATGTACGACAAAAATGAATTCCAGCATATACAAAGAGATATTTTGCCATGGGAATAACTACCACTGGAAGAAGCGAGAGCATGAATGCCTTTTTTGATGAGTATGTTAATGCATCAACAGGTATGCTATATTTTGTACTGCAGAGTCAAAAGGCTGTAGAAAGATAGTTTATCAGGGAGAGGAAGGCCGACTACATAACAAAACATCGTAAAAGGATTATAGTACTCCGTTCATCTTTAGAAGTTCATGCTGCATAAATGCACACAAAAGAGATGTTTAGATGTTTTCAACGTCAATTCGTCGATTACATGAAATATAATGTTCAGAAACTTAGTGAGTTGTGTGTCACTAATACTAAGGTTTATGCAGTGTATAATGCAGATGCAACTGAAAGTGGTGGAAGATATAAAGAAGTTGTCAACAATCGTCAACTTGGATCGGTAACATGTAACTGCCAAATGTTTTCTCACTCTGGTTAATTATGCAGACACATCTTGAGATATTTCATAGCAAAGAGTATTTCACAAATACCAAGCGACATGATCCTTCATAGGTGGACAAGAGACGCGAACAAAAGAAATGGTGAAGACTTACTCTTTAACTCCACATCTGCTGACTTCGAACAAAATCAAGCAATGAGCTATAATCATTTGATGAGTGATTACCAGGAGTTAGCGAGAAAAGCGGCTTGCTCTGTCCGAGGTTACAAAACTGTTCTTAAACTGAATGCACGAGGAAAAGAGTTGGTTGACCAGTATGATCCGGATGAGAATATTACTGAACTGGCAGATGACGACATTGATTGCACAGTTGGAGATCCAAATCATGATATGGGATACGATAATGACGATGAAGATGCAGAGGTGGAAGCAGAAGAAGAGTTTTTGCCGCCTAATATTTCTCAAACAAAGGGCCGTAAAAAACAATCTAGATTCAAGAGTGCACTCGAGAAAATCATTCCTTCTAAGACTCATCGAAAATGTGCAATTTGTGGCTTTGAAACCGACTACGATAAGCGAAATCACTATCGAGTGCTAGGGATTCCTGAGCCAAAAAAATAGGCTTCGGTTGTATTAATCATGCTATGTTTTTTTATTTTATGAAAATGAACATGTAATATGTACTATTCCTCTTAATGTTATGCAGTACTAGTATTGGTATAATCTGTACTTCTAATATTGACAATCACATTATTATTATTATTATTATTATTATTATTATTATTATTATAATACTTCACTACTTTTATAAATTCGATAAGTAAATTAATTTCCTGAAATGATTTGAAAAATTATCATTTTTACTTATTAGACTAATTGAACTAATTTTATTAATAATAAAATCATTTCTTAATAATAAAATCATTGCTTAATATATAAAATCATTACTAATAATCATTGCTTAATAATAAAATTATTAATACTAATAATGAAAGATTTATAATGATCACTTTATATTTTATTAAAGAATGATATTTATTTTTAATATATTAATAATCCTTTTATTGATATTATTATAAAAATAAGAAAAAATATTAAAGGGGATAATAATAAATATAGATATTAACCTATTTCTATTTTAAAAACCCCCAATTAATAATATAGATTTATTAATAATAATAAATCGTAATATAATAATAATGCAAGAATATAGATTTTGGGGGATGGTGAAGTTTTAATATAATGATATATCCTTGGTTGAAATTAACAGCTAGGCCAGTGGTGCTCGGGTGGTCATATGACGAGTGTATGGAGTTGGAGGTTGCGAGTTCGAATATGTTTAGCAGCGAATTGGTTGAATAAAATCATTTTTTCAATTTTTTAATGCCAGCCGTATCAGCCTATACCGGCCGGCTATTTTTTTAAAATTTTTTATTGCAAGCCGTGACAAGCTATACCGGCCGGCATTTTAATATTATTTTAATGCCAGCCGTATCAGCCTCTACCGGCTGTCATTTATTTTATTTTTTTATTCCATTTTAATGTGCTGAGTCATGACATATAATGGAGAAATAAAAAAAATGTGTAAGCCGGTACAAGCTCTTCCGACCGGATTATTTTAATAATAAATATTCATTTTAATGTGCTGAGTCATGACATATAATGGAGAAATAAAAAAAATAAAAATAAATGTGTAAGCCGATACAAGCTCTTCCGGTCGGATTATTTTAATAATAAATATTCAATTTTTATAACTATACTGATAATATAATTTTACGTGGGCCTCACTTATTAAAATAAAAGCCGGTACATGTAAATAATTAGGCACAACAACCTGTGCCGGCTTATCAAATATAAAAGCTAATCTTAGCCATCAATTCAATTTATCAACCGTCCAAAAAGGGGGTGTTGCACAGTACTCATAGCAACCGGCTGCTATGAAAGGGCTCCCGTATATATATATATATATATATATATATATATATATATATATATATATATATATATATATATATACAAGTTGGGAGAGAGAAAGTCCATTATTTTGCTCATTTGTTCACATAGCACTCAACTAAACTCTCTCAACCCTAGACCCATGAAATTGTTTAGTAGACCAGTCCCAAATCAGTTCCATACCACAACCATAACAAATCAGTAGCCCAGAATCAAGGATTTGAACAAGAGAGGTATAACCCTAATTTCAAAATCTGACCTTGGATGATGTGTTAAAAGTTATGATTAAGTGTTAAAATGTGTTGTATGTAGTGTATTATGATGATCTGGGTTGATAGATGTTAGATCTATAACATCTATAGGCTCGGATTTGAAGATTTCAAAAATCTGGAAATTTTTTTAAGTCGTCTGACAACCAAATGTCAGACCTTCTAGATCTCATCTTGTTTATTGTTTTGGTTGTTTTAAGCTTTGATCTTGTAGTATGCTAGGAGGACTTTGATCTGGGATTGAAATTAGGCTTAGATTATATGTATATTGCAAGTTATGGAAGGTCAAACTACGTTGACCGACCATGACTTGCAATTTTCTGGGTAACCCAGATTTACCTGGAGGCGTCTGACAATGAGTTTGTGGCCTCTGATCTTGCAGGTAGTTGTTGTTTTGTTTTGTTTGTTGCATCTAGATTTTAGTTTGGTATTTGTACTGTATTTGTACTGTATCGTAATGCCTTAAGATCACCTAAATAATCAACAGGTTTGATTTCGTTGCCGGTCAAACTAGCCAAGACGTACACGTTTTCTGTTTTCTGGGTAACCTAGAAAACATAAGAATGTGTCATCTGACATGGTTTGACCGGATGATATTTCTTGATTATGATGTTGTTATATGTATTTTATGTGATGTATCTCTTCCTTGTCATGTTGGCTACCTACTGAAACCTCTAATGCACAAAACCATTAACAAGATTGCTAGTTGTTGTAGCTTAAAGGTGACTGCTCGAACTGTTCTTCATTTCTGGGTAACCCAGAAATGAAGAACTGCTCTGACAGTCACTTTTCATGCTTAGATCTCGTTGGTTTTCTGTTGTTTGATCATGTTGATTTTTGGAGCTTGTAGTATTACACTATGTCTACAAGACTTGACCTTTGGCTTTCCCAGAAACACAATACACTGAGACTTAATCTTGCTCAAAGTTGCTCACTCGGTCACTGCACATGAATGTTCTTGGTGCTCAAGAACACCTAAGGCGACACTTTCTGTCGCTAAAGGCTATAACGACATACTTTTTATTTTTATTTAATTTATTTTCTAAAAAAATCCTTTTAAAATAGAAATTAATTTCTGAAAATTACAAAAATTATTTTAAGTTATAAAAATTAACTTTTAATAATTTGACATATTTTTCATAAATATTGATATTTAGTTGGATATTATTGATATTTAATTTATTTCATAAATGTATTAAATAAATTGATTAAAAATGATTTTATTATATTGAAAATTATTTTAAATATTAATAAAGTATTTAAAAATATTTGAAGTTATAAAATATAACTTTTAATATTTTAAGACAAATTTCATTAATTATTAAATATTAATGATATTAATTTCTTTAACAATGAAATTAAATAAATTAATTAAAAATAATTTTAATATATAAAAATCATTTTAAATAAAAATAAATAGTTTTAAATTTTTTTAAGTTATAAAATGTAACTTTTAATATTTAAAGATACATTTCATTAATAATTTAATATTAAATGATATTAGAGTTATTTAATAATAATATTAAATAAATAATTTAAAAATGGTTGTATTTATTTAAAAATCATTTAAAAAGGAAATAAATAAATTAAAAATATTTTAAGTTATAATTAAAGACTTTTAATATTTTGATAAATAATACATTAATAATGAAATATTAATGGTAATTATTTAAAAATGATTTTATTTGTTTTAAAAATAATTTAAGGGTAATAAAAATGAATTAAAAATATTTTAAGTTATAATTAAAGACTTTTAATATTTTGATAAATAATACATTAATAATTAAATATTAATGGTAATTATTTGAAAATGATTTTAATTGTTTTAAAAATTATTTAAGGGTAACAAAAAATGTTTTAAAAATATTTTGAGTTATTATAAATACCTTTAATATTTTGGCAATGGTTTCATTAAAGATTTAATAATAATTAAATATTAATGATAATAGAATTATTTAATATTTAAATCATGTAAAAATGATTTCAGTGTTTGAAAATTCATGATAAATTATAATAATTATTTAAAAATTATTATAAGGGTATGAAAAATAATTCGATTGATATTTAAAATATCTAAACAAATATTGAACTACACGATAGAGTCTTAGACTCGATAATTATCCGATAAAGCCATCGGTAAACCGAAATGTTTCAGAAATTGAACTGGACTTATATAATTTATCTGTATACGTGTTTGTTTGTGATCCAATGACTGTTAAACATATGTGACGATGTGATTATGTTATGTGTGCTGACTACAAATAGCAATACTACGTGTTATGATATTTTATTCTAATTGATAGAACGATCTTATGAATGATAGATAGCGGTATAAAAGATAAAACTAAGTTGCGTATCTATAAGCAGCAGACCAGACAAGTATCCTAACTTTGCATTTCCTTTGTGCAATGGACATGAGTAAGAAAGTTTCAGAATTATATTATTATTGTGCCAAATTATTAACTCTATTATTATCGATTATATATCTAATAAATTGTATCCATACAAGTTCTTAAATTATCCGATCATTGTTTATTAAAATAGTATTATATTATAATTCAGATATTTATTCTGTTCATTAATTTCTAAACATGGTTATACAAGTGTCCTCACTTGGATAATCATTGTATTTAATCACATGTTGATACATACTTATTAAATTCCAGTAGGTATACGTTGACTTCAAAGCCGTCTAAGCTGTTTGACCTAGCTAGACACAAATTTAGAAATATCGTTGAACATGATAAAACTTTATTGTATCCAATCAAATTGATTTGGTTTAGATTCCCAACTAAGTATGAACATCCCGAACATGGGAAAACTTTTGTGCACCTAAGGTGGATAAGATGAACGATAATATTATTCTTGCATGTAGTATTGATCAATACAGGGCACATTGGGATGATCATCCTCGCGCCCGTAAGTTAAGACGATTTGCAGATGAAGTTCTGCTAAACCTTAGCGAAAATTAAAAACAAAGTTCATAGTCTGTCGAATGCTCTCCATTTATAGTCAGTACGTAGTTTCAAAAATTTGATATAGAATTGTTATATTATTTTTATTGGTTCAGCTCACTTCACAATTATTGATTCGTTGTAGAAGTGTCGTTCAAAGGAAACATTTAATCTTTTTAGCTAATATTTATTGTTACTATTACTTGCTGGGCAATCAAATGCTCATCCTTGCGTTAAATTTAAATGTTTTCAGCTAAGCGTGATCAATCAGAAGGTTCAGGCTATGACAAAGGAAAGGAAAGCAAATAGAATAAACTTATGTTATATTATGTAATAGTTTGACTTTATTATGACAATGATATCTATTAATTATCATATAATGAATGTGTAAAGGCCGCGTACCTAGGATTAGACTCTGATATATGTAAATTAAGTTTGGTAATTATTTTATTTTTATTATTATTAGTATTATTTTGCTCATAGAAATGGTATCGTGAAGCACCGAGTTCGGGTTTCAAGTACCTGAATTCAGGGGCATCACAGGACGCCTATGGTCTGACTAGGATAAGTTCTTAAACTCATATGATTGTGGTAAGTTCCTGAACTTCCAAAGTGTGGTAAGTTTGATAAACTATATCGGGTATATATATGTTATGAATTAAGAGATTTTGGTATAATAAGCATTGATGGTGTTAAATATTAATAGAATGAAGTAAAGATTGAAGTTGATGGAGAAACGTGGACTTTCTAAATCTTCTAGCTCTGCTAGATTTTTAAAATTTATTGACTTCGTGCTTATGTTTGCACATCTATTTTCTTGAAAACATTGGATCATGTGATTGAACCAATGATGTTAAAAAAATAAAAAAATACCATTATTCATATATATATGCTAATTATTTCGGCTAAGATAAAAATGATTTGAAAATTTTCAAAATGTATTTCTAACCATTTGTATAATTTGATCTGGTGTATGGTAAACGATGGAGTCATCCATGCAGTTGAACCTAGTGTTGGTTGTGATCGAAAGATCGTCAACCAATGTTGGTATGATACAGTATGACAAAGTCACATAATGGAGGAATCCTCAATGTACTACAAATCTAGTACGGTATCATGACGTCATAAAAGAATTTTTGATTTTCTTTTAAATTATGAAGAAGTTCAATTAAGTTAGCCAAATTATTTCGATTGATGTCCAAGTTTTTGATAAAAGTCTAAGCTATTTGATTCAGCTAGACGACTGTTGAAAAATAGTTATGAAATTCAAGCATTCTTGAGTATTTGTGTCAAACAAGATTGCTCTGGTGCGGATTCAGTTGTTAAAAAGCTGAGGTGAACAACCCTATAAGGGGACATGTTTTCGGAGACAATGGTTCCGAGCGTAACACATGTAGTCATTACAAAACACTACGTTATGGCCCAACGTAGTGGTATAATAGGTTGGCCACCTAGTGTACGTGTGGAAGGTGTTTTTAGTCTTTGTGATTGATAAACACTCTGGTTTGCAGTGTGAAGGATTGTGTTGAAGCACTAGTTCACGGTCTTGTGTGACCCCTCATCATAAATTGGAATCTGAGTTATTCATACTACTTCCCGATTATTAAAATATCGTGGAAGACTCTTATTCTTCTGTGTGATGAATGTAGTGAGTAGAATGTTCCTTAGAAAGGAGAATGTGGTAGAATACAAGTGAGAAAGTTATAATAAAACTTCCGAAAAGTGAATGGATAAAATTATCCAAAAGAATATGTAATATTCAAAATAGCACCGAGTAGAGGAGGTTCCGGTGATTTCAAGGACATAATCCTTATAAGGGGGAGAGGATGTAAGAACCCTAATTTTTAGATATTATTAAAATAAGAATTTAGTAAATAAAATTCTTAAGGCATGAGATGGGTTTGAACAAGAATATAAATGTGTTACGTGATATGTGGTATTGTGTTACATCGGGTAATATGAGCTATATAATAAGTGATGTTGTGTTTAATAAATATATATCATTATTATATATTTGTTATAAATTGTAGAGTTGAATTAATATGAAGATGGATAAAATTTATTTATTGATGTTAAATAATTTATGTGAAATTATTTTATAATAGTAAGTTGGTGACATTAAATATCTTTGATAATCACCAATTTCTTGAGTGTATGTACAACTAAGTATCAATTCCAAGGCAGTACAACCATACTCTTTAATGGTGGATGTATAGGAGATGGGCTAAACGATTCCTTCAGAGAGCAGAGGTATATACGAATTGGTAACTGATCTAACTCACTGTGAAAACAGTGTAGACGAGACGAAAACTAATTTGTTGGTTGTTTGTGGGAAACCACTCAGTGTAATATATTGAATACTATTAAAGACTCAATGTGTGCTAGGTTTAGACTTGTATGTGTAGACTGTCAGGAATAAATATATGAATGATATTCTTGTTTACATATGATTTGATTATGATATATATGTGAATGAATAATATGCAAGTATGCTTGCATTAAGAAAAGCTGTAAAGTCCTTTGATAGATAAAAGAAGTATATGTACAAGGACTTAGAATGAATTGATTAAGAATGTTAGGCGATCCTACATAAGCAAAACAGCTTTGTAAAGTACTTGAAAAGAAATGATGTAGAAGGACTATAAAAATAGAAAGATCAAGCATGTTAGGTTGATCTTATGATGTAATAGATATGCTTGTCTGATCGTCGAGTACTGCACCAGAGATCGTAGTCTGCCAAAAGAGTCATGGATAACTCGAGAGCTATCAAGGCAGAATCGTAGTCTGCAAGATAGTAGATCTCGGAGTTCGTAGACTGCCAGGGGAAATGATGAAGGATCATGGTATATCGAGAAGAGCTTCCTCGGGATCGTAGTATGCTGAGGAAGTCATGTTCAGAATTGTAGAGACAGCCTGCCTACGAGTCGACCGATCATCTGCTGAAGCCAAGACAGACGCATAGACTACACTCTGAGTTCGTAGAGTCTATTGATTACATGCAGAGATCGTAGTCGAGCAAGATCAGATGAAGACAACAAGCATAAGGCAGAAACCGTATAGTGTCAAGATCTGATCTCAGGATCGTAGTGCCTGCACAGCCAAAGCTGAATCGTAGAGTGAAGAACTATGACCTCAACAGAAGTGCTCACAATGCATAGGCAGAATCGCAGAGCAAGTATGATTCTCAACTGATGAGCACTCCCAGAATATACAAAGGAACAAAGCCTCTGGTTGGCACTACAAAGATATATCCTACCTGAAGGGAACAAGTGAGCACTCAATGAATGACATGCAAGTTAAAAAAAGATCTAAGTGCCAACCCAATTAGCATTAAGATTGAGTTATGAAGCCATTCGAGATGATCTCTTCCACAAGATAATCATAAGAAGACTTCAGTAACTAACTAAGGAAAGTCAGCAAGTGCAGTAGCTATCAAGTGAACATAAGACAATGATCTTGGAAGCAATCGAGAGCATAGTGTTTGCCAAACAAAGAAAGAACTGATGGAAAGTGAATCGAGATACTGGGTAGCCTCTGAAGATCAAGGCTGAAGTGATTAAGTGTAGGGTCAGTCCATTGATGATAAATGAACGGGAGATCACAAGGAGAAAGCGAGCTGGACGTGCCACAAATCTGAAGTGTCTTGCTATTCAAAGGGAACCAGAGCAAGGAGTTAGGCCATCAGTATCTGAGAACAGTCGAAGCAAACAGAAGTATTGAAGCACTACACAATAGAAGGAAGAGGTGTACTACATTGGAGATCCAATCAACACTCTTCAAGATCGTAGTGTTAACTCTACCAGTCAATGAGCAACACTCAACAAGACACTACGATCAGGTCCTCAAAGACGTGCATCAGAATCATAGAGTTCGAACACCCGAAGACTAAAGCATTGGCAATGGTTCAATCTGAAGGATGGTATTCGAACAAAAGCTTATTGAGAGCATCGATGCAAAAGGACAACCTCTGATCGAGAAATCAGAAGGAGATAATAAAGTCTTCAACCTGCCCAAGATATTAAAGTGAAAACTCTGACGGGTAGGTGAAACAGTAGACTACAATGTCAGATAAAGTATGACATGTCACATCAGCAGTCTACCTCTGTCAACTCGAAATCTGTGAAGATATTTGAATAGGCTTCACTGGCTACTTTGCAACGAAAGGATTGTGAAGGAGTATAAATCTAGAAGAGCTTTAAAGATCAAGGGTTGCTGGAGTTGCCGAGTTTAGAGAGAAGGTGGACTGTTCTGAACCACGTAAGATAGTGAGTCCGAAGGCTCACTCTACGATCCACCAAGAACACTCAAATTCATGCAAAGGAAGAAGTAGAAGTGAGAGTTCTACTATGTAAAAGTGAGAGTTCTACTACAAGAAGAGTGTTCTAAACTGCCGAGATAAAGAAGAGCATCATGTCATCTTGGTCTCTATCATGGGAAGACTCTAAGTACAATAGAGAAGAGCTCACAGTCATCTTAGCAAGTCCATCATGAGAAGACATAAAGTATCAAGAAGGGAGATCACAAACGTCATCATGATGGCAAGCATGAGAAAGTTTCTAAGTACCAAGAAGAAGAACTTACAGTCATCTTGGAAACCTATCATGTGCAGCCATCATGTATCAAGAGGAAAGATCATCAAGGCAGTTCATCAAGGGATCATCCGAAGTGGTTGAGTAACCGAAGAAGCTGAGCATCATGCAAACACTCAACTGCACTTCAAGGGTGATCAAGCCAAGCCGCTAAGTATAGAAGATGTTCAAAGCATGAAGACATCTTAGCAGCTCAGCACCAAATCCAACAAACAAACAACTCAACAGAACCCAGGGCTTGAGGGGTCCTTGTCCGTAGGGACTAAATGAAGCCAGGGCCAGAAGGGTCCTTGTTCGGAGGGACTAAACGAAGTTCCAAGCCTGCTAGGCTTGAAGAGTTCCTAGGGAACTAGAGGAGTCCCAAGGCTACTGACCTTGAAGACTTCTTAGTGAACTGAAGTCCCAAGGCTGCTGGCCTTGAAGGAATCTTAGTGATTCAGGGTGCTGCCCTTCCTTAGTAGAAATCCTGCTAGTTGAAAGGAGAAAAGTGGATTAGGAGCTTGAGTCTCTGAACCACTTAAAACCCCTTGTGTCTTTTACATTATGTCATTTACATTATGTACTATAACTGCTATAACTGCTAAGTATGTTTTAACTGCTTACAACTAAACTTACTCTACGAACAATGTATGTATGATTATGAATATATCAATGAAGGGGATCTTTTACTTATTCCGCTGTGCTTGAAAAGATTCTTATGTTTGTCATATGCTAATTTAATAGCTATACAAAATAATAGAGAAAAGTATTTGAAATAAAAAGGATCTATTCAACCCCCCCTTCTAGATCTATTGTGCCTACTGGGAACTAACAATTGGTATCAGAGCATGTTCTCATGCTATATTCAAAAGCTAATAGCTTTGAGTCTGATCCCAGGCACTAACATTATTCTAAACTTAGTTTAGTAGTAAGTAACTTGTTATATACAGATGAGCTCACATGTTGGAAATATTGTGTATAGGTTAAATGTGTATATACACCTAAAGATGCTCAGATTGGTCCATGGTCTCGATTGTTACATCAACAAGACCAATCCTTGCCTACAGTCAATCTTGTAGTCTGAAGACCAGACGAGAGAGCTCAAGAGACATCAATGACAAAGAGTCAAGCATCCACCAGTCTAAAAAATGAAAAGACCATACATGCAAAGAAATGCTCATCCAGAGAAGAAAGAAGTTCTCCTCAGATATATGTCTGGTCAACCATCGGCTGGATGAAAACTTCATGAACTGAAGGATGTCAAAAGAACTAAAGATGTTGAGATTCTCAGGTTGCATCTTCAAGACCACGACTGATTGAATAAAGGCCAACAAGAGCAATAAGCTGTCAGGAGCAAAAGTAAAGCTATGCACATCAATACCAAAACTCAGTATATCTAAGATAAATAACTGTTTAGTAACTGACAGTAAAAAGGTATGGTTCCTCACTATTATAAATGTATACATCATAATTGCATCTTCTTATGAATTATAACAGTATTCTGTCAAGGAGTCATAATCTACCTAAAAAGGTGAAGAGAGAAAGTAACCCGAGGATGGAAACTCAAATGGCTATAAACTTTCTCTCCATCCAAGTTTTAGGTTGAAGATGACATCTTGAAGGAAATCTGAAATGGGTCATAAGAGCATCACATGCCAAATAAACTTTATGTGAAGTAATCTTTGCTAGTGGGTTAGTATGTATGTACAAGCCTAGGTTCTAAGTGTTTGACAACACACAGAGTATGATCAGTTCTGCAAGAGGATCTTTCTGATTCGTAGAAACTAATCACCTCAATGAATCTACTAGATACTCCTAAATCATAGAGTTGATTCTCACTCTGTGAACACTTAAACATTGTGAACATAACCCAGTAAATGATGAATCCATCATAGATAATGAGTGTGTTATTTAATGTCAAATCCTACACACAATCACCGTGCATCTCAAAATATATTATCTTAAGATAGTTGAATGCATGAATATGTATGTTGGTGATAAATATGATGATTATCCAAATGAGAGGAACATGGGTTTAGAAAACTAACCTAGCAGGACCCATTTAATTATGGGTACCAAAATTAGAAATATATTTAAACCTGCAGGTACTTGGTCAATCTGACCACACTAAAGAATGATGAAGCAGAAGACTTCAGTCAAGAAGACTCGACCAGCAGAAGGCCAATGACTGTTCAGAATTGATTTTGACAAAATTCCTATATGTCCAAGCCTGTCCTTGAAGACCATCTGAGCTAATCAGAATGAAGCTCACATGGCTGCTAATATATATATATGGAAGCAAGCCATTCAAAAAAAGAAAGAAAGGGTCTTATGTGCTCAAAAGCCAGTCAAGAATGCTATATGAGAAGAATCCTCAAGGAAGCTCCCAACAGAAGATTATCGAGCATCATTCAAGAGGAACTTATTGCGAGAGCAGAACTTCACAAACACAACTGTTAAAGAAGACTACATTCATAGTGCTGTCAAATAATCGTAGAGTGATCAGTCCTGAAAATACTCATCTCTACGATATAAGGAGATCTAAGTGATGATGGAGATTCCAGTCAGAAGGAGATATGCAAGGCTACCTTTAAATAAACCTGAAGAAGAGGGAATCACATCTATTTGGGAAGATAGTGTCAACAATGGTGGATCAGTGATCTGTTAAGAAGAAACAAAACTGAAATAAACTATGAAGAAATATACAAGCTACAGAGTCCCAAAACTTTGTGTCTAATGAACCAAATGAAGAACAATAGTCAGCAAGAACGTCTCAAAATGTACTACTGATAACCTCTCAGCCACCCAACTCAAAATCATGGAGTGCCTACGATCAAGCATCTGATCGCAGTGTAGAAGCAAGAGGACACCACGATTATAGCAAATGAAATTGTTTAAAGTTAGTAGAGGATCTCCCCATCATAAAAGGTCGTATAAGATGTCATTTCAAATCACTTCTATAGCATTTCATCTAGAAAGCGCCTCAGGGACAAATCTGACCCTTAGCTCACTCTAAGAGGTTGGCCCTTCCTGAGCTACCTTGTCCCAAAAGAATTGCTTGATCAAATTCATCTCAAGGACCAAGTCAATCAATGATCGTAGAGTCGAGGTTGAAGAGAACTCCACGATCGCAGTGCAACCTCAACGATCGTAGAAGACAACTCGACGATCGTGGTTCTACCAAAGGGTACTCCAGTTCACAAGGAGATTGGAAAATGAGACAATTGCTCAACCATCAAAATGAGGAGATAAGTTCGAGTATATCAGTGATCAAACTATACCGCATCAAAATGAGGATAGAAGATAAAGCCATCCACTGTAGCATCTCTTAAAAGTTTCTCGTTGAGTTAACAAAGGAAATCGTAGAGTCCATAGCTGCCTTACCATGCTACTCTACGAATCAAAAGGTCAACGGTCAAATCCACGTCATCTAAACATCTACTCTTCTAAAAGGAAATATCTAATTAAAAAGTTAAGGGGAGTTACAGCTCATTACCGGGCATCGTACAACCAATAGACGGTTGACACATCACTGGTTATGCAGAGTTAGAAGGAATTTCCATAAAGACAATTTCAAATCTGCAGATAGTTACCAAAAAGCTATCGAACCTTTCTCCCTCCCATTTTCAAAACCCTAGAATCCTCTCAAGAGCCAAAATCAAGTTAACCCTCTAGAGCCTTACCAAATCACATTCAACCATCTCTTATAAACATCTCTAAATCAAATACCCACATTATTTGAACTACTCAAATGGAAAACTTGCGAGTAATCACTGGCATTCAGCTCGGAACCAAATCGCTTGAGAAATCCGAAAGGAAGTTCAGGGACATTCTCGAGCTTGTGAAGAAAGCTAGATTCTCAGAATGCCTTGAGGCAAGTACTCGAGTATACATTGACCTGGTTAAAGAGTTCTACTCAAACGCCTCCATAAACTCCGAAACCCTGTCTATCAAGGTTAAAGGTCAGTCTCTGAAGTTAAAGTCTTCTGACCTCAATCAATGCCTAGGTTTTTCTAACCAAGGGCTGAAGAACCTTGATGATGTCAATATTGAACAAGCAAAGAAGTTCATGGGGTACCAAAGAAACCCTAGTTTTAAAGACATGAAGAAGAAGGAATTTCCTGAAGAGTATGAGTTCCTTACTGAAATAGTTGGAAAATACATATTGTGCAAGGACACTACACATGACACAATGCTTGACCAACAGTTGAAGATAATGCCAGCAATAGTTCTGAAGAAACAAATCGACTTTGGAGCTATCTTGTTTGATCAAATCTCCAAGTGGGTAGAAAAGGCTGAGAAGAAGAAATCCACCGAAAACCCCTGACTAAGGTGTTTTATGGTAGATTGCTGAGTATTGTGCTGAAGAAGAAGCTAAGAGGAAAGATCAAGGATGATGAGGGAGAGCCTCTGAATGTTCATAAGGTAATATCTCCATAACTATTTACAAACTGGAAGAAGAACCCTAAGGAGAACCGAAGGCTAACAATCGGAAGCAGTAACAGAGCCTCTGTAAAGAAGAGGAAAATAGAATAGGCAGAGACCTCTGAGTCTGATGACTCTGCACCAGCAGAAATCACACCAGCTAGAAAGAAATCAAAAGGTGTGAAGAAAGCTGGTAATGTGAAGAAAGCCAAGGGCCCACCAAGGAGTCTTTCCATCAAAAAAAAAGTTGAAGAAGAAAGAGCTCTAACTGTTGAAACAACAAAAAGGAGAAGCAACAGGCTGCTTCAAGGGCCATTCAGCAAGAAAGCTAAGGTGGAAAATGAACCAGCCTCAGCTTCCCAAAATAGTACATCTACTGAAGAGAAGGACGTAGAGTCAGCAGAAGATGTCAAGGCTTAGTCCTCACAGACCAAATCCAGCAGTGAAGGTGAAGCTAGATTGATGAATAAAAATTCAGCATTTGCTGATGAAGAGGAATGCTCAAGCCCTATGGCTGATCCTCAAAGCATTCACTCTAATGATGAAGAAAAGGTTCAAGATGACCCAACAACATCCCCAACTATAATTGCCCCAACAAGCCCCAATAATGGGTCAGAAAATGCTGTGTTTAAAGAAGAATGATATACCCCTACCAGTGATGAACCCCAAGGAAGTCTGTCTGTTGAACCAGAGGAGTCAGAGTCTGAAGATCAAGAAAAGTCTAACTCTCCCCAAATTGAACCTCCAAGAAGAAGAAAGAGCTACAGACTGCAAGTAAAATTTATCTCCAATAGGAGAAGTAATCAATCAAATGCCCCCATTGAATTAAGTGATGATGAGTCTGCATCACAGAAAGATAGTGCTGAGGATAGGACCAACAATGAAGAAAATGAATCAGAGGAAGTTCTTGCTAAAGAAAGTTCTGAGAATGAAATACAACAAGAAGAATTTTCTGCTGAAAATAATCAAGATGGTTCCGGCTCCGAGAGAGAAGATATTGAAGAAGATTCTGGTTCTGCACCTCAGGAAGAAGACGAACAAGAAGATTATCTAGTTCTTTCTCCTGCAAGATTTAGCAGAAGGATCGTAGTGGAAGTTTCAAATGATCTACCAGATGCTCCATCAGAGAGATGGATGAACTATAGAAATGAGCAGCTCAAGGTAGTAAGAATGACTACCTTTGACATAGCAAAAACCTGGAACAATATGGAGCTAGACTGCTCAACCATTCTCTACAATCCTGACGACTTGCTGATGAGATGGTTCTTTCAGTGGATGCCATGGCTAAAGGCACACACTAACGGAGATGGAAGATATCTCAGCTGGTGCTTCTCTTACTTCCCAAGCATGGAGCTGGTGGCTCAGAACTTCCCAAGGGTGAAGAAGTTTACAACTAAAACAATCAAAGACCAGCCCCACTTCAAAGTCTATCGACAGTCTGGCAATCACTATATCCCCTACTGTAAGGCCCCAAATTTTTATAAATGAAGATTTAATTTCTCTAATTATTATTTTGAAATAGTAAGGGGTTGATTTGATTAATGTGGTTAGTTATGGGTTAAATGCGTAAATATTTTAAATAAGCAAGTGGTTATAAAATATTCATTGTTGTCGGGGAATATTCGTTTGGTCGTAGAATATTCCTGTTGTCGGGGAATATTTGTACGACGACGCAGCCTTGTGTAAGCCCCATAACGGAAAGCGATTGGATGAAGAAAATGACAAGTATAAGTTATTTATAAATAACGACATAGTTGTTACCATTAATACTGTTGGAATACCCGGTGGTTAAAACACACTAATACACGTTGTTGCAAAGTAACACACGGTATTGCACCAATTATTGATTCTTACGTAAGAAGGCACTACCCAATAACTGTTACAGTAGTTACTGTTCAATATTTTATTTTATTGATTCAATAATTGCTGCGTTGATATTTTATATTACTGTTGTTTAAATAATTGTCACTACACAATATTTTCCATTATCGAAGCAATAATTCATATTATCTGAATAATATTATTAGAAAACATTATTGGCAATGTCTAGAAAGTTCTGTCCAAGGAGAGGTTTGGTCACCTAATTGCGCTCCGGTAAGGAGAAATTCTTATTGGAAAGCCCCCTCTTTCCTGGGAACGGCCTGGTTGCCACTACTGTGATTCTGTAATATTATTTGTGAATAATTAATTATTGATTTATATGATGAGGAAAATATTCATTTTATGTGGATATAGATGGAAATTTTTTTAAAGTGACAATTGTTGAAAATTAATATTTTATCTTTTTCTGTTAAAATAATTCATTTGAATATATTATATTAATGGTGATATTTTTATAATGAATGTGGGATATATGAGTATATGAGGAGGAAGAGTATTTTTGTTAAATTAAATGATTAACACATATTTTGTGTGTCGGTGGACCCCATTTCTTGACTGAAAATTGATTATAGCTTGTAAAATTGTCCGTATGTGGATTTCAGTCAATTTTTATTTGGAATTTGGAAAACCTTTCTTCTGCAAAGTTGTAGAGAATTGAATTTCCTATAAAATTCGTGAGATTCGAATTTTCTGATAAAAGGGCTATTTATTATGAATTATTGAAATTCCGAGGTTCTAGAATAATTGATTTTTGGAAGTTTAAAATATTTATAGTTAGAAAAACGTTTTTATTGTTTTGGTTGGCCCCCATATGTTGCAAATGGCTGAAATCAGATTTTTAAAGTAGGCGTAGGAATTTTTTTTAAATATTAATATTTTATTAAAATTTTTTTCTTTGGTATTCTAAGCAATTTCCTATAAATAGGGTGCTTAGGTTAGAATTGAAAATCACACCAGGAACTAAAGTTTTCTCTCTATTTCTCTCTCTATATTATCGAGTGTATTCTTGTGAGTATTTTGATAGTTTGAGTGTTGCTATACGGTGCAAGTTCATTCAGCGTTATTCCAGTCAGAAGTGCTGCTCTTTTGAGGTAAGGGATGTTATTTTATTCGAAAATGATATTATTTCTTCAATATCATTATGCCGAAATATTGGTTGAATTTTTTTTTTATCAAATTTGGAACTTTTTCATGTCGGGGTTACTATTCATGAGTTACTATTCATAAGTTACTATTCACGAGTTACTATTCACGAAGCATGATGATATTTTTTGTGAAATTTCTATCTTTTGGTGTTGGAGTTACTATTCACGTTTACGACACTATTCACGTATACGGAACTATTCACGAATACGACACTATTCACAAAAAAATTAAATTTTCATTTTTCGTCCAAAATATCTATTATGGATACTAGTTTTGATTGTATCCATGATTTGATCATTCTTGAATTTTACTCCACTCTTATTATTTATGAAGTATTTTTGAACTTGGATTGTGTAAAGTACGAATCCTTAATATTTGTTCTTTTGTTTCACTGGATTTGTTTTCTTTAAAATATTTTTCATCATCCTCAGTCCTAAATGATGATATAGCTGAATATCTTTGGCCCGTAGTGCAAAGATGAACATGTGTTTAGATGAACATGACCAACTGGTGAATATCTTTGGCCTATAGTGCAAAGATGAATATTTAATTTATGATGTCTATTGATTGATGTTACAGGGATAAAATATCGATGATGGACTTTTAAATTCATAGATGATAGTAGATTTCATTCTCTACTTAACTCTTCTAATGAATTATTGTTTCCGCTTCAGTTGTTGATCTAAAACTTGTTGTCTATTGTATTCTATCAGATTTTTTCCCTGTTGAAGACTAAGGATAATTTGTTGTACATTATCTTAGTCATAATATTTTTTACTGGGCTAGTTGAGCTCACCCTTTTTCTTTTTGTTCCATTTTTCTTCTCAGGAGACGAGAATATAGCGGGAACTAGTCGGGGTGTGGAGTAATGGTTCAAGACAGTTGTTTTAGTAGTCCTCACTATTTTGTAAAATAGTGTATCAATAATTGTAATGAGGACTTATTTGAGTGTGGATATTGTCTAGAAGACAATATTTGTATTTAAACTCACAGTTATTGTATTAATGAAGTTGTAGTTGTTTCTGTACCATGTATTTGCACGACAATTGTATTAATGAAGTTGTAGTTGTTTCTGTACCATGTATTTGACGACTCAGAATAGGTTGGGTGGATTGGACCTGTTTTGGGGGCGTCACACCTAAGATCATAGAGTGGACTCTGAAGGAAGAAGGAACATGATCAAGGAGATGATCGTAGAGTCTGGTCACTCTACTGCTGAGACTGCTCAAATTCAAAATCAGAAGCTTCCCACAGCCCAATCACTGCTCTTTGACATTCCCTCATCCTGAACCAGTGATTGGAACTCAATGATTATTCAGATTCTCCAAGCTTTCGAAAATTTGTCTAAAGATGAAAATCGTAGAGTCCAATCTGATGCTCAACTAGCTGCTGACCAATAAAAGGATCAAACTATTTTGGAGCAGGAACTACGAACTACTGAAGAGTTCTGGTGAATTAAGTGAGAAGATATCTCTACTCACCGAAGAGTCACAGAAGCTGACAACAAAAGGAGATAATTCTCTTCAGAATAGACTTCAAGCTACTATAGCTGAGATATCGCTCAAACTCTAAGAAAGAGATAACATCTATCAGAAGGCCATACACGATCAGAAGGCAGAAGCTCTACGAGTTCAGAAGGCCAATGAAGAGCTGATACAAGCCCTCTCTAACAAGATTGACGACCTGAAGCAGTCTTTCTTAGTACAACTTGAGCTTGGCCAATAGGAACTTAAGTTTGAAGTTTCCAACTCCTCCTACCTGATAGAGCAGCTTAATTCCAACATGGAGCAGCTCTCTCAAATGATTGATGACAAAAAGGGGGGAAAAAGAGGCATAGAAAGAAGAGGAGCAAGATGCACTCAAAAAAGAGCAGAGGGATAAGAGAGAAGAAGTCAAAGAAGAAGACAACAGTTGTAGCAGAAAAAGAATCATCATCTGAGGGGGAGCCAAAAGATGATGATCACATGATCGCAGAGTCTGAGGGGGAGCATGATCAGAAAGATGCTGAAGGGGAGCTAAGCAAAGACAGAAGGTCATCATCCCAGGGGGAGCAAGATAAAGGAGAACAAACAGATGAGTAGCTGATCAACAGACATCCTAGAAATATACATGGAGCCAAAGAGGTACATCTCTAACTAGTTAGGTATGTTCTGGTTCCATGATGAAAAGTGTCTTAATGTATAAATTGCCATATCTTTATAAATTACATTCATGATTATCTGTTTTAGAAATACAGCTGCTCTCTATATATAAGATTCATTCATAACATGCATATGCACCTATTAGTTTTGTCATAATCAAATAGGGGGAGATTGTCAGGAATAAACATATGAATGACATTCCTGTTTACATATGATTTGATTATGATATATATATGTGAATGAATAATATGCAAGTATGCTTGCATTAAGAAAAACTGTAAAGTCCTTTGATAGTTAATAGAAGTATATGTACAAGGACTTAGAATGAATTAATCAAGAATGTTAGATTGATCCTACATAAGCAAAACAACTTTGTAAAGTCCTTGAAAAGAAATGACGTATAAGGACTATAAAAATAAAAAGATCAAGCATGTTAGGTTGATCTTATGATGTAATAGATAGGCTTGTCTGATCGTCGAGTACTGCACTAGAGATCGTAGTCTGCCAGGAGAGTCAAAGATAACTCGAGAGCTATCAAGGATAAATCGTAGTCTGCAAAATAGTAGATCTCAAAGTTCGTAGACTGCCAGGGGAAACGATGAAGGATCGTGGTATATCGAGAAGAGCTTCCTCGGGATCGTAGTATGCTGAGGAAGTCATGTTTAGAATCGTAGAGACAGCCTGCCTATGAGTCGACCGATCATCTGCCGAAGCCAAGACAAAAATGTAGACTACACTCTGAGTTTGTAGAGTCTATTGATTACATGCAGAGATTGTAGTCGAGCAAGATCAGATGAATACAACAAGCACAAGGCAGAAACCATAGAGTGTCAAGATCTGATCTTAGGATTGTAGTTCCTGTACAGCCGAAGCAGAATCGTAGAGTGCAGAACTTCGACCTCAACAGAAGTGCTGTAATTGCATAGGTAGAATCGCAGAGTAAGTACGATTCTCAACTGATGAGCACTCCCAGAATATCCAAAGGAACAAAGCTTCTGGTTGGCACTGCAAAGATACATCCTACCTAAAGGGAATAAGAGAGCACTCAACGAATGGCATGCAAGCTAAAAGAAGATCTAAGCACCAACCCAATCAACATCAAGATTGAGTTGTTAAGCCATTCGAGATGAAGTCTTCCACAAGATAATCATAAGAAGACTTTAGTAACTGACTAAGGAAAGTCAGCAAGTGCAGTAGCTGTCAAGTGAACAAAAGACAACGATCTTGGAAGCAACCGAGATCGTAGTGTTTGCCAAATAAAGAAAGAACTGATGGAAAATGAACCGAGATACTGGGTAGCCTCTGAAGAATAAGGCTGAAGTGATTAAGTGTAGGGTCAGTCCATTGATGATAAGTGAACGGGAGATCACAAGGAGAAAGCGAGCTGGACGCGCCACAAATCTAAAGTGTCTTGATATTCAGAGGGAACCAGAGCAAGGAGTTAAGCCATCAATATCTAAGAACAGTCGAAGCAAACAGAAGTATTGAAGCACTACATAATAGAAGGAAGAGGTGTACTACATTGGAGATCCAATCAACACTCTTCAAGATTGTAGTGTTAACTCTACCAGTCAATGAGCAACACTCAACAAGACACTACTATCAGGTCCTCGAAGACGTGCATCAGAATCGTAGAGTTCGAACACCCAAAGACTGAAGCATTGACAACAGTTCAATCTGAAGGATGGTATTCAGACAAAAGCTTATTGAGAGAATCGATGCAAAAGGACAACCTCTGATCGAGAAATCAGAAGGAGATAATAAAGTCTTCAACCTGCCCAAGACATTAAAGTGACAACTTTGACGGGTTGGTGAAACAATAGACTGCAATGTCAGATAAAGTATGACATGTCACATCACCAGTCTACCTCTGTCAACTCGAGATCTGTGAAGATATTTGAATAGCCTTCAACAACTACTTTCCAACGGAAGGATTGGGAAGGAGTATAAATCTAGAAAAGCTTCAAAGATCGAGGGTTACTGGAGTTACCGAGTTTGGAGAGAAGGTGGACTGTTCTAAATCACGTAAGATAGTGAGTCCGAAGGCTCACTCTACGATCCACCAAGAACACTCAGATTCATGCAAAGGAAGAAATAGAAGTGAGAGTTCTACTATGTAGAAGTGAGAGTTCTACTACAAGAAGAGTGTTCTGAACTGCCGAGAGAAAGAAGAGCATCATGTCATCTTGGTGTCCATCATGGAAAGACTCTAAGTACAATAGAGAAGAGCTCACAGTCATTTTAACAAGTCCATCATGAGAAGACATTAAGTATCAAGAAGGGAGATCGCAAACGTCATCATAATGGCAAGCATGAGAAAGTTTCTAAGTACCAAGAAGAAGAACTTACAGTCATCTTGGAAACCTATCATGTGCAACCATCATGTATGTAAGACCCCGAATTTTATGAAATAAAAGTATTCAATTTTTCTTATAATTACTATTTAGTAAATGGTTAAATTGATAAAAGTTAAAGTTAAGGGTGATATATGAATTTTTTTTATATGCAAGTGGTTATAAAATATTTTTTCTGTCGGGGAATATTCGTTTGGTTGTGGAATATTCTTTCTATCGGGGAATATTCGTACGACGGCGCAACCATTTGTGGGCCCCATAACAGAATAACTGTCGGATAAAGAAAATGACAAATTTGAGTTTTTATAAATAATGGCGTAATTGTTACCGTTAATGTGACGCCCCCAAATTCGGGTCTCTTTCAACCTGACATATGGTGCTCCACGGTGCTATAGTTCACATAAACATTCAATTGAAATGCCTCAAAAGAACGAATATGTCTTAAATATTTATATATATATATATATATATATTCTAAAACAATACTACCATTCCCTAGGTTCTTTATAACCGTTACATTTGTTCTTGTCATAATATCAAATATTATCATTACAAACCTATACTATTACATAGGCAATCTACACGTTCACTTTAGCCTTCTCTTTATCCTTGTAGAATCCTTCGGTCCATTCGGTATAAGCTGCATTCATATGGTTCAAGCAAGAGTGAGCATAACAAGCTCAGCAAGTACAATAATTTCATTTTAAAAGCATGCTTGAAACATAGGAATCGTATATCTTCAATAATTGGATGATAGTTACGAAGTACTATCAATACTTCAAAAGCTTTCCTTTTTCCTTCAAAACACTTTACAATTACAATAGTCATCAATTCATCAATTCTGGTTCAAGACGTGAACGTCTTATAGTTTATTTGAAAAGGACAACCCGGTACGAAGTCCGTAAGTCCGACATAGCTTACGAATACATCTAGGTGATCAGCCTATAGTACCCTATGTTGATCAACACTACATCCATTAAAAGTGTGTACATTTAAGTTGTGGCAACCTCACCTGCCCATCGAATACTCGATGAAAATACATTTGTTTATTCATATTCAGGCTTACCTTGAATCCGTATCAATTAGTTGGAGTAGGATAGCGTTAGCAATTCTATATTGAAAGACTTGTAAACAGTTTAATCAATCTATTACGATTAGTCTAGCCGAGCTAAAACTGGCATCGACTCTTTCTTTAAAACCATACATGCATCTCATAACTTGAATCATTTGAAAACCTGGCTAACACGAAGGTTAGACAAGCGTTTAAGAAAAAAATTGCCTTCAGCGTCTGCTACAATATAATTACGTTTTCTTTGAGTCTTTACAATCTCTATAATACATAATCACATAACATACCACATTAGGTCATGAATGAACATACATAGTTCCTAAAGAATCTTACCCTACTTCTCAATCTAATCTCGTATTAGATTTGTTATTATTGGTTCCGGCTTTCCGTCATTCTTTACATCATTCTTACCGACTTCTGTCTCTTCCATAACTTAAGTGAAGTTATTTCATTATTACAACTCAGTTCAAGTTAATTATCCTTCCTCACGGCTTATTAATGTCCTTACGTTATCATCCGAAACTCGATCGTCATTGGTTAAGTATACTTATTGCATATCGTTCACGTTCATCTTCAATTGACTTTCTTTAACCCTAAGTAATCATACTTGAGTTTTAATTATGACTTAATAATATTTTATTAAGTCCCTTTATTCGTTACTAAACAATTTCCCTTTATGTTCCACTTGTAACCATTCTTCATTGTCTAAGTTTTAGGGCTGGCACTGCAGCGCCGACTATTGCACTTGATGCCGCGCTGCGGCGTCACCACTTATTGCTCAAAATCCGGACTCGGTGCTGTGGCGCGAGTCTCAGTGTTAATGGTCGCGCTGCGGCGAACTCTCATAGTGTGCTCGGTTACTGTTCCGCGTCGTGGCGCGGGTCATTTTACCTGGGGTTGGCGCCGCGGCGCCAACTCTGTGCACCAGAAAACAATTTCAGTTTTGAAATTTTGTGAACTTCCCGGACGCATAACTTCTTCGTTATAAGTCAAAATTGGCTCGTTCAAAAGCCTACGGTTCACAAATTACATACTCCACGTGTTCATGCAAGAATTTTATCTATTCGACTTCGTTTGATAAAAATTCACCTATTAGTCCATTTTCAACAAAAATGATAAACGTTCGTGAACGTTCAACGCTCGTTTCTTCGTTCTAAGTAGGAATCTGGCCATTTTTGAGTCCGCAACTCTAAAATGACAAATACGACTTGCCTCCATTGAAAACCAATGTTTCTAAGCTCAATATTAAAATTCGACTTCCATTCCGAGAATTTCACGAATTCGACGATCGTCGTCTAATCGTGTACATTCCGGCGAAACTTTGTGACTTGAAATTTTTAAACCATTTCACTTTGATTCAATCCATTATACTATCATCTTGACATACATACTTTGTTAACTTATAACCATGACAAGTTATTACTAGTTCATTGTGAATTTGTAACTTATGAAAATATAAACTACTTATATTTCCATTTAACTTATGTCTTCTTTTCATATGACTTATTAATGAGTTAAGTCCTTAAATACTTATTCTTACATCTTATTAATCATGCTAACTTTATTAATGTAAACATGTTACAAGTTCTAACAAGTTCTTATACTTCCATTATAAGTTCATAACTTATTTATGAATGAATTACTTATTCATGAATTATCCGGCTTATTAAGATTTAAGCCCTTTGGTTTATCATTCCAACTTCTTCTTAGCATGCTTGTTCTACTAATACCCCCTTCTCTAACAAAAGAAGAGAAAGAGAAACATGGTTGAAGAACACTTACTCTTTGAATATCACTTGGTAAATCTTTAATCTCCTTCTTGATTCTTGAACTTCAGAGATTAACTTGCTAGCTTATTCTCACTTACTCTTTCTAACCAATAAGCTATAAGTTATAGGTGGAAAGGCTAACAAATAAAGTCTAACTTTATAAGTGCTTATTCTCTTAACCAAATAAGCTCTCAACCTTAAGTTGGATGAAAATATAACAACCCACAAATGAATTACAAAGCTTGTTATTTATAGGAAATCCTAAGTTAGGGTAGTTTAGTCTTTAATCCGTCCACCTCCTTACTATTCATTACCTAGGCATTAAGTAAACTTGCTCCCCACATTATTTACTTGTTCACCACATATACTTGGCCATCACACTTACTTAATCATTAAGTCTACTTGCTCCCCACAACATTTAGCCCTTAAGTTTACTTGTTCATCACATTGGATCATCCATGGGTTGCTCCATGGTTCTTACCCATTGGATAATAACTTTGGGCCTTAGCTTAATTAACTTACTTAACTCATTTGGGCTTGCATTAGCAAACACTTGGGCTTTGATCCTTAACTTATTTTGGGCTTCACATTAATTTACATTGGGCTTCACATTACAAACACTTAGGCTTGCACATTAATTCTATTGGACTTAACCATTTCCTACACAATCCTACTAATTCATTACAATTGGCTTAAAGCCTTACAACATATACTCCAAGTATAATTCTCGTATTCTAACTCGTATACTTATTACTCATATACGATATACCATCATTCATACGTACTCGTATAATACCTCGTATCATACTCGTATTCTCTACCTCGTATAATACCTATGTATTATACAATCATCGCTTAATTCATTAATCACATTACATTTCCTTCTCGTAAATCATTTTCCTTAAACGTTAGGTTTTAAGTCCACAAGCGAAATATTACATTTTCCATAATTGAAATATTATTGGATATTCCATCTCACATCAATATTCTATCGTTACGTATTTCTCGGAAGTTCAAAAATAATTCCCGAGCAGAAATGTGTGAATAGTGTTTTTTAGAAAATTTCTCGGAAAGCTTTTATTTTTATCTTGGAAATTCAAACACTTTAATTCTACCACGTAGCCAAAATCCTATGAAGTTCTGACATTTCTAGGTCAGAGAACGACCTTCGATTAGCTTGCTCCATAGATAATTAATTAAATTCATTTAATAAAAATAAAAATTTAATTCTCAAAAATCCGATTTTCTCGGGGCGTTACACTCTTCCCTGCTTATAAGGATTCTGTCCCCAGAATCTCGCTAATAATATCTACACCACAGAGGATAATTTTCCTTTATTTTAATCTCGAGTTCCCACAATGCTTCTTCGACATTGGGGTTCTTCTATTTCACCTTCATCGAAGGTATTATCTTAATTCAAATGACTTATCACTTCATATCAATAATCTAAGTTAGAAGTTAAACACTTAATAACACATTACGATATCTTCCTTTTATTAGCTCTTCTTTTAACGTTAAACTTATTTGGAACTCAAATTCCTCCCTTAAAATAAGACTATACTTAGTCTTCTACTTATTCTGCCTCATCTTCTTCGTTTGTTTACATTCCTCATTACCTAGTTGTACTTCATTAACTCGTTTCATTATCATGCATTGAGTCTACTTTTTAAATAACAATTCTACCCATTCATTCCGTAATTTAACTCCTAACTTTGATCTTACCATTTTCGTTATTAACTCCTTCTGAGTCGTTAGCATCGATAACTTTCCCTACCCCTCCTACTTAACGAGTCAGCTACAACGTTTACTTTCCCTGAATGATATAAGATATCACAGTCCACTCTACTACATATTCAACTCTTCCGTGTGGAGATATATTTCAGACTCTTAGAGTCCTTGTATATCTAACGTTTCTCTCCGTATAAATACTATCTTCATATTCTTCTGCAAAGTTGTAGAGAATTGAATTTCCTATAAAAAATTGCGAGATTCAAATTTTCTGATAAAAGGGCTATTTATTATGAATTATAGAAGTTCTGAAGTTCCGAAATAATTGATTTTTGGAAGTTTTAATTATTTTTTTAAAGAAAAACGTTTTTGGTGAGTGATCCACATGTTATAAATGTGTTATGTTACTGAATTCAGATCTAGGAAGGTTGGCGTAGAAATTATAATAATATTATATTAAATTTTCTGCTTTGGTGTTCTAAGCATTTTCCTATAAATAGGGTGCTTAGGTTAGAATTGAAAATCACACCAGAAACTAAAGATTTCTCTCTCTATATATCGAGCGTATTTTTGTAAGTATTTTAGTACTTTGAGTATTGTTATACGGTGCAAGTTCTTTTAGCACTATATCCAGTATTCCAGTCAGAAGTACTATTCTTTCTGAGGTAAGGTGTAACACCCCCTTCCCGAAAAGGAAAGGGAGGTCACGTGCAAAGCACAACAAACCTCAAAATTAGTAAACAAAGCACTAAAGACTTCAAATATGTAATAATGATAACCATCAATAAGGCATTAAATATGATTCTCAACATAGAGTCAAAATAATCAAACTTAAAAATCGAAACAACCTAGATCGATGGTCAAAGACAACTCTCTCATCACACTAGCACTGAAACACCCCTGCTAACCTGCCGGAAGAAAAACACAGCATGAGCCAATTGCCCAGTACGGATACAGATATACAAAAGATATACAACTGATATACGAAAACAGTTGAGACAAATACTGAACAAGCCTCAAGTGCAAATACGTACGAACGAAAATGTAATATCCAAGGATCTGAATGGAATATATATGAATCAACATAATTGACGAAACCAATAAGAGAATAAAGAAATAACGAACTGAAGCAACTAACTCAATGACTTGAACTGAACAAAACCCAACAAAACTAATCCAATAAAATGATAGGCTGAAACAAATGGCTGGGGTTATTTCATACCGATTGAGCTCAGAAATATACCTTGCCACATAGGCAAGTCAAAACAATGCCACACAGATAAGTCAAAATAATGCCACACAGGCAAGTCAAAAACATGCCACACAGGCAAGTCAAATGATGCCACACAGGCAAGTCAAAACCATGCCACACAGGCAAATCACACATTGGATCGCGAATCCAAATGTATGCAAATCGGATAGGTATGTTTGGCACAACATCACCAATCCGCAGAACGGAAATCTAGGGTTAACCCATACGCCTCCCACAACAAAACACCAAATGGCCCACTTACTCCGGAGCCCAAAATGGAGACGCCGTGGACTAATCACACCGCCACGGAGAGTGTCATGCCTCTCGTGCCAAGACGACATGCCTGTGGTACCCCCACAGGTGGTTATAGCTCAGGTATACCCTACGGTATATTCTAACAAATATATCATGTCACAACACATGCGACAAAATACCAACAAAAGGGTTTCTATATGTACATGTTGAACCAAATCAAATTATAATCACAAGGTTTCAAAAAGAAGGTAGCAACATGTACCGCTCTATAATTATCGAAATAAATATTAGACATGATAACCTCATTCAAAGAGTACAAATGCGAGTTATATGAATCAACTCCAAAATGAAACTAATATACTTATTTCACAAGAAATAATTATGTGAAATAATAACGAAATTCGAACAAGCGACAAAACGAACAAATCAAATTTAACAAGAGTATCGCAGAAAGAGTACGGAATCCGTACCTGATACTTCCAAACCATTTATAGCACACTCCACAAAATCTTATCCTCAATTGTCAACGATATCAAATACGAAACGTTATTCACCACCTAAACATATTCACCTCAAATTAAATATAATCCAACTCTTAAACTCCAAAATAATTTGTTATTCATTCAAGGTACATTTAATCATCACCTTAAATCAATTATTAATATTTCAAAATTTATATACCAAGTATAAGTCTATAAATTCTTTCCGTCCGAACAAAATAATAATAATTAATTTAAATATATTTACAAAATATATTCTTCCATCTTTAACTTGTTAATAAACTCATTTTATTATTATTATTATTATTATTATTATTATTATTATTATTATTATTATTATTATTATTATTATGCGAATACTCAGTTTATTATTATGCTCCTGCAAACTTAGTTGATATAAGACATCAAAAAGCGTACGATTACACATAACAGTGTTTTTTTTTCTACAAACAAATAATTCCTCTGTTGATCTATCTGACATCATACCCACATGATTCTTGGATGCATTCTGAGTTCCATTATGCATTTCTCCACTCAAAATAACAGCTTTCCTTATTGTGCTTGTGCAACCGCATTACATCACTTTAACGTTTTTTTTAAGAAAACGAAAACATCAATTCATACATACATATAGAACATATAACCTATAGCAAAGTTACAATACCTTTTCGCTTCCTATGCAACAAAATGAATCTGCTAATTTTCTCTTCCTTTAGTTCTCTCTCTCGTCGCCTCCTTTCTCTTTCAGTTACGAATTAGGTTTAATGCTTGAGTAAATTAGGTTTAACTATGTATTTATTTATAAAACTGATGAACTCTCCTAATTTGAATAGAATGTTAATATTACTCACATAAATTAAGCCCAATTACTATAAATGCCCAAATTAATGTAACCGCATACTTATTATAGTTCACACAAATTAAATATAATTTGACCCAAGCATAGAAAAGACCAAGTAAAATATGGATTTAAATATTATTTATTATTATTATTATTTTTACTGGGTATTACATCACCTACCCCTTAAAAAGGATTCCGTCCCCGGAATCAAAAGAATGAACGCACCTAATTTTCAAAAGATGCGGATACTCCGCTCGAATAAACTCATATATCTTCCAAGTAGTTTCCCGCTCCGAATGATTTTACCACAAGACTTTAGTAAGAGGAATTATTTTTCTCCATTTTAATTTAATCAGTTATTTACTTACCAACTAAAAGAATTAAAATTTTCAAACAAAACAAGGAAGAAAAGAGGGAAACAAAATCATTTACCTTTTCCAATTTAAACACAATTGTATAAAATAAAAAAAATCAATTAATATTTAATTTTAAAAAAATATGGGTTATTACATTTTTCACCCCTTAAAAATAATTCCGTCCTCGGAATTCAAATAAGCTATAAAAAAAATTTTAGTTACGACGTAGCGTCTCCATTTGTAACGATCAACGAGAATAAGTCATCGGTCCACGTAATTATTAGTGTACTTGTAAACGATTCGTCAGCTACCGTGTCAAGCCTTGGTAAGGTTCTTCGTGTTGCATCAAATTAGATCACATGCTCCACCATTGGTGCGGGTCGTCACTAATATATTTGAGTTTCATTCTTGTAAACGTACTCTTCGAAAAATAATTCAAAATCACAAAAAAAATTATCTTCATCTAAATACGATTCGAATACCCAAAATATTTAAAATTATTTTAATTCGTAAAACGTTTATGTTCCACACATGACAAGGATCTAACAAATTATTTTGGTTTTATTTTACATAAATTCATACAAAACTCTAATGACATCAGATAAACAAACAACTATGCAAAATATATTACCAACTCTCACCAAGTCCTCAAGAGCTTCAAAATATCTCATCAAATATTATTACACCAAAGAATATACTACTAATATTATTACACCAAAGAATATACTACTAATATCTCTTTATCACCAACTCTCCTAAATCCTTAAGAGTTTCAAAATATCATAACCTCAAATCAAATTAGTTCTCAAATATTATCACACCAAAAATATACTACTACTAAGATCTCTCCATCATCATACCAAACTCTAAATCATATATCCTACTATCTGAATAAGCAAACTATAACTTCCAAAATCTCTTAAAATATATTGAATTCATCACTTATTATATATCTAATCATTCAATAAATCAATCATTCTCTTAGTGCAAACCTTAACTCAACAAATTAAAATCTCAGCTTACTATCACAACCCGGGTAACAACCCGGGTCAAATCCCGAGTTCGGAACAAATCTTAATCTAATAAATTTCAATGTCTCCCCATACTATCACAAAGAAATTTCATAGAACATAACTCCAATATCTTATTAGAAATAGACACAAGATTGATCATTAACTTCAAATGATTAATCTAATTACCTCGAATATCAACAACTCAAATTACAAGAAATCCTCTATACTTAATAATTTTCACTTTATCATAATATGTCATCAATACGAATACCTCAAATCATCCACAAGCTTAACATAAATCAAAACTTAACTCAAATTAATTCCTCAATTCAACGATCATAATAATTGCCACAAAAAAAAAATGATTAACAAATAATTTTCCAAAATTAAATACTCGTCGATACAAATACTCACATCATAATCACGTCTCATATAAGATCACTTCTTATCTGTACAAAGTATAACTTTATTCACCTTAATGATTGAATCACAATTCTTAACTAATATCATTACTCAATCACCTTAACAAATTATTTCACTTTCCTCAAATCAACTACAAATCGAAATGAAATCGGCGGTTGGTCAAAATAGAGACCAACCAAACAAAGAACAAAATCGAATCAAACTCCTACATCTACCCAATGGTTTACCCACAACTCACAGGTCAAACCTAAATAGGTTTTCTACAAAAAAGAACCTAAGCTCTGATACCATCTCTGTAACACCCCCTTCCCGAAAAGGAAAGGGAGGTCACGTGCAAAGCACAACAAACCTCAAAATTAGTAAACAAAGCACTAAAGACTTCAAATATGTAATAATGATAACCATCAATAAGGCATTAAATATGATTCTCAACATAGAGTCAAAATAATCAAACTTAAAAATCGAAACAACCTAGATCGATGGTCAAAGACAACTCTCTCATCACACTAGCACTGAAACACCCCTGCTAACCTGCCGGAAGAAAAACACAGCATGAGCCAATTGCCCAGTACGGATACAGATATACAAAAGATATACAACTGATATACGAAAACAGTTGAGACAAATACTGAACAAGCCTCAAGTGCAAATACGTACGAACGAAAATGTAATATCCAAGGATCTGAATGAAATATATATGAATCAACATAATTGACGAAACCAATAAGAGAATAAAGAAATAACGAACTGAAGCAACTAACTCAATGACTTGAACTGAACAAAAACCAACAAAACTAATCCAATAAAATGATAGGCTGAAACAAATGGCTGGGGTTATTTCATACCGATTGAGCTCAGAAATATACCTTGCCACATAGGCAAGTCAAAACAATGCCACACAGACAAGTCAAAATAATGCCACACAGGCAAGTCAAAAACATGCCACACAGGCAAGTCAAATGATGCCACACAGGCAAGTCAAAACCATGCCACACAGGCAAATCACACATTGGATCGCGAATCCAAATGTATGCAAATCGGATAGGTATGTTTGGCACAACATCACCAATCCGCAGAACGGAAATCTAGGGTTAACCCATACGCCTCCCACAACAAAACACCAAATGGCCCACTTACTCCGGAGCCCAAAATGGAGACGCCGTGGACTAATCACACCGCCACGGAGAGTGTCATGCCTCTCGTGCCAAGACGACATGCCTGTGGTACCCCCACAGGTGGTTATAGCTCAGGTATACCCTACGGTATATTCTAACAAAAATATCATGTCACAACACATGCGACAAAATACCAACAAAAGGGTTTCTATATGTACATGTTGAACCAAATCAAATTATAATCACAAGGTTTCAAAAAGAAGGTAGCAACATGTACCGCTCTATAATTATCGAAATAAATATTAGACATGATAACCTCATTCAAAGAGTACAAATGCGAGTTATATGAATCAACTCCAAAATGAAACTAATATACTTATTTCACAAGAAATAATTATGTGAAATAATAACGAAATTCGAACAAGCGACAAAACGAACAAATCAAATTTAACAAGAGTATCGCAGAAAGAGTACGGAATCCGTACCTGATACTTCCAAACCATTTATAGCACACTCCACAAAATCTTATCCTCAATTGTCAACGATATCAAATACGAAACGTTATTCACCACCTAAACATATTCACCTCAAATTAAATATAATCAAACTCTTAAACTCCAAAATAATTTGTTATTCATTCAAGGTACATTTAATCATCACCTTAAATCAATTATTAATATTTCAAAATTTATATACCAAGTATAAGTCTATAAATTCTTTCCGTCCGAACAAAATAATAATAATTAATTTAAATATATTTACAAAATATATTCTTCCATCTTTAACTTGTTAATAAACTCATTTTATTATTATTATTATTATTATTATTATTATTATTATTATTATTATTATTATTATTATTATTATTATTATTATTATTATGCGAATACTCAGTTTATTATTATGCTCCTGCAAACTTAGTTGATATAAGACATCAAAAAGCGTACGATTACACATAACAGTGTTTTTTTTTTCTACAAACAAATAATTCCTCTGTTGATCTATCTGACATCATACCCACATGATTCTTGGATGCATTCTGAGTTCCATTATGCATTTCTCCACTCAAAATAACAGCTTTCCTTATTGTGCTTGTGCAACCGCATTACATCACTTTAACGTTTTTTTTAAGAAAACGAAAACATCAATTCATACATACATATAGAACATATAACCTCAATTCATTATTAATAGCAAAGTTACAATACCTTTTCGCTTCCTATGCAACAAAATGAATCTGCTAATTTTCTCTTCCTTTAGTTCTCTCTCTCTCGTCGCCTCCTTTCTCTTTCAGTTACGAATTAGGTTTAATGCTTGAGTAAATTAGGTTTAACTATGTATTTATTTATAAAACTGATGAACTCTCCTAATTTGAATAGAATGTTAATATTACTCACATAAATTAAGCCCAATTACTATAAATGCCCAAATTAATGTAACCGCATACTTATTATAGTTCACACAAATTAAATATAATTTGACCCAAGCATAAGAAAAGACCAAGTAAAATATGGATTTAAATATTATTTATTATTATTATTATTATTTTTACTGGGTATTACATCACCTACCCCTTAAAAAGGATTCCGTCCCAGGAATCAAAAGAATGAACGCACCTAATTTTCAAAAGATGCGGATACTCCGCTCGAATAAACTCATATATCTCCCAAGTAGTTTCCCGCTCCGAATGATTTTACCACAAGACTTTAGTAAGAGGAATTATTTTTCTCCATTTTAATTTAATCAGTTATTTACTTACCAACTAAAAGAATTAAAATTTTCAAACAAAACAAGGAAGAAAAGAGGGAAACAAAATCATTTACCTTTTCCAATTTAAACACAATTGTATAAAATAAAAAAAATCAATTAATATTTAATTTTAAAAAAATATGGGTTATTACATTTTTGTGCATATAAGGAAATAAAGTTACTACCAATAGTACCTTCAAGTCATGACCTTTTGGGAGCCTGTGGTGGGCTAGATGACCCAAGAAGATACTATTGGGCCAGTGGTTTGAGGCCTTATTTGGATGGATTTGATTCGATTCGGACTTGGGATTTGACCCAAGATTTGTTCCGGACTCGGGATTTGACCCGGGTTGTTTCATATGGTATCAGAGCCGACTCTCGAAAGCTCGGGTCGGGTCATCCGATCGGGTTGCCGGAGGTGGGGACACGAAGCCAGCCGGTATTATCCCACAATGGCTAGAGAGGCAAAGATCTTTGGGCCGTGTGTGTGATCGGTTCTGACGGGGACGTCAGAAATTTAAGTGGGAAAATTTGTGCATATAAGGAAATAAAGTTACTACCAATAGTACCTTCAAATCATGACCTTTTGGGAGCCTGTGGTGGGCTAGATGACCCAAGAAGATACTATTGGGCCAGTGGTTTGAGGCCTTATTTGGATGGATTTGATTCGATTCGGACTTGGGATTTGACCCAAGATTTGTTCCGGACTCGGGATTTGACCCGGGTTGCTTCATAAGGGATGTTATTTTATTCAAAAATGATATTATTTCTTCAATATCATTATGCCGAAATATTGGTGGGAATTTTTTATCAAATTGGAAACTTTTCATGTCGAGATTACTATTCATGAGTTACTATTCATTAGTTACTATTCATGAGTTACTATTCACAAGTTACTATTCACAAATACTATTCACGAAGCATGGTGATTTTTTTTGTGAAATTTGTATCTTTTAGTGTCGGAGTTACTATTCACGTATACGACACTATTCACGTACACGGTACTATTCACGAATACAACACTATTCACGAATACGACACTATTCACCAAAAAATGAAATTTTCTTCTTTTTGTCTAAAATATCTATTCTGGATAGTAACTTTGATTGTATCCATGTTTTGATCATTCTTGAATTTTACTCTACTATGATTATTTATGAGGTATTTTTGGACATGGAATAGCTGAAATACGAATCCTTAATATTTATTCTTTTGTTTCAATGGATTCGTTTTCTTTAAAATATTTTTCATCATCCTCAGTCCTAAATGATGATATAACTGAATATCTTTGGCCTGTAGTGCAAAGATGAATGATTTCTGATGAATATCTTTGGCTCGTAATGCAAAGATGACCTGTTGTTAAATATCTTTGGCATGTAGTGCAAAGATGACTTGTTGATGAATATCTTTGGCCTGTAGTGCAAAGATGAATGATTTCTGATGAATATCTTTGGCTCGTAATGCAAAGATAACCTGTTGTTGAATATCTTTGGCATGTACTGCAAAGATGACTTGGTGATGAATATCTTTGGCCTGTAGTGCAAAGATGAATGATTTCTGATGAATATCTTTGGCTCGTAATGCAAAGATGACCTGTTGTTGAATATCTTTGGCATGTAGTGCAAAGATGACCTGTTGTTGAATATCTTTGGCATGTAGTGCAAAGATGACTTGTTGATGAATATCTTTGGCATGTAGTGCAAAGATGACTTGTTGATGAATATCTTTGGCCGTAGTGAAAAGATGAATTTATTAGTATGATTATGAGCATGAACTATGATTTGGTATAACCATGATCTTTGATATTTCAGGTGATGAAAATTAACTTTGTCCTGGATGAGGAAAAGAATTTAGAACTACAATTACGATTATGAGTTATACACGTGATTGTTGACAAGAATTGTTGATTAATGTTACATGGATAAAATATTGTTGATGGACTTTTAACATGGAGAAGATAATAGATTTTATGGTTTATTTGACTCTTCTAATGGATTGCTCGTTTCGCTGCAACTATGGTTTGAAAGTTTTATCATCTACCATATGTTCTAAATCTCTGATTTATTACTGTTGAAGGCTATTGATAATTTATTTATCTTTAGTCATGATATTCATTACTGAGCTAGTTTTGCTCACCATTTTGCTTCACAATTCCTTTCAGGTAATAAGAGTATAGCTGGGTCGAGCAGAAATAACAAGGGAATAGAACGGTGGTCTATAGCTGTTGAGGTTCTCCCTAAGTAGGTGAGGCGAACCCAACTTTGGAAGGGTGTTTTGTCACTATCATACAAGATGTCTAATGACATACAACCTCGAGTCATCATAAGATAGGGATGTGCTCATCCACTTGTTGAGTATATATACGAGCACTACCTATATAATCTTGGAGTTTGGTTGAAGTATAATTCTCAATTAGAGACGGTGGAGATAATGATATGTCAAGAGAAGACACACCATTGGGAAGAATATGATAGTAATCTTCTCGTTTTTCTTTGGGGTCTATTGGGTCAACCAAGGATAATTCTGTGGCCATATGATATCTATCATAACCTAGATGCATGGCCTCTCATGTACGAAGGTTTCCTTGAGCACTTCCCAAAGATTTTAATTTCTAAAACAGTTTTCGACTATACCTTTATGTAAGGTGTCATTATGAGGTGTTGTCCACGGTTGGGACATGAGTCACAGTTCGACTATACCTTTATATATTTGTATTTAAACTCACAGTTTAAGTGTTGTCGTATCTTGCACGACAATTGTATTAATAAAGTTGTAGTTGTTTTCTGTACCATGTATTTGGTAACTCAGAATGGGTTGGATGGAATGGACCTATTTTGGGGGCATCACAGTTGGTATCAGAGCTTAGGGATATGGTCTCTGGCGGAGATCAGGAAATAGAACTAGGAGGGGAGAGATGAGTAAATCCTTCGCTAGTGTGTCCTACCTAAGCTTATTTGTTGGTCAGTCATAATATCGGGATATTATTAGATATGTTAATTTGTTCAATTAACCCTTATTTTGAAGCTGTATTCTAGAATGATATCTGAAATACAGGAGATGCGCAATGGAGAAATTATGATGACAGGGGAGATAGAATCTGAAATGAAGCAAGGTATTCCCAACTTTTCGAAATACCAGGTAAGTAAATTCCGGGGATGAAATTTCATAAGGAGGGGAGATTGTAAGACCCCGAATTTTATGAAATAAAAGTATTCAATTTTTCTTATAATTACTATTCAGTAAATGGTTAAATTGATAAAAGTTAAAGTTAAGGGTGATATATTATTTTTTTTATATGCAAGTGGTTATAAAATATTCTTTCTGTCGTGGAATATTCGTTTGGTCGTGAAATATTTTTTCTGTCGGGGAATATTCGTACGTGTTAGGTTTGTAATATTCAAGAACGCAATCAAATTGCAAAAATAGCGGAAACGTGTAAAAATCAGAGTTTAAAAATTTTTACAAACCATATACCCGGATCACCCTTTATGCACAATTATTAATTAAACGAAAAAGATAGAACAAGAATCATACCCTTGAAGATCCAAGCTTCCTCAGGTACAAGTTCACCTCCAATCCTTTTCGCGTTCATCTTGAATCCACCGGGTTTGGTTCCTTCCTTTGATCAACGTTAGCCACCCAAGTGTTTGGCCTCTAGAGGTGATCCACCAAGGAAGAAGAAGAATTCAAGAAGATGGGTGGTTGGCTAAACCCTAGTTTTTCAATCTCTATAGAAAAAGGTGTACTCTCCCAACTATTGGAATTACGTATTCTAATAATACGTCAACAACCCCCACACCCATAATAAGACTCCTCTTATTTATAGATGTAGGCAACCCTCCTTAACAATTAAGGAATTGGATTTTATTTAATTAATTAAATTCTTTTAATTAATTAAGCTCCCTAATCTTATTAGGAATAATTAATTAAACTCTTTTAATTAATTTGCCTCCTAATCCTATTAGGATATTTGAGAGTACTTTTATTAATTAATTTCCAAACTCCTTTAGAAATTAAATAATAATAATAGTAATAATAATAATAAGACTCCTCTTATTAATTTATATTTAATATTTCTAAAATATTAAATAATAAATATTAAGCTATTTAATTTATTCTATCACCATAGATTAAATTAAATATACTTAACTTATTATTACGATTATGCCATTAACTTCTTAAATAATTATTCTTCCTTTTATGGTGTGACCCTTTAGGTTCTCCATATTAAACCGGTTGTGAATAAATCAATTAGAACAATTCTAATCTTATTTAAATAAATAAATTAAACTAATAATTTATTTAAATAAATAATATTTATTCTACAATAGGGATAAGCCTCCCTAGCGATCAACGACTTTCCAGATAATATAGATTTCAACATTAATCATAAAAGAACCTTTGAGTAAATAGTTACCGTACAATTCAATCCTTCCACCATACAATGTCCCAATTAAATATAAGACATGGAATTACTGTCAAGTCTTATTTTATTTAATTATATGTATTTAAATCCTTAAATGCACAACTCCAAATAATGCAAATTAGAAACTCCTTTCTAATTTCATTATGCCTTGGCCAAGGACTACTGGGTTGTCATTTATCGAATCACATAGGACATTTCTCTTCTTTTACTAGAAGTGGTAGATTCTTTATTGATCATACATTATCTCCATGTACAACTTATTATACCCAAGCATACCCTTTGATATACCCTAAGGGTCTTAAGGAATAAGTCAAAGTATAACTCATCATACACAAGATACTATGATGATCTCAAGTCCAAGGATCACTTGTACTACTATCACTACAGGAATTCCTATTGACATGTAAGTAAAACTCCATTAGGTATTCCTTAGCGAGTCACGTTCAGTGAACTTATTCTCTAATAAGCACCTACATACTTGCTTTAGTGTCTCCACACAAATGATCATGAGATCAATCATCCTCATCCAATGAGCAAGCAACGTATGTACCAATCTATCCGGATTCACTAATCCCCAATTTAGTAATCCAACGATTGGAAACTATTTTAGTTTTAAGCTTTCTAAGAATTTAGATCTCATTAGAATGATCATCTTCATTATTCTAAAAACATTGCTTAAAACTATGGGTTTATCACATATTATAAAAACAGCAACATGTAGATAATTAAAAGCCTTTAATAAATAAATACTTTTTATTAATAAATGAATAAGATTGTTTACAAAGTATATGCTTTATCATCAAACATGATTGGCTTGTGTGCATACTACTTTCAATCTCCCACTTGCACTAAAGCCAATCGTCATGGTATCTCATACTCTTCTTCTCTAAGTGACGATTATCCTGCTGTTGGATAAGATTTAGTTAATGGATATGTAATGTTGTTTTTGTTTTAGAGTCCACTATCTCTATAGTAATTTCCCATCTTTCAATGATTCTTATAATCAAATGAAAGTGTCACAACACATGTTTAGATCCAAGATGAGACTTATGAACAATTCCTAGTTCTGTAATGAACTTTTAATCCAAACAATCAACTTGCAGCTTCATTTATAGCTATATACTTTGTCTTTATCACTAAACCAACAACTCTTTGCTGTTTAGAATCTTTCCAATTCACTGCTCCACTGTTCAAGGTAACCCTTTACCTTAAAGTGGATTTTCAGTCGTCTTGGTCTGTCTGAAAAACTTGAGTCTGTTAAGCCCTCTAGTTTTAATTTAGACCCACCATAAATATGATCACATCCTTAGTTCTAGTTAAGTACTTTAAGATGTTTTTCACTGTCTCACAGTGAACTTCTCCAGAATATGACTGATCAACATCAGGTCTCATATATTTCATTGCATACATGATTGTCACTCATGCGATCTCTCTTTTAGGAGTCTATGGGGACTATTAAGAGAGATACACTCCAGTGCTCATCAACATGAGACATCCTATGGAGTTTGCCATGCTAAACGACTTTAGCATCAAATGAATATACGTTCTTTGGGTTAAGCCGAGCATCCTTTTAAATCTATCTATATAGATTTGCATCCCCAATTAAGATATTCTTCCCAAATTATTCATGGAGGAATGTTTAGACAACTTTATCTTTATTGATTTTAGCATTGGCATGTCATTTCTTATCCGTATTATATCAACATATAATACCAGAAATGTCACGACGCTCCCACTGACCCTTTTGTACACACTAGGTTCATTCTTGTTTTTGATAAAATCAAACTCTTTTGATTATCATATCAAAATGAATGTTCCATTTTTGAGAAGATTGCTTCAATCCATTTCTCTGAGTGTCTATAACTCTTACCTCATCGTATGAAACTGGATCATCATCTTCTATGATACGTACCTCATCATCATCATCCATGATGAATCCATACATCCTAGGTATCTTCGGTACTATTCCAGATTTACGATTCGGTTGTGGTACAATAGGTCAATCTATAGGTTCCTCTTATTTGACTTGTAGTGTTTTGTGGTTCTTGAACTTTTCAAGATGTATTATCCTCCCACTAGCCCTTTCAATGATAAACACCTTTATCTTAGAAGGCAGCATGTTTCGCAACAAACATCTTTTGCTAAGTAGGATTATAGAACATATAACCTAAACTTACTTTAGGACGTCCCACAAATCTATACTTGTCAAATTTTGTCCCAAGCTTATCCTTTGAAACCTTTTCATATAAGTTGGACAACCCCTTATCTTAACATACTTAAGATTAGGAATCCTCCCTGTCCATAACTTTTATGGAGTCTTGGGGCCGGATTTTGAGGTTACCTTTTCGTAGATATGCAGCCATTTCTAGGACATGATCCTAGAAGGATACTGGAATTACGGTAAAATCATTATGGACCGCATCATGTACAACAAGGTACGATTTTTCCATTCAGATACATCAATCAATTATTGTGTATCAGGATGTGTCCATTATGAGAAAACCATTTGAGATGATCTAGAAACTTATTGCAGAAGTATTTATTCCTTGATCTAATCAAAGAATCTTAATACTTTGTCAATTTGTTTCACTTCTGAATTCTTTGAACCTTTCAAATAATTCACACTTGTATTTCAACAAATACATACATTCAACTCTTTGAATGATCATCTCCTTTTCTTATACTAGTTTGTTCAATTTGAAAAATATATTTTTCACGTAAGTCAAGTATACAAAATCCATTAAGTAATATTTCAGTTCTATACAAAACATTATTATTATAAATAGAACAACAATTGTTCCTAATTATAATACCAAATATTTCATTGTCCAACAATAAAATGGAAATAATGTTTCCAACGAGAACTGGAATACAATAACAACTTATTGACTTAATAGACTTGCCAGTAGGCAGTGCTAAACTATAAGTTCCTATGACTAATGCAGCAACCTTTGTTTCATTTCTCACACATAGGTTTACTTATATTTGTTTAGCTTTCTACTTCTACTTGATCCCTTCATAAATCTATATTTATGATAACCAAAGTCGGTATCCAATACCCAAGTAGAACCTTGACTTAAAGAAAAATTTATTTTAAATTATGAACAAAATTGTATTCGTAACCGAAACTTCACTAAGCTTCTTTGGTTAGCCTCTGCAAGATGCTTCTTGTAGTTTCCTTCTAGTGTCCAGGCTTATTGCAGTGGAAGCAAACTCCTTTGCTATCCGTATCAGTTTTGTTCTTATTATCCTTTGTTTACGCCTTTCTGTTTACCTTCTTTGAATCATTCTTCTTTTTAGAAGATCCTTTGGCCCCTACCAGTAAGACTTGGTCTTTCTTGGTTGGAAAGTGACTCTCAACATTTTTCAACATGTTAAGCAAATCAGCGAGGCTGATATCTAGCTCATTCATATGAAAAATTCACAACAATTGTGAAAGGAGTCCCGGAAGTGAGTGCAAGATCAAATCTTGGCTCAACTCTCCATCCATTACAAAACCCGTTGTCCTAATTGATCAATCAAATTGATTATGTTAAGGACTTTTATCTGTACTGTAGTGTCTTCGGTCATTCTAGATCGGAAGAGCTCCTTAGATATCTGATATCTATTAGTCCTACTTTCCTCACCATCAACTACTTGACGTGCAGGAATAAAATAGGAGCATCCATAGTTTCATGCTGACGCTGAAGCTCGTTACTCATGAATGCGAGCATGATGCATTGAGCCAACTATGCATCATCTAGCCACTTTCTAAAAGTAGCAATATCTTCCTCAGAGGTATTGTCTGCAACCATTGCAGGGATAGGCGTATTAAGGACATAAGATAACTTTTCAGCCATGAGAACTACTCTCAAATTCCTTAACCAATCTGTATAATACGGTCCGGTTAAATAAGCATCTAATATGCTATGCAGTGATAGTAATTTAGACATTATAAAATTCTGTAAATGAATTTGTAATTAACAACATTTTAACATACATTCTTTTATTAATTACCAAAATAATTTAGGTCTTATTTTAAATTGGTATCTCCCACTATTTTCTTCAAACTATATTACCCTCAATATATAGTTCGGCAATATCTAATTAAAGATATGCTAGTGAAAATAAGGATCCCATTTCAAATGTATATAGCCTTGTGTGTGCACAACAAACTATATATAAATAAATAGGTAGACAACTCTTGTCAATTACATCAACTATGTAACTCCTTGTATTTTGCCTCTTAAATCATAATGGTCAAGTGTGTGCACATCCGAACTAAAATGATTTAAGTTAAGTCAGACCCAGCATTTCCATATAAGTTAAGAGAAAACTACAGCCCTTGTGTGTGCACAACAAAGCAGTAATGTTCAATTCCTTATAAACATCATATGTAATAAAAACAACATCTTAAATATTTAATACTCGCCTTGTGTGTGCACAACAAACTCATACTAAATATTCAATACTCTATTGTTTCTATCATGCTAGAAGGCGACGTTCGATATTCCAAATATCTTTGAACGTTACAACTTAATATAAAATATTTGAGGGGTTTGCTATTAATTTGTCTCATCTTGTTTAGCGCGCATGCACATATATATATATATATAAAATACGCGTCATATTAATAAACATACGAAGCATGTTTGCATAATATATAATATATATAATATAAGCATGCACATATAGAATACTATATTCTACCTGGATTGATTATGGACTTTTATTCTAGTTTGGTTCACTAGAGCCACCAAGTGAACCAAAAGGTCAAACCCTAGGGGTGGAAGAATTAATATTTAAATATAACTATTACATTTAAACCCGGGCTCCATTACAAACGGGTCTTCAAGCGCTCCTTGCTCATTGATCTCCAATTCTTCAAAATTAATTCTAACTATTCCTATTACAAAACTATTTAAAATAAATAGAAACCTTGATCAGCAGTCAAGGGGAAGTACATAGGAGGGAGATAGAATTTATATTAAGAAAAATTAGAGTAGACGAGTTACGCAGACCCCATTTAATAAAACCCATACATTCAAGCATCCAACTAAAATAAAATCCAATCGCATTGGTCAATAGTCCATAATCAATCCCATTTATTATCATACACATCACCATATGTATCAATAAATAACATTCATCTCATGAATAATAAACATTTAATATATATATTGATATCATTTAATGGGCAAATTTAGTTAGTATAAAATCTATTTTTGAATCAAAATAAACTCCTTTATTTTAATCCAAATTTAAATCAAAATAAAACTATTTTATTTTAATTTATCCAATTTTGAATAAAATAAACTATTTTATTTTAATCAAAATCTTTAATCAAAATAAACTCCTTTATTTTAATTAATTATGGAATCCAATTCCATAAAAAAAACTCCTTTATAAAAGGAAACACGGATTTTCTTTCCTATTCACAAATAAACTCTTTTATTTTGAATAATATGAAATCTTATTTCATATCTAAATAAACTCCTTTATTTAAGGAAATTAGGATTCTCTTTCCTATTCACAAATAAACTTTTTTTTATTTTGAATAATATGAAATCATATTTCATATCTAAATAAACTCCTTTATTTAAGGAAATTAGGATTCTATTTCCTATTCACAAATAAACTCATTTATTTTGAATAACATGAAATCTTATTTCATATCTAAATAAACTCCTTTATTTAAGGAAACATAGAATCCAATTTCAACTCTAATTAGTTATCATGGAATCCAATTCCAACTCCAATTAGTTAGCATGAAATTTAATTTTAAAAATTAAAATAAACTTTTATTTTAATATTAAAATAAACCTTTTATTTCAAGATTAAAATAAATAAAATTTATTTTAATTATAAAATTATTAAAATTATATATATATACCGTTATATATATAATATAATTACGGTATATATATATCATATATATATAGTTACAGTATATATATATATTATATGTTATAACCTTATATATATATAATATATATGTTAACTTGAGAATCCTGAATCCTTTAACATTAATGTTACATTAATGCAGAACATGGGCCACGTGACTAAGGCAGCGGGGGAAAAAAAAAAAAAACAGCTCGCGATTTAAAACAAGCTTCACGAATTGATTTTTTTTTTAAATTTTATACAAAAAAAAAATTATGCCCAATTAAATTGTTCTAAACACATATCAATATACATATCAAATTTGAACAATTAATAATTCGCATAAAGGTTTGGCTCTGATGCCACTGTTAGGTTTGTAATATTCAAGAACGCAATCAAATTGCAAAAATAGCGGAAACGTGTAAAAATCAGAGTTTAAAATTTTTTACAAACCATATACCCGGATCACCCTTTATGCACAATTATTAATTAAACGAAAAAGATAGAACAAAAATCATACCCTTGAAGATCCAAGCTTCCTCAGGTACAAGTTCACCTCCAATCCTTTTCGCGTTCATCTTGAATCCACCGGGTTTGGTTCCTTCCTTTGATCAACGTTAGCCACCCAAGTGTTTGGCCTCTAGAGGTGATTCACCAAGGAAGAAGAAGAATTCAAGAAGATGGGTGGTTGGCTAAACCCTAGTTTTTCTATCTCTATAGAAAAAGGCGTACTCTCCCAACTATTGGAATTACGTATTCTAATAATACGTCAACAACCCCCACACCCATAATAAGATTCCTCTTATTTATAGATGTAGGCAACCCTCCTTAACAATTAAGGAATTGGATTTTATTTAATTAATTAAATTCTTTTAATTAATTAAGCTCCCTAATCTTATTAGGAATAATTAATTAAACTCTTTTAATTAATTTGCCTCTTAATCCTATTAGGATATTTGAGAGTACTTTTATTAATTAATTTCCAAACTCCTTTAGGAATTAAATAATAATAATAGTAATAATAATAATAAGACTCCTCTTATTAATTTATATTTAATATTTCTAAAATATTAAATAATAAATATTTAGCTATTTAATTTATTCTATCACCATAGATTAAATTAAATATACTTAACTTATTATTACGATTATGCCATTAACTTCTTAAATAATTATTCTTCCTTTTATGGTGTGACCCTTTAGGTTCTCCATATTAAACCGGTTGTGAATAAATCAATTAGAACAATTCTAATCTTATTTAAATAAATAAATTAAACTAATAATTTATTTAAATAAATAATATTTATTCTACAATAGGGATAAGCCTCCCTAGCGATCAACGACTTTCCAGATAATATAGATTTCAACATTAATCATAAAAGAACCTTTGAGTAAATAGTTACCGTACAATTCAATCCTTCCACCATACAATGTCCCAATTAAATATAAGACATGGAATTACTGTCAAGTCTTATATTATTTAATTATATGTATTTCGATCCTTAAATGCACAACTCCAAATAATGCAAATTAGAATCTCCTTTCTAATTTCATTCTGCCTTGGCCAAGGACTACTGGGTTGTCATTTATCGAATCACATAGGACATTTCTCTTCTTTTACTAAAAGTGGTAGATTCTTTATTGATCATACATTATCTCCATGTACAACTTATTATACCCAAGCATACCCTTTGATATACCCTAAGGGTCTTAAGGAATAAGTCAAAGTATAACTCATCATACACAAGATACTATGATGATCTCAAGTCCAAGGATCACTTGTTCTACTATCACTACAGGAATTCCTATTGACATGTAAGTAAAACTCCATTAGGTATTCCTTAGCGAGTCACGTTCAGTGAACTTATTCTCTAATAAGCACCTACATACTTGCTTTAGTGTCTCCACACAAATGATCATGAGATCAATCATCCTCATCCAATGAGCAAACAACGTATGTACCAATCTATCCGGATTCACTAATCCCCAATTTAGTAATCCAACGATTGGGAACTATTTTAGTTTTAAGCTTTCTAAGAATTTAGATCTCATTAGAATGATCATCATCATTATTCTAAAAACATTGCTTAAAACTATGGGTTTATCACATATTATAAAAACAGCAACATGTAGATAATTAAAAGCCTTTAATAAATAAATACTTTTTATTAATAAATGAATAAGATTGTTTACAAAGTATATGCTTTATCATCAAACATGATTGGCTTGTGTGCATACTACTTTCAATCTCCCACTTGCACTAAAGCCAATCGTCATGGTATCTCATACTCTTCTTCTCTAAGTGACGATTATCCTGCTGTTGGGTAAGATTTAGTTAATGGATATGTAATGTTGTTTTTGTTTTAGAGTCCACTATCTCTATAGTAATTTCCCATCTTTCAATGATTCTTATAATCAAATGAAAGTGCCACAACACATGTTTAGATCCAAGATGAGACTTAGGAACAATTCCTAGTTCTGTAATGAACTTTTAATCCAAACAATCAACTTGCAGCTTCATTTATAGCTATATACTTTGTCTTTATCACTAAACCAGCAACTCTTTGCTGTTTGGAATCTTTCCAATTCACTGCTCCACTGTTCAAGGTAACCCTTTACCTTAAAGTGGATTTTCAGTCGTCTTGATCTGTCTGAAAAACTTGAGTCTGTTAAGCCCTCTAGTTTTAATTTAGACCCACCATAAATATGATCACATCCTTAGTTCTAGTTAAGTACTTTAAGATGTTTTTCACTGTCTCACAGTGAACTTCTCCAGAATATGACTGATCAACATCAGGTCTCGTATATTTCATTGCATACATGATTGTCACTCATGCGATCTCTCTTTTAGGAGTCTATGGGGACTATTAAGAGAGATACACTCCAGTGCTCATCAACATGAGACATCCTATGGAGTTTGCCATGCTAAACGACTTTAGCATCAAATGAATATACGTTCTTTGGGTTAAGCCGAGCATCCTTTTAAATCTATCTATATAGATTTGTATCCCCAATTAAGATATTCTTCCCAAATCATTCATGGAGGAATGTTTAGACAACTTTATCTTTATTGATTTTAGCATTGGCATGTCATTTCTTATCCATATTATATCAACATATAATACCAGAAATATCACGACGCTCCCACTGACCCTTTTGTACACACTAGGTTCATTCTTGTTTTTGATAAAATCAAACTCTTTTGATTATCATATCAAAATGAATGTTCCATTTTTGAGAAGATTGCTTCAATCCATTTCTCTGAGTGTCTACAACTCTTACCTCATCGTATGTAACTGGATCATCATCTTCTATGATACGTACCTCATCATCATCATCCATGATGAATCCATACATCCTAGGTATCTTCGGTACTATTCCAGATTTACGATTCGGTTGTGGTACAATAGGTCAATCTATAGGTTCCTCTTATTTGACTTGTAGTGTTTTGTGGTTCTTGAACTTTTCAAGATGTATTATCCTCCCACTAGCCCTTTCAATGATAAACACCTTTATCTTAGAAGGCAGCATGTTTCGCAACAAACATCTTTTGCTAAGTAGGATTATAGAACATATAACCTAAACTTACTTTAGGACGTCCCACAAATCTATACTTGTCAAATTTTGTCCCAAGCTTATCCTTTGAAACCTTTTCATATAAGTTGGACAACCCCTTATCTTAATATACTTAAGATTAGGAATCCTCCCTGTCCATAACTTTTATGGAGTCTTGGGGCCGGATTTTGAGGTTACCTTTTCGTAGATATGCAGCCATTTCTAGGACATGATCCTAGAAGGATACTGGAATTACGGTAAAATCATTATGGACCGCATCATGTACAACAAGGTACGATTTTTCCATTCAGATACATCAATCAATTATTGTGTATCAGGATGTGTCCATTATGAGAAAACCATTTGAGATGATCTAGAAACTTATTGCAGAAGTATTTATTCCTTGATCTAATCAAAGAATCTTAATACTTTGTCAATTTGTTTCACTTCTGAATTCTTTGAACCTTTCAAATAATTCACACTTGTATTTCAACAAATACATACATTCAACTCTTTGAATGATCATCTCCTTTTCTTATACTAGTTTGTTCAATTTAAAAAATATATTTTTCACGTAAGTCAAGTATACAAAATCCATTAAGTAATATTTCAGTTCTATACAAAACATTATTATTATAAATAGAACAACAATTGTTCCTAATTATAATACCAAAGATTTCATTGTCCAACAATAAAATGGAAATAATGTTTCCAACGAGAACTGGAATACAATAACAACTTATTGACTTAATAGACTTGCCAGTAGGCAGTGCTAAACTATAAGTTCCTATGACTAATGCAGCAACCTTTTTTTCATTTCTCACACATAAGTTTACTTATATTTGTTTAGCTTTCTACTTCTACTTGGTCCCTTCATAAATCTATATTTATGATAACCAAAGTCGGTATCCAATACCCAAGTAGAACCTTGACTTAAAGAAAAATTTATTTTAAATTATGAACAAAATTGTATTCGTAACCGAAACTTCACTAAGCTTCTTTGGTTAGCCTCTGCAAGATGCTTCTTGTAGTTTCCTTCTAGTGTCCAGGCTTATTGCAGTGGAAGCAAACTCCTTTGCTATCCGTATCAGTCTAGAAAGTTCTGTCTAAGGAGAGGTTTGGTCACCTAATTGCGCGCCAGTAATGAGAAATTCTTATTGGAAAGCCTCCTCTTTCCTAGGAACGGCCTGGTTGTCAGTACTGTGATTCTGTAATATTATTTGTGAATAATTAATTATTGATTTATATGATGAGGAAAATATTCATTTTTTTGTGGATATAGATGGAAATTTTTTTTAAAGTGACAATTGTTGAAAATTAATATTTTATCTTTTTCTGATAAAATAATTCATTTGAATATATTATATTAATGATGATATTTTTATAATGAATGTGGGATATATGAGTATATGAGGAAGAAGAGTATTTTTGTTGCATTAAATGATTAACGCATGTTTTGTGTGTCGGTAGACCCCATTTCTTGACTGAAATTTGATTATAGCTTGTAAAATCGTCCGTATGTGGATTTCGATCAATTTCTGTTTGGAATTTGGAAAAACTTTCTTCTGCAAAGTTGTAGAGAATTGAATTTCCTATAAAAATGGGCGCGATTTGAATTTTTTGATAAAAGGGCTATTTATTATGAATTATAGAAGTTTTGAAGTTCTGAAATAATTGATTTTTGGAAGTTTTAATTATTTTTTAAAGAAAAACGTTTTTGGTGAGTGATCCACATGTTATAAATGTGTTATGTTGCTGAATTCAGATCTAGGAAGGTTGGCGTAGAAATTATAATAATTATATTAATATTATATTAAATTTTCTGCTTTGGTGTTCTAAGCATTTTCCTATAAATAGGGTGCTTAGGTTAGAATTCAAAATCACACCAGAAACTAAAGATTTCTCTCTCTTTCTCTCTCTATATATCGAGCGTATTTTTGTAAGTATTTTAGTACTTCGAGTATTGTTATACGGTGCAAGTTCTTTTAGCACTAAATCCAGTATTCCAATCAGAAGTACTATTCTTTCTGAGGTAAGGGATGTTATTTTATTCAAAAATGATATTATTTCTTCAATATCATTATGCCGAAATATTGGTGGGAATTTTTATCAAATTTGGAACTTTTCATGTCGGTGTTACTATTCATGAGTTACTATTCACGAGTACTATTCACGAAGCATGGTGATTTTTTTTTGTGAAATTTCTATCTTTTAGTGTCGAAGTTACTATTCACGTATACGACACTATTCACGTATACGACACTATTCACGAATACAACACTATTCACCGAAAAATGATTTTTTTTTCTTTTTGTCCAAAATATCTATTCTGGATACTAGCTTTGATTGTATCCATGTTTTGATCATTCTTGAATTTTACTCCACTATGATTATTTATGAGGTATTTTTGGACATGGAATAGCTGAAATACGAATCATTAATATTTATTATTTTGTTTCACTGGATTCGTTTTCTTTAAAATATTTTTCATCATCCTCAGTCCTAAATGATGATATAACTGAATATCTTTGGCCTGTAGTGCAAAGATGAATGTTTTCTGATGAATATCTTTGGCTCGTAATGCAAAGATGACCTGTTGTTGAATATCTTTGGCATGTAGTGCAAAGATGACTTGTTGATGAATATCTTTGGCCTGTAGTGCAAAGATGAATGATTTCTAATGAATATCTTTGGCTCGTAATGCAAAGATAACCTGTTGTTGAATAACTTTGGCATGTAGTGCAAAGATGACTTGGTGATGAATATCTTTGGCCTGTAGTGCAAAGATGAATGATTTCTGATGAATATCTTTGGGTCGTAATGCAAAGATAACCTGTTGTTGAATATCTTTGGCATGTAGTGCAAAGATGACCTGTTATTGAATATCGTTGGCATGTAGTGCAAAGATGACTTGTTGATGAATATCTTTGGCCGTAGTGCAAAGATGAATTTATTAGTATGATTATGAACATGAACTGTGATTTGGTATAACCATGATCTTTGATGTTTCAGGTGATGAAAATTAACTTTGTCCTGGATGAGGAAAGGAATTTAGAACTACAATTACGATTATGAGTTATACACGTGATTGTGGACAGGAATTGTTGATTAATGTTACATGGATAAAATATTGTTGATGGACTTTTAACGTGGAGAAGATAATAGATTTTATGGTCTATTTGACTCTTCTAATGGATTGCTCGTTCCGCTACAACTATGGTTTGAAAGTTTTATCATCTACCATATGTTCTAAAACTCTGATTTATTACTGTTGAAGGCTATTGATAATTTATTTATCTTTAGTCATGATATTCTTTACTGAGCTAGTTGTTCTCACCCTTTTGCTTCATAATTCCTTTCAGGTAATAAGAGTGTAGCTGGGTCGAGCGGGAATAACAAGGGAATAGAACGGTGGTCTATAGCTGTTGAGGTTCTCCCTAAGTAGGTGAGGCGAACCCAACTTTGGAAGGGTGTTTTGTCACTATCATACAAGATGTCTAATGACATACAACCTCGAGTCATCATAAGATAGGGATGTGCTCATCCACTTGCTGAGTATATATACGAGCACTACCTATATAATCTTGGAGTTTGGTTGAAGTATAATTCTCAATTAGAGACGGTGGAGATAATGATATGTCAAGAGAAGACACACCATTGGGAAGAATATGATAGTAATCTTTTCATTTTTTTGGGTCTATTGGGTCAACCAAGGATAATTCTGTGGCCATATGATATCTATCATAACCTAGACACATGGCCTCCCTTGTACGAAGGTTTCCTTGAGCACTTCCCAAAGATTTTAATTTCTAAAACAGTTTTCGACTATACCTTTATGTAAGGTGTCATTATGAGGTGCTTTCCACTGTTGGGACATGAGTCATAGTTGGTATATATTTGTATTTAAACTCACAATTTAAGTGTTGTCGTATCTTGCACGACAATTGTATTAATAAAGTTGTAGTTGTTTTTTGTACCATGTATTTGGCGACTCAGAATGGGTTGGATGGAATGGACCTATTTTGGGGGCGTCACAGTTGGTCAAGAGGAAAGATCTTCAAGGAAGTTCATCAAGGGATCATCCGAAGTGGATGAGTAACCGAAGAAGCTGAGCATCATGCAAACACTCAACTGCACTTCAAGGGTGATCAAGCCAAGCTGCTAAGTATAGAAGATGTTTAGAGCATGAAGACATCTTAGCAGCTCAGCACCAACCCCAACAAACAAATAACTCAAAAGAAGCCAGGGCCTGAGGGGTCTTTGTCCGTAGGGACTAAATGAAGCTAGGGCCAGAAGGGTCCTTATCCGGAGGGACTAAATGAAGTTCCAAGCCTGCTGGGCTTGAAGAGTTCCTAAGGAACTAGAGTAGTCCCAAGGCTGCTGTCCTTGAAGAGTTCTTAGTGAACTGAAGTCCCAAGGCTGTTGGCCTTGAAGGAATCTTAGTGATTCATGGTGCTGCCCTTCCTTAGTGGAAATTCAGCTAGTTGAAAGGAGAAGAGTGGATTAGGAGCTTGAGTCTCTGAACCACTTAAAACCCATTGTGTCTTTTACATTATGTCATTTACATTATGTACTATAACTGCTATAACTGCTATGTATATGTTTTAACTACTTACAACTAAACTTACTCTACGAAAAATGTATGTATGATTATGAATATATCAATGAAGGGGATCTTTTACTTATTCCGCTCTGCTTTAAAAGATTCTTATGTTTGTCATATGCCAATTTAATAGCTATACAAAATAATAGAGAAAAGTATTTAAAATAAAAAGGATTTATTCAACCCCCCCCTTCTAGATCTATTGTGCCTACTGGGAACTAACATAGACGTTGTTGACGAGAGAAGGAAATTGATATACCTTTAAATTGGTTAGAGAATTACTAAGTAAGTTGATACACGGCGAGAAGTGAAGATTAAATGAATATATGTATTTGTTATATTCAAGTGTTGTGTTATTGGTAGTAAGAAATCATAAAGGAGATGTATAGTTGGTTAAACTAATAAAGGAAATATAGATTTAAAACTCGAAGTGTGATCCTTAAATTGTTAAGAAAAATAGTAACTGATGGTGTGAAATCAAAGAGAGGATTGATGATTAGACGAGTTAACGCTTAAGGAGGACGTGTAAAAGTATTTAGAAGTGTAAGGTTTCATTACTGCTAATGCAGAACTTGCCTACCTCTGATTTTGGTATGGCACAGCTGCGCCATTACCAAGCCTGTGACCAGTGTACCTGCGCCGGTCTGTAGGATCAGTTTTTGAAATTTAAAATTTAAGAAATGGGTATTAAGGACTCATAAGGATAATAAAAATCTTAAATGATAATTAAGTTATCCATGAATGAATTTGAATAAGGTTTAATTAATTAACCCGGATTAATTATTGGTTAATTAAGTGATATTATGGAATATTATATTCTATTAATTAATGAAGTGCATGATGATTATCGAAAAAAATATTAATTGTTAATGGTTGTTGTAGAATATTGATTAATTGATAATGATAATTAATTAATGATGTGTGGTTATTATTGTTAGCAATATGTCTATAAATATAATAAGAATTATATATATAATTAATGGTTATAGAGATCCATAATTACATTGAGGAATTGATTAATTTATATTGGTGTTAATTAATCAAGGAAGTGAATAATTTAATTATTTGACATAAAACAAATAAGTAAATTATTAATATAATAAGATTATATTGACTGTTATTTGCAAGTGTGCAATAATTAAATATATTATTTAAGGAATACAACTGTGTTGTATTGTGTAGTACGACACTTATGTGACTATACTATATATTTTAGCCATATATCAAGATTTATTGAAACTATAGGATAGGAACACATCATGAAATGTGTATGTGACAATATCCATGTGGGTATAAATTAAAATAAAATGTACATGGATTATATTTATGGTTAATATCTACTACCTTGAAATATTAATTATGTAAATGATATCGTAACATTAAATTATAACTAATGTATGGTTAATATGTGTATACAATATAACATAAGAATAAGAGTTGTGTATAAGTGTATAGTCTAGTGTTGCAAACATGCTGAGTAATTGAGATTGTCCCAAAATTAGTGTCCCATTTGCTCTCACTTCTCAGTCACGTGTTTGGCAAAAAGGCTGAAGCCTATTCCTCTTTTCTTCTTCCAAGCTCAAGCTAGCAATCTAGATGACATTGATGAACAAGGGAGTTGGCATAATGATGTAAATCCAACAACTCCTTGTTAACCTTCATACAATTCTTCAATACATGGGTTTAATTTTGTGGAAGATGATAATATTTGTATTTTTATTTCTCTATAAATGACAATATCTGACATTCCCGGCTCGAACCAGACATGGCGCAGCTGCGCCAGATTAACACTGAGGCACAGCGCAGCTGCGCCGACCTCTGAGTTTAGTTTTTCTTTCTATTTTAAAGTCTGATCAGTGTTGGGAAAGTACTATAACATAAACTAGCATGCAAGCATGTGTAATGTGTATACACAAGTATGCTACCCTAATATGAGCATGTTTTACTAGATTAACATACATGATTAATGAAAGTGTAAAGTTTAAAGTGGATTTAGAACTTTAGAAATGAACTTGATAGGTATGTATGCCATATCTATATACTGACTTGGTAAGTACGTTGGTATGGTTTAGAAATGCATGAATAACCCATTAACTTGTGTTTATATGATTCGTAAGGAAGCATGAACATGTTGAACTTATTAGTAAGCTTTACTAATGAAAATATGAACTTTGATGAGACTTATGTTCTACAAGTTCTGATCGTAGTAGTCTATATACATGATGGATTTCAGATGCAAATGAGCATGATATGAGGTTATAGTGTCTTGCCATGATCAAACTAATTAGATCTTGTGTTAGAGAAATTTTCAAGGAAAGCTTAGTATAATAAGCTTAATGGACATGAATGCTATAAGATATAGTTTCTGAACTTGAAAAGATGTTAACATGATTAGTTACTTATGGTAAGAGTTTCAAAGTTGATTTATATGTGCTATATTGCATCATTCATGTAAGATGATTTCAAAGGCAACCTCAAGCATGTTTTTGAACTTAAGTTGCATTATATATGAGTATTTAGATTTTAAAGGCTTGAGATGCCATGTTATGTTTCATTATGTTTCTAAACATAAGTTGTATATGTTAAACATAATGGAAGTATGCCAAGCATGAGGTTAAATCATGTTTTAAAGTGTTAAACGATGCTAGCTATGAGTAAAAGATATGAATATGTATGAATATGTGTAGTACATATTATGTGACCTCTTTATGAGAACATAAGGCTAATTAATACACCTAGTGATTACATAACCTTATTTGGTTTTGATTTCGTGAATAACCTAAACTAAAGTCCCTAACATATAAGGTTGATCTTGAAGTGATCATACAAGTACGTAAGGACCTCTAGTGTGTATGCATGAGAAGTATAAAAGTCTAAGTGTGTTAACGTTTGGACTAAAACCAGAAAATAGATATTCAACTTTGGTTTGGCCAGGGGACGGCGCAGCTGCACTGCATGACAGTTTGGTCTAGACATTTTATTAGCTTTCTAATTTTGGGAACTTACTTGTAGTACTATCCTAAGCTATAGTACTTGACATGGATGTTGTTTTAAGCCTAAGAACATGTAATGGTTATATAAAACCCAAATTTGTTAAAATTTATTAAAGTTTGCAAAATGCAAGAACTATATGAAACAATCATCTATAAGTTTGAAATATGTAATGAACACATAGCGAGTCACATATGTAAATAGATTTATGAATGTTGATATTGAACATGTGTAGCTAAGGTGCACTATACATACCTAGCTATTCTAAGCGTATGATGAGAAAGTGAAGTGTAGGTTTTATAAACCTAGTTAGGAAACAATGTAACATTATTATTACATTAAGAATGTATAAAATATATGACTAATGGATGTGAATCCATGATTATATAACTGTGTAGGAATAAATGAAGTGTAGATAACTATAAGAAGTTAAGTCGTAGTTGATAAACTACGAATCAAGAAGGTCTTTCAGTTCCTATTTGATATATGAATTCTATAACTATTAGTGAGTTATATTATGCTATGCGAATGTTGATATATATATATGAAATGCATATAAGATATGTATGAAATTTGAAAGTTGATCTTTGATGATATGCTTGTGAAGTAAATCTCTATGCTTGTTATGTGAGAAGTAACATGCGTAGTAAATATTAATTGATTATGAATGCATGAACTGAATATGCTATTATATGCTATGTGCGGCATAAAAACTATTAGAATTACTGGGATGTCGAGCTCACCCTTGCAAATAACTACTTTTGCAGGTTAAGGACACACGGTAAAGGTTACGTGCTACTTGATTGATAAAGTTCAATCACATCAAAGGAGATTGATTTGTTTAATTAAATATATGCTCTTGAACCATGTTTAGGTTCTAGTAGATATACTTGATAGTAGTTTACGATGTGTAATATATGTTAGCTTGTAAAGTTGTACTAGGTGGTACATAGAGGAGTTCGAATTGAGATGTAAGAATTTATACAGAAATTGAATAGAGTGAACCATAACATAATTTGATTTACGGATTTGTAATTGATTCAAGTTAAGACATCAATAAAAGATTTATTTCAAAGGAGATTGAAAAAGTTTAAATTATTTCGCATATTTATATAACATCGAATGTGATGTAATACAGGAATAGTAAATGACCAAGATTAGAAACTTATAAAAGTTTGGGGTCATTGTGCAGATCCTGGAAATGGAAAGAATTTATAATCTAAATTGTAATAAGCAAAGTTATATTCATTAAAGTTATGAATAAAATATATAATAGTTTGGCGATAGTAGTATTTTGGCGGACCAGATCCGAGGTTTGAAGGAACCTGGATTTGGGGGCGTCACACGAATTATAGGGTGAATATTAAGGGGAATATCATGATAGTAGATTTAATCCCGATTAAACTTGTAGAGTTTGATGTTATATTGGGAATGGATTGGCTATTCCATTATGGAGCGTTAATTGATTGCCAATAGAAATGTGTAACCTTTATGACTCCGTCAAAGGTAGTTTTCTATGGTAGCAAATTGCCTAAACATACGAGATGTTTGACGATTATGCAGGCCAAGAAGTTGTTGAGTCAAGGTTGTGTAGGATATTTAGCTTACATAGTCGATACTCAGAGGAAAGGAGTGAAACTAGAAGAGATACCAGTGATTAGGGAATTTATAGATGTGTTTCCAAATGATTTTCCAGGACTTCCGCCTGACTGGGAGATTGAGTTTGTGATCGGCTTAGCGTCAGGAACTGCTCCGATATCGAAGGCCCTATACAGAATGGCTTCGTTAGAGATGAAGGAACTGATAGTACAGTTACAAGAGCTGTTGGACAAGAAATACATTCAGTCGAGTGTATCACCGTGGGGAGAACCAGTGTTATTCGTGAAGAAGAAGGATGGGTCAATGCGTTTTTGCATTGATTATAGGGAATTAAACAAAGTCACTATTAAGAATAAATATCTGTTGCTAAGAATAGATGGCTTGTTTGGCCAATTGAAGGGTGCTAGATGTTACGCCCCCAAATCTGGGTACTTTTTACCTCATATCTGGTACATCATTTCTATAACTATTGCGGAAGATATAAACATCAATTGTTTATACATTAAGCTTTTACACATCATTCCCAAGGTCTACAACCTTAACTAAATACATACCTTCAATATCTAAAAAAGGTTTATAATGTTATTTTCGTCAGAAACTTTAATAGATCTAACTGCACCATAATTTAATCTTACACTTTGTCTTTACTTCTGTCTTTACTCGAGCTTTCATCTTAATCCGAAAATTTTTATCATGATATAGCAAGGGTGAACAACAAATTTGCCCAGCAAGTTTTAAATACAATGAAGATATATCATGATTGAAAAGAATTTATAAGCTTTCAAGTTTTCAACAATATAATAGTTGTGAAATAACATGAATCATGTTTTAATAATTGCATGACTGAATCAATAATGTTTGAAGGTTAACAATGACCATGAACAATTTAACTGAACTTTATGGTAATGAAGGTGATCAGCCTTTCATACCTGATGAACATATGCAACATGCACTAAGTGCGAATCAATAATAAGTATAGACGTGAATAATCAACAATAATTATTCACTAACATACTTTGAACATACAACTCAAGTTTGAGTTAGGGAAACTTGCATGTACTGCTGATTACCGCTAATCAATCTAATGTAATCTCTTATGAAAGACCTATCAATTATAAGATTGATCTTTCAGTCAGCATAACATACCTGTTAGTTCATAATACTATTTCTTTATCCATAAATTATCTAATACTTAATCAAAAAAATCAAATATTAGATAATAGCTTAATAAATCAGTATTATTATCATCCTTTGATAATTCTTTAATCACTATATCATATACATTATGATTTAACACTTAATCTTTCATATTATAAGTTCTTTTCTGTAATCCAGTAGGCCAAATACTAATATTATAATCTGTATTATTTAAACATATCAATCCAGCAACCCAGATTTGCAATCCAGCAAACTGGATTCCAAATCCAGGGACCTAGATTCAATAAATTTCCAATCCAGCAAGTCTGGATTCAACAATCCATCAATCCAGCAAGCTGGATTCTAAATACTACAATTTAGTAAACTTCTTTTCAATCCAGCAAGCTGGATTCATCAGATTTTCCAATCCAGCAAACATGATTAAAAAATCACTCAATCCAGCAAGCTGGATTCCATATCCTTTTCAAGAAAACACCAAATAACCTTATTATTTTTTTATCCTTTGACCAAACACATATACATATATTTCATGCACAAAATATTTTTCCATAATTTTTCAACTTTCATTAGTTTCTTTTAAAAATCATTTTTAGTGTGTAGCTTAAGAATTTAGCCCCATCATGCTAAACTCTAGAAATTCCAATCTCTTGGCACAATCTTATACGTGTTAACGTGAGCCTCCAGTTTAAATTTTGTGGCCATCAGAGTTATAGAACTCCGGTTATAGCCATTTTTGTCGGAAAATCACAAAAATTGAAATTGTCATAACTTGGTCGTTTTAAGTCGGAATGTGCTCATTTTTGGACAGGAGCTACTTAATACCATATATATTCATTTCCCAAAAGGCCGAAAGTTTTCTCACAAATTAAGTGGCCAAAACAGCACTTGCAAAATCTTGGCAATTTACTTTTTGTCATTTTGCAGTTTTTCGTGCTTTGTTAAAAATAATCCATACGGAAATCTACAACTCCTTTTTCAGTGATTCCACTTGGAGATGTTATAAAAATTATCATAGTATCCTCCCATATGTTTCCAAAATTTTTGAGGGTCGGAAAAATGACAAAAATTCCCCCCGACAGTGACCGCCCCAAAATAGTCTATTTCCTTTACCAAAAACGGGACTATTTTAGTAAAATCAGTCACCATGACCTGTAAACTCATCCTTTTTGAGTTTTACCACTTGGGTTTACTACATAACGTACATATCTAGCACCCCTCTTTGACGGATAGCAAAAAGGAGATATAGATTTAAAACGGTTGATTTACAAAGTACAAAGAAATTTGGGTTTCTAAACTAAAAAAATTATTTTTCTTTTCCTTTTGATTTCAACCAAATCAACACCCAATATGGGTAGATTCAAATACAAAACACTCATAAACATGTGTATTTATGATTTTTGAGTTTATAACCATAAATCCAAGCTTTGATTTACAAAAATCCAACTAAAATATATATATATTAGTTTAAGAATTTACCTTTTTCTCAAAATCTTTCTTCTCCTTCTTCTTCTTCTTCTTCCATGGAGGATCTTTTCTCTCTTATCTTCTTTCACTCATGGCTGCCGCCCCCCTTCTCCTTCTCCTCCATAGCCGTTCTCTTTCTTTTTCTCTCTCTCTTCCTCTTCTTTTCCCTTTTCTTTCTTTTCTTTGTTTCTCTTTTCCCTTTTCTCTTTCCTTCTTATCTTCCAAATCCTTATCTTATTTTAATTGGTAATTTACTTAACAAATGACTAGATAGCCCCTCCTTAAGTGGGTCAAAAATTGGATCACTTATTAATTAAATTCTACTGGGCTTGTACTTTTATTATTTTGCTACTAAAAAAATAAATTTAGGCTTCCACCCAAAATTTGATTGGGCCATTATAATTCTTGTCATATACATATTATATTGGACTAGATTAAATAATTTAATGGATGAATTACATATTTTATTATATTTTTGAAAATAATTACAACAATAATGTACTCATAAAATATTTACACAATTAATATAATTTCATATTTATTTACAATATTAGTGCATTTAAGATTCCTTAATTTAGGGAATTAGTATGCAATTAGGATTCTTTAATTTAGGGATTAATTATCTCCATGGCTTCTTCTCTCTCTCCTCATCTATAACAACTGCATTAGTTAGTTATCACCATTCTTCTTCTTTTAATGTATTCTTTCTATATATATATATATATATGTGTGTGTGTGTGTGTGTGTGTGTGTGTGTGTATGTGTTTATGAGTCAACCAACTATATATCTCCAGTAACTTCTCAAAATGAAGGGTCAAAATGAAGGTGGGTATGAAGATTCAGGCGGTGGATATGAATATTGTTGTTGCTGTTGAGGTGGACCAGCCAAAGGGATCTGATTTTTTGTAGGAGCTCCATAATGGGGTTGTGATGAAGATGAGCCATAATTTTCATGTTGAAAACTTGTCTGAGTTGGGTAATTTTGGGGAAAGAAAGACCCATCACCAGCACCACTATAACCAACCCAATTTTGGGAATACTGATTTGCACCTCTTGATTGTGGCGGCTGTAGCAGAGGCGGAAGATGGGTCTGATTTGGCGGTGGAGCACAAAAAGTGGATTGCAGAAGTGGTGGGAATGGACGGTATTTTGTTTGATGAGATTGAGAAAGTCCATTCTGACGTGTTCAATGTGTTCCTTCAAATACTAGATTATGGTAACCAAACTTTCATACCAAGTTAACCAAATTGTAATATCAAAGTAACCAATCAACCTCCACACTTTCAATTTTTTCTTAGTGCAGTTGGTAACCAAACCTTCAGATCAAGGTAAGAAAACCTTCATACCAAGGTAACAAAACCTCCATACCAAGGTAACCAATTCACATCCACACTTGTAGTTTTTTCATAGTGCAGTTGGTAGCCGAACCTTCAGACCAAGGTAACCAATTTAGTTTTATTAAGTTACCAATTTCGTTTGAATGTGATGCAGTTGGTAGCCAACTATTCATACAAAGGTAACCATTTTAGTATTTATGAGTAATAAATTCACTTCCTATTATATATATATATATATATATATATATATATATATATATATATATATATATATATATTGCTTCACAAATTCACTTCGTGTTGAATATATATATTTTATCTTGATTTACTGCAAACCACAGAAACCTCCTATCAAGGCAGCGGACTGTGCAAGTTCATTATATTCCCCAGTACGCAAATCAAGTATTGGAGAAAAATCTAAAGTTATTTTAGAGAATGGAAGATGCAGATTCAGATCTGCTACACATACACCATGAACGAGTTAGATAGAATTTCTTAGTTACAAAGGAGAGAGAAAATATGGAAAGGGAGATGAAGATTTGAATTTTAATATTTGAATTTCAATTATTATTTTGAATTTGAATTTATTTTTGTTGTTAGATCCCAAATATTTAAATTTGAATTATTAATTATGACAGTTATTTCTCCTTGATTTTAGGTTTCCTTATTAATGTGAATTGTACTATTTTTGTAATATGGGTCCTAATTACACTCTTTTTGTAATTATTTTGTTAATGCACTAATGATATAATTACTTTCTAATTATTGTATATTTCTGTAAAGAACCCTAGTTTAATCACCCTTAAATCAATTAGTCACAAATTCATTACTTAAATAAATAATTGGGCTACAAATTTAATATCATCTCCTTAGTCCATTAAATCTTAATTCACTTAAACTCTAAATAAATTATTGGGCTATGAAATTATTATAGTCCAATACTTTTAATTCTATTTTAACCTAATCATTTAATTAGGGTTTTTATTTCTCACACAAGAAAATAAATTTCGTACTTATGCCTTTTTAATTTCATAACTCAATTAGACTTGGTTATAAAATTAATTATTTGATATATATAAAATAAATCTCTTATTGTTAGTATATATATTTATATACTAATATTCTACCATATTATAACCTCTTAGATTAATTAATTATCAAACCTAATATATATATTAGGTTAGATAACTTTATTCTTAATTTACTTTTATATACAAAATAAATGTATTCACATTATATAATGTATATTTATTTAATTATATACATAATTCACATAATCATAACATATTTCACTTCTAACTCCAATTTTGACATTTTTCTAAAAAACTCAACTGTTGACTTTGACCAAAAGTCAACCCTTACATATTTTGTGTTAATTGTCATTTCTGACTAAACTTGACGTTTCGAACGCAACTAAGCAGTCCATGCTTCAAAATTCTATCTCTAACTCAAATTTTGAGTTTTAAATTACTTCCTTCTTATTGCTAATCGTATTAACTAACGACTTTATACTTATTCAAATTCTTTTTTGTCAGCCAAGGCCAACGATCAAACTATGTTAATTACTAACATAGTTTTATCTTGATTCTTATATCAATAACTTAATTCATCATTCCTCTTGCTAAAATATATATAGCACCTTACTAAGTATATATATTTCTATACATAAATACATATACTCATCTTCGTTTCACCTCATAGCATCTCTTCATGTGAAATCTTATCTCCTTAATAAAATTTCCATATGTACTTATATAACATTTCTTAGACTATTTAGTTCACATCGAATTTACAGGTATCGTAATACCTTATTCTTGATATTCCTTCAAGTACATATTAATTCATTTCTAGGATTTTGAAATTTTGTAACTCATATTTCTTTATTCTTATTCAATTAAGAACCATCTAGGTTCTTCTTAAAAATTTTAAATAAATCCTCAAATTCTCTTCTAGGTTTTATTCTTTAACCTTTATTCTAATAATTCGAGATTTATAAATTTTTGGATTCTCACATTCACCCCTTCTTCTAAGAATTCCATCCCCGAAATTAAAGCATATTAATCTCTGCTTATTCGATTAATCAAAACTAGATTTTTAACTTAACCTTTACAATTTCCTCCTTTGAGGATTTCTTATCTATAATCACATTTCACTATAACTACCCACTAAGAGTTTACATCTTCTAAACATTTACCAAAACTAGGTTTTCATAATAACCTTTATTCAATCATCTCAGATTCTACTCGTACTCAACGAGTTCACACTATTTCATATCCATCCTCACATACTACCACAACATTACTCTAAAGAGTTTAAAAATTTTCATATTTGTCTGAGGGATCATAAAAACTATAAACTTTGAGGTTTAGGGTATTTCTACCTGCTACCTCTTTCAATTACGAAAGAAGGGTACTCTACCTCTGAAATATTTTATATTTGGTATGTTTATAATCACAAAGAAGGTAAACTACTGATGCAAGTACTTTAGATGATTAGTCTGTTGTACCTTAGAAATAGGAACGACTATATGCATTCTTATATTGGAGTATTTTATCCAATTAGTATATCCCCCTTTTCAGGGTTGTTCACCTTAGACTTATCATAAGATTCTGCACCAAAACAATTTAGTTCGGCATAAGCTTTCAAAGAATACTTTGAATTTTATAAACATTTGTCTAGCTGAATCAAATAGCTTATACGCATATCAATAATTTGAATTTTAATCGAAACATTTCTGGCCAAATTCAGTTGGCAATAACTTATCTTTAAAATTCTTAAAATCATTTTATGACGTCATGATACCACACTGTATTTACAGTTTGTTTGAGGATTTCGTCATTCTGCGACTTTGTCATACTACATCATACTATAGTGGGCTGACGATCCTTAGATCACATCCAACACTAAGTAATTCTGCATTGATAACTCCATCATTTTTATAATCTCTGCACTAGGTTGCATGATGCATTAATGATATAAAAATACATTTTGATAATTTAAATCATTTTCGTCTAGCCAAATCAATTAGCATAGACTCTTCTTTACACCGTTCAAAAACCTTTGAAAATCATCTATGGTGTCTTTATGTGTAAGACCCCAACTTTTATGAATAAAGATGAAGTTTTCTATAAATATCATTTTTGAATATTAGGGTATGAATTCGTTATAATGTTATAGTTGTGGGTAATATTTATGAATTTTTCAAAGTAAGCAAGTTGTTATATAATATTCGATTGGTCGGGGAAGATTTGTTTTAACAGGGAATATTCATATGACGGCACAATTATTAGTGGACCCCATAACATAATTATTGTCGGAATGAGAAAATGATAGAAATATGTTTTTATGAAAATAACGGAGAAAGTTTTATCATTAACTGTTGAAATACCTGGTGTTAAAAGTACAGTAATACGCGTGATTGTATAGTAGCACACGGTATTGATTATTGATGCTTACGTGCTTACGTGAGAAGTCACTCATTTTTGTTCGATTATTGTTACAGTAATTACTGTATAGTATCTCACGTTATTTGATTCAATTATTGTCGACATTTTATATATTATTAAATCAATAATTGAGACGATAAAATTATTGATATTATTATTTGCAATATTGACGATGTCTAGAAGTTCTGTCAAGGAGAGGTTTGGTCACCTAATTGTGCGCCAATAGGGAGAAATCCTTATTGAAAAGCCCCCTCTTTCCTGGGAATGACCTGGTTGTTAAATATTGTAAATTATAATAATGATGATAAATGTTCTTAAAAATATTGAGGAGATTTTTATGAAGTATTTGTTGTATTTATGGACCCCCACTTACTTATTTTTCAAAATAATCGGTATGAAGATTTTTTAAGGGTGGGGTCCATATATGGGGCCCACGTTTGAAAAAAAAGAATTGTAATGGAAGTTCATGGGAGGAATTCATTCATGGATTTGAAGAAGGAATTATGATGGAGTATTTATATATATATATATATATATATATATATATATATATATATATATATATATATATATATATATATATATATATATATATAATATGTTTTATATTATATATATATGATTAAAAGGTAATGGGGGAGTGGGATGAAAGTCAAAGGCGTGACTTCTATATATATATATTATATATATATATATGTGTGTGTGTATATATATATATATATATATATTATAATAAGTTTTATTTTTTTAAGAAAATAGAATATATTATATTTTATTGAATATAATATTATTAATTTGAAAAAAGAGAAGAAGAAGCTTCATATATGATTTTACAAAATAATTCGTCTGATTGTATTGTGCAGTCCGTGAGAAATTTTTCTAAATAATATTCTTTCCATTCTCCTATAAATAAGATGCTTAGTTAGAATTGAAAATTACACCAGAATCAGAGAATTCTTCTTCTATAATCTTGAGCGTATTTCTTTAGAGTTTAAGAAAGCTTTGAGCGTAGAAAACAGTGCAAGTTTTCTTCAAGAATATCCCCACTATACCAGTTGGAATACTCTTCTTTTCAATGTAAGGGATGTTATTTTTGTTCAATATTCGCTTGAAATAATATTTTCTTTCATACTCTGTAGTATGTAAGTAATATTATTTCGTTTCAGATTTCGAGTTCTATACTCGTTTTGTTAAAGTTTTGGCTTCAATACTCCATGAAATTAATAAAATATCCTTGATATTTGCGCTTCATCCAATATCTTTTCATGGAAATATTATTCTGAGCATTCTTGATAAGTTTTAATTTTTTTCATGTCGGAGTACTATTCACGAGGTTACTATTCCCGAAGTTACTATTCACATAGTACTATTCACTCAGTTACTATTAACCCGGGGTACTATTCATGACAAAAATTGATTTCTTTTCAGTCCAAATCATTTTTGATACAATATTATTCTTGAATTTTACTCCACAAAGCAATATCATGTTGACAATTTGGACATTATTGAATTCTGGATAATTTAAATTATAAATCTTTAAAAATTTATCATTTGCTTATTTTAATTGAATTCTTATATCATTGTCATCATCCTCATGCTTATATTATGTTGAAAGTCATCTATGACCGTAGTGCATAGATGGACTTGATATGATTATGACTAGGGATTATTCGGTATAATCATGACCGAAATGTTACAAATGATGTGGTAAAAGTCCTCATTGGCCCGTAGTGCATTGATGGACAGTTGTTGACATGATCATGACCATTGATGAAAACACGAATATCCTTGGCCCGTAGTGCATGGATAATTTGTGGTCGCGATACTAATGAATATCCTTGGCCGTAGTGATGTAACATTCCAGAATTTTTAAATGTAATTTTAAATATTTATTGAGTTATATAAATATTTAATGGATGTGATTATATGTAACACCCCGAATTTTATGAAATAAAAGTATTCAATTTTCTTATAATTACTATTTAGTAAATGGTTAAATTGATAAAGGTTAAAGTTAAGGGTGATATATGAATTTTTTTTAAAATATGCAAGTGGTTATAAAATACTCATTTCTATCGGGGAATATTCGTTTGGTTGTGGAATATTCTTTCTGTTGGGAATATTCGTACGACGGCGCAGCCATTTGTGGGCCCCATAACAGAATAACTGTCGAATGAAGAAAAAGACAAATTTGAGTTTTTATAAATAACGACGTAATCGTTACCGTTAACAGTATTGGAATACCCGAAGGGTAAAGTAAAGTAATACGTGTTGTTGCACAGTAGCACACGGTATTGCACCAATTATTGATTCTTACGTAAGAAGGCACTACTCAATCATTGTTACAGTAATTACTGTTCAATATTTTATTTTTGATTCAATAATTGCTGCGTTGATATTTTATATTATTGTTGTTTTAATAATTATCACTGCACAATATTTTCTATTATCAAATCAATAATTCATATTATTTGAATAATATTATTAGATAGCATTATTGGCAATGTCTAGAAAGTTCTGTTTAAGGAGAGGTTTGGTCACCTAATTGCGCGCCAGTAAGTAAAAATTCTTATTGGAAAGCCCCCTCTTTCTTGGGAACTGTCTGGTTGTCATTATTGTTATTCTATAATATTATTTGTGAATAATTAATTATTGAATTATATGATGAGGAAAATATTCATTTTATGTGGATATAGAATGGAGAAAATTTTTAAAGTGACAATTGTTAAAAAATCGATATTTTATCTTTTCTGATAAAATACTATTTTATTATATTATTATAATATTATAATGATATTTTTACAATAAATGTGGGATATATGAGTATATGAGGAGAAAGAGTATTTTTGTTGCATTAAATGATTAACACATATTTTGTGTGTCGGTGGATCCCATTTCTTGACTGAAATTTGATTATAGCCTGTAAAATCGCCCGTTTGTAGATTTCGGTCAATTTCTATTTGGAATTTAGAATAACTTTCTTCTACAAAGTTGTAGATAATGGAATTTCTTATACAAAGTCGTGAGATTAAATTTTCTGACAAAAGGGCTATTTATTATAAATTATTGAAGTTTCGAAGTTCCGAAATAATAGATTTTTGGAAGTTTTAATTATTTTTTTCAAAGAAAACGTTTTTGGTGAGTTAAGTGGGTCTAGCATGTGACATTAATGGCTGAATTCAGATCTACAAAGGTTGGCGTAGGAAACTTAATAATATATTAATATTATATTAAATTTTCTGCGTTGGTGTTTTAAGCAATTTTCTATAAATAGGGTGCTTAGGTTAGAATTGAAAATCACACCAGAAACTGAAGTTTTCTCTCTATTTCTCTCTTTATATTATCGAGTGTATTCTTGTGAGTATTTTGATATTTTGAGTGTTTCTATACGGTGCAAGTTCGTTCAGCGTTATCCTAGTCAGAAGTACTGCTCTTTTGAGGTAAGGGATAGTACGGAATGTTATTTTATTCAAAAATGATATTATTTCTTCAATATCATTATGTCGAAATATTGGTGGGAATTTTTATCAAATTTGGAACTTTTTCATATCGGGGTTACTATTCATAAGTTACTATTCATGAGTTACTATTTACGAGTTACTATTCATGATTTACTATTCACGAGTTACTATTCATGAGTTACTATTCACGACGGGTTACTATTCACGAGTTACTATTTATGGGTACTATTCACTACAAAATTGGTTTTTTTTTTTCTAACCAAATTATAGTTGATTTATGAATATTACTCTGGAGGTTAAAACTATATATTGATTATATTAATTTTATTATCATATATAACATTTTTATAACCCTGATGTTAAAATTCTCTTTCACTGGAGTGTAAAGATGAGTAGATTATTGGTATGATCATGACTAGGGTTCTCTTTGGCCAGTAGTGAAAAGTTGAATTGTGACTGGTATGATCATGACCATTGAATTTATAATTGAATATCTTTAGCTTAAGTGCAAAGGTGAATTGATCAACATGGTTATAATTATTGTTTATATAAATTCTGAAATGATTATATATTTCTTTGAGATATGAATATCTTTGGCCCATAGTACAAAGATGACTTATTGATAAATATCTTTGGCCCGTAGTGCAAAGATGAATTATTGATGAATATCTTTGGCATGTAGTGCAAAGATGACTTATTGATGAATATCTTTACCTCGTAGTGCAAAGATGAATTTATTAGTATGATTATGAACAAGAATTGTGATTTGATATAACCATGATCTTTGATGTTTCAGGTGATGAAAATTATCTTTTTGTCCTGTATGAGAAAAGGAATTTAGAACAACAATTACGATTATGAGTTATACATGTGATTGTGGACAGGAATTATTGATTGATGTTACAGGGATAAAACATTGTTGGTGGACTTTTAACATGGAGAAGATAATAGACTTTATAGTCTATTTGACTCTTCTAATGGATTGCTCGTTCCGCTGCAACTATGGTTGAAAAGTTTTATTATCTACCATATGTTCTAAATCTCTGATTTATTACTGTTGAAGGCTATTGATAATTTATTTATCTTTAGTCATGATATTCTTTACTGAGCTAGTTGTGCTCACCCTTTTGCTTCACAATTCCTTTCAGGTAATAAGAGTGTAGCTGGGTCGAGCGGGAATAACAAGGGAATAGAACGGTGGTCTATAGATGTTGAGGTTGAGGTGAACTTAACTTGGAAAGATGTCTAATGACATACCACCTCGTGTCATCATAAGACAGGGTTGTGCTCATCCACTTGCTGAGTATATATACGATCACTACCTATATAATCTTGGACTTTGGTTGAAGTATAATTCTCAATTAGAGACAGTGGAGATACTGATATGTCAAAAGAAGACACACCATTGGGAAGAATATGATAGTAATCTTTTCGTTTTTCTTTGGGGTCTATTGGGTCAACCAAGGATAATTCTGTGGCCATATGATATCTATCATAACCTAGACGAATGGCCTCCCATGTACGAAGGTTTCCTTGAGCACTTCCCAAAGATTCTAATTTCTAAAACATTTTTCGACTATACCTTTATGTAAGGTGTCATTATGAGGTGCTTTCCACGGTTGGGACATGAGTCACAGTTGGTATATATTTGTATTTAAACTCACAGTTTAAGTGTTGTCGTATCTTGCACGACAATTGTATTAATAAAGTTGTAGTTGTTTTCTGTACCATGTATTTGGCGACTCAGAATGGGTTGGATGGAATGGACCTATTTTGGGGTTGTCACATTATCAGTAAATGAATATTTGTTTTATTGTTTTAATATTATTTGGAGAATTATTTGTTAAATAAATAATTGATGAATTAAGAAAATGATTATTATATTGATATTTCAATTAAATGATATATTATTTGTATTGTGTTATGTGATTAAAGGATTTATTTAATTAATTATGATTTGAGTTAATTAAAATAAATATGAAAGCTTGATTAATATAGTGTGACAAATACCTATATTATAAGGAGTCGTTAAAATAAATTAAAGTAATTTATTTTAGTGTTTACCAAACAAGGCTTAATATATTAATTCTTTAATAAAATAAAAGGGTTTGCCAAACAAGCCTTATGGCTTTTGGAATTTCTAGATTTTTAAAATAAAAATAATATATAAATTAATAATTATTATATAATTATAATATATGTACGTTATATGTATTAAGTGATATACTTAATAGGTGAATTAAGGCCATATCGGTTTTTATATTTGTTTTACGCTTAAAAGTTTTCAGTTCTTTGGTCAGTTGCTAAGAACATACAGAGAATTGGAGAGAAACCTAGGAATTTTACAACAATTTGAGTGTGTTTAACAAGGATTACAAGCAACTTCAAGGTATTTTTACACAACATTAGTATTAGATATATATATATATATGTATATATATATATATATATATATATATATATATATATATATATATATATATATATATATATATATGTGCATATATGGGTTTTACGGCAAAATTTCATGTTCTGTTAATTTCATATTTTGAATTATTGCTTTACAATGGATTACTTGTGATTATATGAGTATATAGTGATTAGAGATTTTGTTTAAACAACAATGGTATGCTAAATTCGTTTGACAGTGTATGTTTATATATATGTTTTCATGTGGTCATGAAAAGTACCAATTTAGATGGTCAATTCTTATATTAAACTGTAAATTGAGGCTTGCATATGTTAGTTCAATGATGTATGAGTATAACGTAATTGGAATGAGGTAATTTGGACAAGAATTGAAATCACAGTGTTCAATTTTGTGAAGGAACTCGAAAATGGAGTTTTTGTTAGAAAAACATGAGTTTTGAGAAAATAAAATAGTTGTAGTTAGTATTAAATTGTGCTAGTTGGTTGTAAATGTGAGCAATCATGTTTATGATATTGTCGTATTTATTCTACGTGTTAATATTACTGTCTATTGGGTGAAATTTATGTTTGTTGGGCTAAAGTCGGCTATTGTTCATAGCCTTCTCTGCGTCTGTCTGAACACCGGCGCAGCTGCGCCGGTGCCAAGGCAAAAAATGGCGCAGCTGCGCCGGTCCCAAGCCTTTGTATGGCGCAGCTGCGCCATACCCTGGTTTGAGATGCTGACTTCTGCTAATTCTGCAGAATTGGGGAAATGTCATAACATAATCTGAGATTTTGTTAACATGTTAAATATGTAATGTTAAGGTTAACATAACATAGTGAGTTGTGGTTAATATGATCAAAGTTGCAAAAATAATTATTAAATCAAAAATGCGTTATGTGATAACATAGTTTATACAATGAACGATAGTGAAGTGTTATGATGATTAACACTTTGGAATTCTGAAATGTAAAACGTAGCACAAGACTTGTGTTAAAATAACAAGTTTAGCTAATAATGCTTTTTATATTGAAACGTGAATATTAGTATGTCTAATGGATGTTAAGGTTTTAATACTGTGTTTAGGTGAACATGAGTTTAATATTTTAGCTTACGCTCGAGGCAAGTTTTCTAATTCCATAATTTTATTGAGTTAGTTTGTTACGTTTATACAGTTCTTTTAACTCTATATTTTCGTTGAGTTAGTCCTATATTTATAAATGCATGCTTTTGATTGAGCAAGCTTTTTATATCAAATGTTATTGTTTCCAAAAATCATTTGAGCAAACTCTAACTCTAGTATTATTGAAAATTCTCAATTGATTGATTCATTCTATTTGTTTACAGTTAAGCAAGTTTCTTAAAGTTCAGGAATTCATTTCTAAATATTATAAATCTTGAACCTAGCTTATTTTACTGTTCAAGCAAATGTTAACCATTTTATTCATTCTATTGAATACTAATGCTCTATAGTCATTTCAAGCATGAGTTAGATGTATAGAATCAGTTCATTTATGATTCTCAAATGTTCTAAGTTATGTTGTTATTAAACAACTGTTGTATTATCAAACATTGTGGATTCAACTAGTTCCCTAGTTGATGATCATTAAACTTCAATTACCCTTGAAAGCTTATCCAAACCAAACTTTCTTTGGTGCGGACTTGTACTCTAAATACTGAGATGAAAAACCCTATTTTTAGGGGTTTACGCTTAGCGTTGAAATGGTTGTGCACAATACATTGTACGAAGGATTGATCCCCCTGAGTACGTGGAGTCCTTATAGTCATATGACTGTTAAAGTTAAAGTTGAAAGATTACTTATAATTGTAGACATAGTTCATGGTCACTTGACCCTCAGTAGTTTATTTAAGAATGTTAATAGAACAAATTATTCAGTTCTAATGAGCCTATGAGTTGGAAAATGTTGAAAAGTTAATAGAACATATCATTCAGTTCTATTGAGTCTATTATTTGGCAAATGTTGTGAAGTTAATAGAATATATCATTCAGTTCTATTGAGCCTATTATTTGGCAAATGTTGTAAATATATTTATTCTTATCTTAAGTGAGCTTTGTTTGCTCACTCTTGTATATTTATACATTTATTGTAGCTATGAATGAGAAGGTAGATAAACCTACAACTAGCAAAGGAAATGGAAAAATATACAAGTGATGAAGACTTGTAATTTTTTTTTTATCATTGATGATAAACTTTTAATAATGATGTGATGTAATAATTTTATTTCCGCACTTGAATGATTGTATTAAGGTTAGAGGACCTGGGAGATAATGTTTTTATTAAATTAATCCTATATGGGCAGGTTTTTACTATTCAATTTATTATAATTGGGTAGTTAGATATAAATGTTTTGATTATGTGAACACCAAATCTTGAGGTAATGAATTACTGGGATTTGGGGGTGTCACAGTGCAGGGATGATGTGAATTATTTATTAAGCTGAGTCTCAGCGATAAAACTGTTGATAAACTTTTTAAATCATAGAAGATAGTAGATTTCATGTTCTACTTGACTCTTCTAATGGATTTGTGATATCCCAGGATTTCAAATAATCCAAAATTTGCGAATAATTTTTTTTTTAATTAATATTAATATTAATATTAACTATCAATTTTGTGACAAATTTCTATGATACGTGTATCGAGAAGGTCAATTTATGTATTGACTAATAAAATTAGAGTAGAGTTGTGCTTAACGGAGAATAGAAACCCTAACCCTAATTTTTGGAACGGGATTCGATAGAAACTATAATTAAAATAATTATATTAATAGGTATGTGTTTGAACGGTATAGAATTTTTGATCAATGATTGATCGGATAAAGTTTAATATATAAAACCCTAATAAGAGATTAGAAACCCTAATCTCAAGATTAGAAACCCTATCGTACCGTTAAAAACCCTAATTGTACGCCGAGAAACCCTAAATTCATATTCGGGAATCCTAAAACCCTAATTAGGCAACCCTAATTTTTACTAAAGTGTTTGTTAAACTTAAATATGATTAAAAAACTCTAATTATATTTTTGTATGTTAAATTTCTATTTTTGAAACTCTAATTTTATTTTAGAAAATTTATTTTTCTAATTAAACCCTAAATTTGAAAATTATGGGAACTAGAATTTTTAATAACTTAATGGTTCAAATCTTAAACCCTAATCCAAGCCCCAAACCCTAAGGGTTTGTACAAATTCCAAGAATGCCATTAAAATAAATTTGCAAATGATAAAATTGCCCTTTATGGATATTTTATTAGATTTCTTGTAAATCTTGCCAAATCAAGAGTTGGTCACCAACTCTCTTAACTTTGTGACTTCAAAATCTCAGCCAAATCAGATCCCAGCCGAAAATGATCAGATCCAAGCAACTTATAAGCTTATATTAGAAATTCAAGAGAGAGAAAGTTCATAAACTTTGCCATTTTTCACATTTGCTCTCACCAACTCTCTCTCTCTCCTAAAGCTCCGAAAATAGCTAGTATATCAGTCCTAGAATCATTCCTTGATCAACCCATACCAATTTAGGAGAATCAAGATCAAAGATTGGACAAGAGAGGTATAACCCTATTTTTATTTTTGATCTTGTATGCTTAGCAAATAATTGTGTTAATGTGTTTAGATTCATGCTAGGATATGTTTTTAGTTGATCTATGATGATCTATCATAGATCCATGGCATCAAAGTTGATAAAACTCGAATTTTTTCAAAATTGTTCTTGAGTTTAAAATGTACTCTGACAAGTAATGTCAGTCGCCACAGATCCTTGCTAGTATATGATATGTGTTGTTGTAAGTTTTGAATTTGTAGCCTGGTATGTTGACATTAAGCTGCAACAGAAATCAGAGCTATTTGATGTCTAGATCGTGAGTTGTAAGCGGTCAAAGACCGTTGACCGGCCATGACCGGGTCGAATTCTGGGTAACCCAGAAATAGAAAACAAGGTCTGACAGTAAGTTCTAAGGTCCGGATCTGTCTGGTTTTAAATTATTTGTTGATGTTTTTGTAACCCAATAGTAGCCTGTAATGTGTATTTCAGATCTAGACGTTTAGATCGTTTAAATAACAAACATGTGTGATTATATGAACGGTCAAACTATGCTTCTCGGTCACAATGTAAAATTCTGGAAAACCCAGAAACGGTTAAGAACAATTGTTCTGACATAGTTTGACCGGATAAAATCTGGAGATTTAGATGTTGATTATCTGACTTGTTGTGATGTAAATGTACCTTGACACTAGTAATACAGGTTTGAGCCATCAAACCACATAAAACATGACCCGAAGATTGATTTAATTAAGCTTGAAAGTGAGCACTCGGAACTGCTGGGTTTCTGGAAAACCCAGAAACCGTCTGACAGCAACTTTGGAGGCTTTGATCTCCTTGTTGTGACGTTGTTTGACCAAAGTATCGATTAGGTATTGTAGTGTTACATTAATACTACAATACCAAAGTTTTACATAACCCAGAACATGAACAGATTGGAAATTATACGCGGTCAAACGTGGACCCTTGAGCTGCCGGCTGTCAGTGTTCTTGAGCTCAAGAACAGCGACGCTTTCTGTCGCTAAAGACCTATAGTGACGGTTTTAATTATTTTATTTTCTGAATATTCCAAAAATTATTTAAAAATAGAAATAAATTCTAAAAATTAACAAAAATAGTTTTAAAAATTATTTTAAATTATAAAAAATATTTTTTGACCAATTGGAATATTTTTCTTTAATATTTATAATTATTTATAATATTAAAGGTATTTAATTTATTTAATTAGTTTATTAAATAAATTAGAGAAGAATGATTTAATATTATGAAAAATCATTTTAAATAAGGAAAATGTATTTAAAAATATTTTGAGTTATAAAATGTAACTTTTAATATTTTTGGAGAATTTTCATTAATAATTTAATATTAAGGATATTATATTTATTTGATTATTAAATTAAATAAATAAGATAAAAATGATTTAAATGATTTAAAAATCATTTTAATTAAGAATAAAGTGTTAGAAAATATTTTAAATTATAAAATATAATTTTCAATATTTTTAGAGAATTTTCATTAATAAAGTAATATTAATGATATTTGATTTATTTAATTATTATATTAAATAAATGAATTAAAAATGGTTTTATTGATTTAAAAATCATTTAAAAATGAGAAAAATGATTTAAAAATATTTTAAGGTATATTTAATGACTTTTAATATTTAGATAATAATATTAATTTATTAATGGTGATGATTTAAAAATGATTTTAATTATTTTAAAAATCATTTAAGTAGAATATTGATGATTTAAAAATATTTTAAGTTATTAATAATAACTTTAATATTTTGACAAGTATGTTATTAATATTTTGATATTATTAAATATTAATAATGATAAGATTATTTGATAATTAAATCATTTAAAAATGATTTAAGTGTTTGAAAAATTATTATAACTTATAATAAGTGTTTATAAATTATTAAAAGCTTCCGGAAAATATTATAAACGATATTTGACTTATCTAAAATAGTATTGAAGCTTAGAGACCAAGTTTAATTGACAATCAATGTGTTAATTGTCGGATAGGGTGACCAGAACACCGAGAATGGACCGAAATCCAACCAGACCGAAATAGTTAGACGTGATAAGTGTTTATATAGGTTATAAACACTAATGTGGCTATGTGGTAATGTGCCTAGGAGAAGTTTGACTGTAAAATACAGTGTTATGTGTTATAAATATTTGTACTAATTGTGAGACCGACATTGTTGAATATAGGTCTTACGAACGCAGTTAATTATATTGTGTAGCTGTAATCAACGTGGAAGGCAAGTTTCCTAACTCAACCTTGAGTTATATTTCATTCAATTATTATAGTGGTTAATTATTGCTAATTACACCACATCCAGGGAAGTTATTGTTGATTATTCGCAGTTAGTGCATGCTTAATAATTCCAATTGAATTACTGATTTAGAAATATACATTCGTAGAATTGCTGTTGTTGAATATTCAAATCTGTAGAAGTTAGAATTGACAGTACAGATAATTCTTGTTCATTGTCAAATTCTGTTGAGAAATGTCTTAGCTAATTATTCTGGCTAAACAAACATCTGTTAGAACTTGATAAATTCAAGAAAATAATTCAATTGTTATTGGTAGAATCGATGCCAATTATTTCGGCAAGATCGATAAGTAAGTAGAATTTGAAATCACAGTATTTCGTTGTAAAATCAAAATATTGATTCTAAAACTGAGAAGAAAAACCTTTTATACAAAGGGAACATTTTAGGTCGTGAATTCGACCTTTGCGTGCGTTTTGAGTATTATGCATAATATAGGGTACAAGGAGTTGGCCGGCTCTAAGTACTTGCAGAGGGGTATGATTTAATCTTTATGGTTATCTGATACTCCTGGTATATATCAAAGTAAATCTTTGATGGATACCCGAGAAAAATAAGTTCAAAGATCTTGTGTGATCGCTCAGTATAAAATCTGGAAATTATTCCACTTTGTTATTGTGTAGAATTGATTCTTGTAGAACTTTGAAAGCGTTGTACTCTTTCATTATCAAATTATGGTGTTACATAGAGAAGGAGAAGCCTTGTTATTGATTAACGATTTGTTCAGCTAATTCAAAGTTCCCCGAACTTTGGGTTCATTCTATCAAAATAGATAGTCTATTATTGTTGATTCATATACATTTATTGTATATCTTAACTTGCGGGGCAAATTTGTTGCTCACCCTTGCTATAAATAAAACATTTCAGCTAGGAACGAAGAGGCCAGCGGGTCAAAGAAGAACAAAGGCAAAGGCAAGATGCTGGAGTAGATAATAAGAACATTATTATTATTATGTTGTATTATATTGTAAACCCTTTTTGTTTATCTAAGGGGGTATGTTTGTAATTTAAGGTTAGAAACCTGGGACTTATGTATTAACAACTTATGTTAATGATGTATATATTCCTATTTATATATAAATGAGTAGTTAAATGATATTATAGTGTGGATCGTGAACACCAAATTCGGGAGTCAGGTAACCCGGATTTGGGGGTGTCACATGATTGCTTATTCAGCTGCAGTTAAACTTGATATTTATTATATTTTATCAATTTAACATTGTTGAAGGCTAACGATAATTTATTCTGCATTATCTTGGTCATAATATTTCTTATTGGGCTAGTTGAGCTCACCCTTTGCTTTCATTGTTCTCTTCAGAAAATGAGAATATAGCTGGGACTAGTCGGGGGATGGAGTGACGGTCCAGATGGTAGCATTAGTAGTCCTCACTATTCTGTGAAATATTGTGATAATAAATGTAATGAGGACTTATTTTGAGTTTGAATACTGTCTAGAAAATAATATTTATATTAAAACTCACAGCTCATGTTGTATAATTAAGTTTGTATTTGTATTCAGTACCATATATTTGGCGACTCAGAATGGGTGATGTATACCTATTTTGGGGGCATCACAGTTGGTATCAAAGCTTAGGGATATGATCCCTGGCTGAGATGTGAGACAAGAACTAGGAGGGGAGAGACGGGGAATTCCTTCCCTAGTATGACCTACCTAAGTTTATTTAGTATTTAATTGGTCGGTCAGAGTATAGGAATAATATGTGACATGTTAATTAACCCTTGTTTTGTGGCAGTATTTGAAAATGACATCCGAGAATGTTGAGAATTACAATGGGGCACAGGAGACCGTTGAATCACCAACGATCATTAACCAGGAAAATGTGCATCAGGAAGGCAACAATCCTTATGCAAACAATAACACCGACCAAATGATGAACGACAGAATGTTTAGGGGCTTTCTGCAATTCATGCAACATCAGGAGAGAGAGACTCATGTCCAAAATGCAGGTGGAAAAATTGGCAACTCTCAGACGGTCACCGCTAAGCAGTTCAAGGATCTGGGACCACCGGAGTTTATTGGAGAGCCAAAATCACTTAAGGCAGAGACGTGAATAAAGCAGATCACCAAGATATTTGATGTTTGCCACCTTTATGTTGCGAGGAGAGGCAGATTACTAGTGGGAATCTATAAAGCGCACCCAGCCTGCCATACTCAAAATGTCTTGGGAGAAGTTCCAAGAACTGTTCAATGACAAGTACTTTCCTGAAAGTATTCGTCACATGAAGGAGGTAGAGTTCATCAAGCTGGAGCAGAATAACATGACCGTGTCGCAGTAGAAAGCTAAGTTTGCCAAGTTGTCCCGGTTTGCATCCCACTTGGTTGATAATGAGAAGAGAATGATGCGGATGTTTCTAAGAGGTTTGAAACCCGAGATACGTCAATATCTAATTTCTCATAAACTCTGTTTGTATTCAGATGTTGTAAATAGGGCTCAATTATTGGAGCGCGATAATGAGTCAACCCAACCAAGAGAAAGCAGCCGGTAAAATGATAATACCAGTTTTAGCAGTCATCGAAGCGGTAACAACAAACGGGGAGAGAATCAACATGCCAGAAATGGTAACCACTTCGGTGGTAATCATGGCCCAGACAATAAAAGTGGACATTTCAAGAAGAGGAGATTCAACAATGATGGAAAGACGTCAGCACCAGCACCCATTGTTAATCAAGGAGAACGACCACCTATCATATACTTCAAATGCGGAGGGGAGGGACACATCAGTCCAAAAACGTGTTACAATTGTGGAAGAGTAGGTCACCTAGCTAGATTTTGTCATACTGGGAAGCCAAGTTCAGTTGGAATGGTGACACCAAATGCCGTCCCAGACAAGTCAAAACCAGTAGTTCAAGGGAGAGCGTTTGTTGTGACCTCCCAGAAAGCAAGGAACCAGAATGATGTCATCACGAGTAAGCTTATCATAAACTCTAGTGAAGTATATACCTTATTTGATACCAGTTCTACCCATTCTTTTATTTCTCCTACTTACGCTCAACGTTTAAATTTGACTCCGGAGAAATTAGACTTTGACTTATCTATTGAAACTCCTTTGGGTGAAACCTTCATTACATCCACTGTTTATAAGTCTTGTTTGGTTCAAATATGTACCCTCACATTACCTGTCGATCTTATTTCCTTAAAAATACTTGCACTTGACGTAATTCTAGGGATTGATTGGTTAACTACTCATCATGCAAAAATTGATTGTTTTCATAAGGTTGTTAGCTTTCATATTGCTAACCAACCTATTATGCGAATTCAAGCAACCAAACCATTAAAATAAATCACTGTCATCTCAAGCCATAGAGCTATTCCTTTATTGAAAAATGGGTGTCAAGCTTTCTTAGCTCATGTCACGGATTTAAACAAAAATACGTCAGATTTGAATGATATTTCTATTGTTAAAAAATTTCCTGGCGTATTCCCTGAAGAACTTCCTGGCCTACCCCCAGAGCGTGAAGTTGAATTTTGTATCGACCTTGAACCCGGTACAAAACCCATTCCCAAAGCTCCATATCGAATGGCTCCTATTGAACTTTAAGAGTTAAAGACCCAACTGCAGGCATTGTTAGACATCGATTTTATTCGTCCTACTACGTCTCCTTGGGGTGAACCTGTTCTATTCGTGACAAAAAAAGATGGAAGTATGCAACTTTGTATTGATTATCGGGAATTGAACCATGTTACCATCAAAAATAGGTACCTGTTGCCACTCATTGATGACCTGTTTGACCAGTTGCAAGGCGCCAAATTCTTTTCAAAGATCGATCTTTGTTTTGGATATCATCAGTTAAAGATTAAAACCGATGACATTCCAAAGACTACTTTTAGAACTCGGTACGGGCATTACGAATTCCTAGTCATGGCCTTTGGATTGACTAATGCTTCTGCTGCCTTCATGGACATGATGAACCGAGTATTCAAGAAATATTTGGATCATTTTGTGGTTGTCTTTATTGATGAAATTCAAATATATTCCAAAAGCTGTGAAGATCATGAGCAACACTTGAGGCTGATACTCCAAAAGCTTCGTGAAAACAAGCTTTATGCCAAGTTAAAGTAATGCGAGTTCTGGCTTGAGGAAGTAGCATTCCTTGGGCACGTAGTATCATGTCATGGAATAACTGTTGACCAGACAAAGATTGAAGCAATTCAAAGCTGGGAGCAACCTAAATCAGTGGCCGAAGTACGTAGCTTTCTTGGCTTAGCTGGTTATTATCGGAGATTCGTAGAAGGGTTTTCTCGAATCGCTACTCCATTAACTCATTTGACTCGAAAAGATAAAAAATTTGGTTGGAGCGAGGAATGTTAGAAGAGTTTTCAAGAACTCAAGAGGAAACTCATTTCAGCACCTATCCTGACAATACCATATGGCTCTGAGGGATTTGTCATCTACAGTGATGCTTCAGGAAAAGGGTTAGGATGTGTTCTCATGCAACATGGGAAAGTCATAGCCTATGCCTCGCGACAACTCAAAGAATATGAGAGGATTTATCATATCATGATCTAGAGTTGGCAGCTGTTGTCTTTGCACTGAAAATTTGAAGGCATTACCTGTATGGAGAGAAGGTGGAGATCTATACGGATCATAAAAGCCTCAAATATTTTTTCACCCAAAAGGAACTCAATATGCGGCAACGACGTTGACTTGAACTGTTGAAAGATTATGATCATACCATTCAATACTACCTTGGAAAAACGAACGTGGTAGCTGACGCATTTAGTAGAAGATCATATGCAAGTACGAGTCCGTTATTGTCAACGTAAAGGCCCATTTTATATGACTTGCAAGGGATGGAGATAGAGTTAAAACATCCAGGGACCCACGTGATGATGACAAATATACGAGTAGAACCGACTTTAATCGATAAAGTTAAAGCTGATCAAGCTATAGACCTGGAGCTGATGCGTATGAGGAAGAAACTGCAAGTAGGTGCTATTCTGGAAGCAAGAATCGATGAAGAAGGAATACTTCAAGTCAACTCCAGACTTTGTGTTCATAACGATTCCGAATTGAAGTATAAAATCATGATGGAGGCGCACAACACACCGTTTGCCATCCATCCTGGGAGTACCAAAATGTATCGTGATCTTTGACATACATTTTGGTGGAGCAATATGAAGAGAGAGATCGCGGAGTTTATCTCAAGATGGTTAACTTGTCAACGTGTTAAGGCGGAGCATCAAGTGCCAAAAGGTCTATTACAACCACTTGAAATTCTAGAATGGAAGTGGGAGCACATTACCATGGATTTCGTTACTGGTCTTCCCAAGGTTTCTCAAGGCATAGATGCAATTTGGGCCATTGTAGATAGATTGACCAAGTCTACTCATTTCTTACCTATACGAGAAACTTATACACTTGAATGTCTTGCTCGTATGTATATAAACGAGATTATAAGACTACATGGTATGCCAGTATCCATAGTTTCTGATCGAGACCCAAGATTTACTTCACGATTTTGGGTTAGTTTGCAAAAAGCTATGGGCACGGATTTAAGATTTAGTTCGGCGTATCATCCTCAAACGGATGGGCAGTCGGAGAGGACTATTCAAACCCTTGAAGATTTATTAAGACTCCGTGTCCTTGACTTCAAGAGAAGTTGGGATAAGTTCTTACCATTGGTGGAATTTTCCTACAACAATAGTTATCAAACAAGTATTGGAATGGCTCCATTTGAGGCGTTGTTTGGAAGAAAGTGTCGTTCTCCAGTATGCTGGGATGAGGTGGGTGAAGCAACATTGTTGGGACCAGAGTTGGTACGTATGACTACGAAAAAGATTCAAATGATCCAACAACGTATAAAAACCTCACAAGATTGGAAGGACGTGGAATTCATTGAAAGGACGTGGAATTCAATATTGGAGATCATGTGTTGTTACGTGTTGCTCTATGGAAGGGAGTTATCTGATTTGGAAAAAGAGGAAAGCTCAATCCTCGATTCATTGGCCCATTTGAAATCCTTGACTGAGTAGGAACTGTAGCCTATAGACTCGCTTTATCGCCTAGTATATCTCGTGTTCATAACGTTTTTCACATATCCATGTTACGTAAATATGTGCAAGACCCGAACCACATTATTGTGTTAGAACCGGACAAAATAGCGGAAGATTTAACGTATGAAGAGGTTCCTATTAAAATCTTGGATAAGAAGGAGGATATTTTACGCTCCAAGGTTATACCTCAAGTCAAAGTTTTGTGGAGAAACCACGATGTTGAGGAAATGACCTGGGAGTTAGAATCTGAAATGAAATCAAGGTATCCTCACCTCTTCGTCATACCAGGTATGTACCCTAATCTCGAGGGCGAAATTTCATAAGAAGTGGAGGTTGTAAGACCCCAACTTTTATGAATAAAGATAAATTTTTCTATAAATATCATTTTTGAATATTAAGGTTTGAGTTAGTTATAATGTTATAGTTGTGGGTAATATTTATAAATTTTGTAAAATAAGCAAGTGGTTATATAATATTCGATTGGTTGGGGAATATTCATTTTAACAGGGAATACTCATACGACGGCACAATCATTGGTGGACCCCACACCTTAATTATTGTCGGAATGAGAAAACGACAGAAATATCTTTTTATGAAAATAACGGCGGAAGTTTTATCGTTAACTTTTGAAATACCTGGTGTTAAAAGTACAATAATACACGTGGTTACATAGTAGCACACAATATTAATTATTGATGCTTACGTGAGAAGTCACTCAGTTTTGTTCAATTATTGTTACAGTAATTACTGCATAGTATCTCACGTTATTTGATTAAATTATTGTCGACATTTTATATATTATTAAATCAATAATTAAGACGACAAAGTTATTAATATTATTATTTGCAATATTGACGATATCTAGAAGTTCTATCAAGGAGAGGTTTGGTCACATAATTGCGCGCCAATAGGGAGAAATCCTTATTAGAAAGCCCTCTCTTTCTTGGGAACGACCTGGTTGTGAAATATTGCAAATTATAATAATGATGATAAATGTTGCTAAAAATATTGAGGAGATTTTTATAAAGTATTTGCTATATTTATGGACCCCCACTTACTCATTTTTCAAAATAATCGGTAGAAAGATTTTTTAAGGGTGGGCCCACATGTGGGGCCCACGTTTAAAAAAAAGAATTGTAATGGAAGTTCACGGAAGGAATTCATTCACGAGTTTGAAGAAGGAATTATGATGGAGTATTTATATATATATATATATATATATATATATATATATATATATATATATATATATATATATATATATATATATATATATATATATATATATATGATTAAAAGGTAATGGGGGTGGGATGAAAGTCACGGGCGTGACTTCCGTGACTTCTATATATATATATATATATATATATATATATATATATATATATATATATATATATTATAATAAGTTTTGTTTTTTATAAAAAATAGAATATATTATATTTTATTGAATATAATATTATTAATTTGAAAAAAAGAGAAGAAGAAGCGTCAATCAGATATGATTTTGCAAAATAATTCGTCTGATTGCAAAATAATTCGTTCCGGACGCAACCGAGCAGTTCGTGCTTCAAAATTCTATCTCTAACTCAAATTTTGAGTTTTAAATTACTCCCTTCTTATTGCTAATTGTATTAACTAACGAATTTATACTCATTCAAATTCTTATTTGTCAGTCAAGGCTAACGGTCAAACTATGTTAATTACTAACATAGTTTTATCTTGATCTTTATATCAATAACTTAATTCATCATTCCTCTTGCTAAAATATATATAGCACCTTACTAAGTATATATATATTTCTATACATAAATACATATACTCATCTTCGTTTCACCTCATAGCATCTCTTCATGTGAAATCTTATCTCCTTAATAAAATTTCCATATGTACTTATATAATATTTCTTAGACTATTCAGTTCACATCGAATTTATAGGTATCGTAATACCATATTCTTGATATTCCTTCAAGTACATATTAATTCATTTCTAGGGTTTTGAAATTTTGTAACCCATATTTCTTTATTCTTATTCAATTAAGAACCATCTAGGTTCGTCTTAAAAAATTTAAATAAATCCTCAAATTCTCTTCTAGTTTTTATTCTTTAACCTTTATTCTAATCATTCGAGATTTTATAAATTTTCAGGTTGTCACACTAGATACTTCTCGAAAATAGATTTAAGAAGTGGATATCATAAATTAAAGATAAGGAAGGAGGATGTACCTAGAACGACATTCAGAACTCAGTATGGACATTACGAGTTTTTGGTGATGTCTTTTGGTTTGACCAATGCCCCTGTTGTATTCATGTATTTGATGACACATGGTGTTTAAACTATTTTTAGACAAGTTTGTAGTGGTATTTATCAATGATATTTCGGTGTACTCCAAATCTCAAGAAGAACATGTGAAACATTTACGTTTGACGTTGGAGACACTAATAAAAGAAAAGTTGTACGCAAAATTCTCTAAATGTGAATTTTGGATGGAACGTGTACAATTTCTCAGCCATGTAATTGATAAAGATGAGATTTCAGTGGATCTATCAAAAGTCACTGCTGTGATAAATTGGGAACAACCAAGAACTCCATCGGAAGTAAGAAGTTTCTTGAGATTTGGCAGGTTATTACAGATGGTTTTTTCAGGATTTTTCCAAGATTGTCACTCAGTTGACAAATTTGACGAGAAGCTATAAAATTTGTTTGGATGGAAAAGTGCAAAGAGAGTTTTACAAAAGTGAAGAAGAGGCTCAGTGTGGCACCTATGTTGTCAGATAATACAGGAAACTTTGTAGTGTATAGTGATGCTTCACATAAAGGATTGGGTTGTGTCCTTATGCAGAACGACAAAGTCATTGTGTATGCATCAAGGCAATTAAAAGACTAGGAGAAAGGGTATCCGATTCATGATTTGGAGGTGGCGGCAGTAGTATTTGCTTTGAAGATATGGAGACATTATCTGTGTGACACCCCCAAATCCTTGTACTTCATTACCTCAAGATTTGGTGTTCAAGTAATCAAAACATTCATATCTAACTACACAATTATAATAAATTGAATAATAAAAACCAGCCCATATAGGATTAATTTAATAAAAACATTATCTCCCAGGTTCTCTAACCTTTAATACAATCATTCAAGTGCGAAAATAAAATTATTACATCACATCATTATTAAAAGTTTAACATCATAACGATTTAAGCAAAATTACAAGTCATCATCACTTGTACATTTTTCCCTTTCCTTTGCTAGTTGTAGGTTTATCTACCTTCTCAACCATAGCTGCAATAAATGTATAAATATGCAAGAGTGGGCAAACAAAGCTCACTTGAAATAAGAATAAATATCTTTACATCATTTGCCATATAATAGGCTCAATAAAACTGAATGATATGTTCTATTAACATTTCAACATTTGCCAATTCATAGGCTCAATAGAACTGAATGCTTTGTTCTATTAACATTCTTAAATATACTACTGAGGGTCAAATGACCATGAACCATATCCACAGTTATAAGTAATCTTTCAACTTTAACTTTAACAGTCATATGACTATAAGGATTCCACGTACTTAGGGGGATCAATCCTTCGTACAATGTATTGTGCACAACTATTTCAACGCTAAGCGTAAACCCCTAAACATAGGGTTGTTCATCTCAGTATTTAGAGTACAAGTCTGCACCAAAGAAAGTTTGGTTTGGATAAGCTTTCAAGGGTAATTGAAGTTTAATGATCATCAACTAGGGAACTAGTTGAATCCACAATGCTTGATAATACAACAGTTGTTTAATAACAACATAACTTAGAACATTTGAGAATCATAAATGAACTGATTCTACATATCTAACTCATGCTTGAAATAACTATAGAGCATAAGTATTCAATAGAATGAATAAAATGGTTAACCTTTGCTTGAACAGTAAAATAAGCTAAGGTTCAAGTTTGATAACATTAGAAATGAAATTTTTGAACTTTAAGAAACTTGCTTAACTGTAAACAAGTTAGAATGAATCAACCAATTGAGAATTTCCAATAATACTAGAGTTAGAGTTTGCTCAAATGAATTTTGGAAACGATTTACTTTTCAATAACATTTAATATAAAAAGCTTGCTCAATCAAAAGCATGAAGTAATAATAAATGAACTAACTCAACGAAAATGTAGAGTTAAAACTTGCACAATGTGATAAACGAACTAGCTCAACGAAAGTGTAGAGTTAGAAAACTTGCATAACATAACAAACTAACTCAATGAAAGTATGGAGTTAGAAGACTTGCCTCGAGCGTAAGCTATAATATCAAACTCACGTTCACCTACACATAGGTTTAGAACCATAATATATTAGATATACTAACATTCACGTTCCATCATAACACGTATTTCTAGTTAGGCTTGTTAATTTAACACAAGTCTTTTATTACCAAATACGTTTCAGAATTTTCCAAGCGTTAACCTCACAACGCTTAACTAACGTTCACTTGTTACTTGTTTAACTCCTTAACACAACTTTAAATCAAGCTATAATGGTGCTACAAAGTTTGTAGCGGCAGCAGACCTTACTGTCTCAGGACAGGGTATGGCGTAGATGCGCCATTTTTTGCCTTAGCACCGACGCAGCCGCGCTAGTGCACAGACAGACGCAGAGTCGGCTATGAACAGTAGCCTACTTTAGCCCAACAAACATAAATTTCACCTAATAGACAGTAATATTAACATGTATAATAAATATAACACTATCACAAACATGATTGCTCATATTTACAACCAATTAGCACAATTTAACACTAACTAAAACTATTTTAAATTCTCCAAATTCAAGTTTTCAAACAAAAACTCCATTTTTGAGTTCCTTCATAAAATTGAACACTGTGATTTCAATTCTTGTCCAATTTACCTCATTCCAATTACGTTATACTCATATCTCATTGAACTAACATATACAAGCCTCAATTTATAGTTTCACATAAGAATTTACCATCTAAAATGGTACTTTCATGAACACATGAATATATATATATATATATATATATATATATATATATATATATATATATATATATATAAATATATAAACTTACACTGTCAAAACTTTTTCTTCCACTGTCAAACGAATTTGGCATGCGATTTCTTGTTTAAACACAATCCCTATCATCATAACATATCTAACCACAAGTAATCCATTGTAAAGCAACAATTCAAATAATTTTGCTATTCATAGAATTTACAATTAGTTGTCGTAGAACACACACACACACACACACACACACACACACATATATATATATATATATATATATATATATATATATATATATATATATATATATTACAGAGTTAACATACCTTCAAATTGCTTATACACAATCGTTGTTAAATACAGAAATCGTTGTGGAAATCCTAAGCTTCTCTCAAATTCTCTCTCAAGTATCTGTATGTTCTTAGCAACTGGCCAAAACTCAACACTCAACTGAAAACTTTAAGCGTAAAACAAATATAAAACTGACATGGCCTTAATTCACCTATTAAGTATATTACTTAATACACATAACGTATATATTATAATTATATTATACTTATTATTTTAATTATATTACTTATTTTATTTTATTTAAATAAACTAGAAATCTCAAAAGCCATAAGGCTTGTTTGACAAAAACTCTTAAATATTAAAGAATTAATATATTAAGCCTTGTTTGGTAAAAACTAAATTAAATTACTTTAATTTATTTTAATAACTCGTTATAATATAGTTATTTATCACACTATATTTAATCAAACTTTCATATTTATTTTAATTAACTCAAATCACAATTAATTAAATAATTCATTTAATCTCATAACACAATACAAATAATTAATCATTTAATTGACATATCAATATAATAATAATTTCCTTAATTCATCAATTATTTATTAAATAAATAATTAACTAAACAAAATTAAATCAATTGAACAAACCAAAAATTAAATCAATTGAACAAATATTTATTCAACGATAATCACATCCATTAAATATTTATATAAATCAATAATTATTTAATATTACATTTAAAAATTCTAGAATGTTACAATCTCTACGAAGAGAAATGTGAGATCTACACAGACCATAAGAGCGTGAAGTATATTTTCACACAGAAAGCACTGAACATGCGTCAAAGGAGATGGATGGAATTAATAAAAGATTATGATTGTGAGATCTCTTATCATCTGGGCAAAGCAAATGTGGTTGCAGATGCCTTGAGTAGGAAAGGTCGAGAAAAGTTGATGTTGTTAACCAACTAAGAGGAGCTCATTTCAGCAATGACAAGGTTAGAGTTAGAGATTGAATTTTTAAAAGAATCTGATGAAAGATTGTTTAAGATGGAAGCTAGTCCAACTTTGGTGGACAGGGTAAAGAGTGCTCAACTATAAGATGAAGAATGCAGAAAAATAAAGAAAGGTATGGTCGAGGGTAGTGCGATGAAGTACACGGTTGATATTGAAGATTGCTAAGATTATAGGGACGAATTTAGGTTCCAGAAGTACCAGATATTAAAGAAGAAATCTTAATAGAAGCTCATAACTCAAAATATTCGATCCATCCAGGAAGTACGAAAATGTATCAAGATTTGCGGCGACATTTTTGATGGCCGAATATGAAAAGAGATGTTGCAGAATATGTATCGAAATGCTTGACGTGTTAGAAAGTAAAAACAAAACATCAGAGGCCAAGCGGATTACTTCAACCATTATAAATAATGGAATAGAATGGGAGCATATCACAATTGATTTTGTGGTAGGTCTTCCCACAACTCAAAAAGGATATGATGTGATATGGGTCATAGTGGATAGACTAACGAAATCAGCACACTTTTTGCCAATAATGATTAGATTTAATCTCGATCAGTTGGCAAAGCTGTATGTCAAGGAGATCGTGTCAAGACATGGAGTTCCAGTGTCAATTGTATCAGACAGAGATCCGAGATTTACATCAAACTTCTGGAATAGACTACAAGAATGCATGGGAACACAACTGAAGATGAGTACGGAATACCATCCGCAAACCGATGGTCAAAGTGAACAAACAATCAAGACGTTAGAAGATATGCTTAGAGCATGCATCATGGATTTTAAAGGGAACTGGGATGATCATCTACCGTTGGTAGAATTTGCCTACAACAGTTACCACGCAAGCATTGGCATGCCGCCATACGAGGCATTATACGGTAGGAAATGCAGAACTTCACTATGCTGAGATGAAGTTGGTGAACGTCAACTGTTCGGACCAGAATTGGTACAACAGACCGCTGAAGTTATCAATCTCGTCAAAGTAAGACTGGTAGCTGCTCAAGATAGACAAAAGAAGTATACTGATCAACACAGACAAGATCGTAAATTTGACGTAGGAAATTTTGTTTTCCTGAAAGTTTCTCCTTGGAAGGGGAAAATTCATTTTGGAAAGAAAGGAAAGCTAAGCCCAAGGTTTATTGGACCTTTCGAGATATTGCGAAGAGTGGGAGAAGTGGCTTACGAGGTAGCTTTACCTCCAGAATTAGAACATGTGCACAACGTTTTCACGTATCGGTGTTGCGACCGTATAAACCCGACTACAAACATGTGATCGAGTATGAACCGTTACAATTCAATAAAGATTTGTCTTATGAAGAGGTTTCTATCCAGATAATAGACATGAAAGAACCAGTGCTCAAGAATAAGGTGATACCTTCTGTGAAGGTGATATGGAGAAATCACAATGTCGAAGAGGCTACGTGGGAACTCAAAGATGAAATGATGAAGAACTACCCTGAGTTATTTGTTTAATCTATTTCTTCGATTTTGGGGACAGAATCTTTGTAAGGAGTGAAGAATGTGACGAATAAATTATTTGAGTTGTGATTCTGGAGAGAGAATCCTTGTAAGGAGGGGAGGATGTAACAATCCAAGATTTTATTATTTTTAATTTAAAATATTTATTAAATTAAATAAATATTTTATTGATGTGGTTGTTGTTAGTAAATATTTGTGAATTAAATTTATTAGATAACATTCTAATTTAATTTAATAGTTGGAAAGTTGTAAGATAATATGAAATGCTATATTGCTATTTTAATTTAATAATAAAAAATGGTATGTTAATTATAATGAGATTATAATTTTGTGATATTTGGATTAAGTGGGAAATTTATTTAGTGTGTTGTACTTAGTTTATGTAACTATAATTTGTTATGGAAATTCAAATAAATAATATGTGATTATAAATTATAAACTTAATTGTTTATTAAAATAAATTAAAGTAGTTTAAATGGATTTGCCCAAACAGGCTTAAAGATATTAAGTCTTTAATTTTAAAGTGTTTTTCCAAACAAAGCCTTATGGCTTTTGAATTTTGAATTTTAATTATAATAAATAAATCAAAATAATAAATAAAATATATTTTATAACTGATGAGCGTTAAGGTTGTAACCGTTGTTTTTTAATATGCGTATTATGGCCCTATCGGTTTATTATCTTTACGCTTAAGGGCTAGTTTCCTTTACGTGAGTTGGCGTATACTCTTACTAAGAAGAGAAAAGAACAAAGAATTTGAGAGAGAGATTAGAGAGTTTGAAAGTTCTGTGAATTACAAAGAAATTCTTAATGCTTAGCAAGGATTATTTAAAGCAAGAAAAGGTATTTTCCATAACCTTGATATTATATACATATGTGTGTTTTACGTCATGTATTTCCATTCTCTGTGAATCCATTTTCTCTTGAATTGTTGCGTTTGTGATTAATTGTAATGTTAGAGTTTATGTTTAGACGAGAATTAGTATGCTACTTACGATTAAAAAGAAAGAAAACTATTTTCAATGTATGTTTATACATATGACTTGTGAAAGTACCAACTTTAGTGGTTAATTTCTAAACTAATCTATAAATTGAGCCATGAATGTGTTAGTTCATTAATAAACGAAGAGAACGTAGTTTGAATGAGTTAATTTGGACAGGAATTGTTATCACAGTTAGGGGTGTTCATCGGTAAAAAAGGGGACCGAACCGGTCCGAATACCGATAGTACCCAAAATACTGTACCGAAACCGGAACCGGTTGAACCAATATACCGGACCGATTAGCCGGTTCGGTAACGATTTTTACCTTGCTAAAACTGGCCCCAATTTTAAATCAAAACTCAGCCCAAATTTAATCCAAAATCGGCCCAAGAAGAGCTGCCCAAGACTTGTTTTTAAGCCAAAATTCGGCCCAAGGTCAAGCAACTTGTACAAGGCCCAGCCTTCTTTGAGCTAAAATTCAGCCCAATAAAAAAATAAAAGACTTAGATGTATTTTTAAAAGGAAAACTTTCTTAGAATTTTATAAAGAAACCCATGTGGGACTTAGCTATTAAGAACTCACTTGGTTGTATTTTTATAAGGAAAACTTCCTTAGACTTTTATAAAATAACCAATGTGGGACTTGACTATTAAGGTCTCACTTGTAGTTTTTTTATAGGAAAACTTCCTTAGACTTTTTATAAATTAACCAATCAAGGACTTGCAAACAACCATATTCTATCCAATTTGTCAGGAATAAGCATGTGAATGCTATTCCTATTTATATATGATTTGATTATGATATATATATATATATATATATATATATATATATATATATATATATATGAATGAATAATATGCAAGTATGCTTGTATTAAGAAAAGTTGCAAATTCCTTTGATAGATAATAGAAATATGTGTACAAGGACTTAGAATGAATTAATCAAATATGTTTGGTTGATCCTACATAAGAAAGACAGCTTTGTAAAGTCCTTAAAAAGAAAAGATGTACAAGGGCTATAAAGATAGAAAGATCAAGCTTGTTAGGTTGATCTTATGATGTAATAGATAGGCTAGTCTGATCGTCGAGCACTGCAGCAGAAGTCGAAGTCTGCCAGGTGAGTCAAGGTTAACTCGAGAGCTATCGTGGAAGAATAGGAGTATGCAAGATAGTAGATCTCAGATTTCGTAGACTGCCAGGGGAAACGAAGAAGGATTGTAGTGTATCGAGTAGAGCTTCCTCGGGATCGTAGTGTGATGAGGAAGTCATGTTAAGAATCGTAGAGACAGTCTTCCTACGAGCCGAACGGTCATCTACCGAAGCCAAGACAGAAACGTAGACTACACTCAGAGTCGTAGAGTCTACTGATACCAAAGCTAAGTCAAGGATCGTAGATCACAGTCTGAGTTCATAGAGTCTATTGATTACATGTAGAGATCATAGTCAAGCAAGATCAGATGAAGAAAATAAGCACAAGGCAAAAATCGTAGTGTCAAGATCTGATCTCAGGATCGTAGTGTCTGCACAAGCCGAAGCTGAATCGTAGAATGCAGAACTACGATCTAAGAAGAAGTGCTCACAATGCAAAGGATGAATTGTAGAGTGTATACGGTTCTCAACAAAAGAGCACTCCCATAACATCCAAAGGAACGAAGCCTCAGGTTCAAGCTGCAAGCTACATCCAAGGAAACCAGAGAGCACTCAATGAATGGCATGCAGGCTAACAGAAGATCTCAGCACCAACCCAATCAGCATTAAGATTGAGGTATAAGGCCATTCGTGATGAAGTCTTCCACAAGGAGATCTAAAGAATACTTCAGAAGCTGACTAAGGAAAGTCAGCTTATACAGTAGCTATTAAGTGAACAGAAGACAACGATCTTGGAAGCAACCAAGATCATAGTGTTTGCCAAACAAAGAAGGAACTGATGGAAGGTGAACCGAGATACTGGTCAGCTTCTGAAGAGCAAGGCTAAAGTGATTAAGTGCAGGGTCAGTTCATTGATGATAAGTGATCGGAAGATCACAAGGAGAAAGCAAGTTGGACGCGGCACAAATCTGAAGTGTCTTGATATTCAGAAGGGGACCAGAGCAAGGAATTAGGCCATCAGTATCTGCGAACAGTCGAAGAAAACAGAAGTATTAAAGCACTGCACAATACAAGGAAGAGGTGTTCTACATTGAAGATCCAATCAACACTCTTCAAGATCGTAGTGTTAACCCTACTAGTCAATGAGCAACACTCAACAAGACACTACGATCGAGTCCTTGAAGACGTGCATCAGAATCGTAGAGTCCAAATAATTGAAGACTAAAGCATTGACAAAGGTTCAATCTAAAGGGTAATATTCTGACAAGTGCTTATCGAGAGCATCGATGCAATAGGACAACCTCTGATCGAGAAATTAGAAAGTGGTAATAAAGTCTTCGACCTGCCCAAAACATTAAAGTGATACATCTGACTGGGTAGGTGAAACAGTAGACTACAATGTCAGAAAAAGTATGATAAGTTACATCAAGCAGTCTAACCCAAGCAACTCGAGATCCGTGAAGAGATTTGAATAGCTTTCAACGGCTACTTTCTAACAGAAGGATTGGGAATGAGTATAAATGAGGAAGAGCTTCAAAGTTCAAAAGCTACTAGAGTTGCCGAGGTTGGAGAGAAGGTGGATTGATCTAAACTATGTGAAACAGTGAGTCAGAAGGCTCACTTTACAATCCACCAAGAACACTCAGAAGTCAGATAAAGAAAGACGTAGAAGTGTGAGTTCTACTATGTTGAAGTGAGAGTTCTACTACATGAAGAGTGTTCAGAACTGTCGAGAGAAGAATAGCATCATGATATCTTGATGTCCATCATGGGAAGACTCTAAGTAAAATAGAGAAAAGCCTACAGTCATCTTAGCAAGTCCATCATGAGAAGGCATCAAGTAGCAGAAAGGAGATCACAAAAGCCATCTTGGTGTTAAGCATGAGAAAGCTTCTAAGTACCTAATAGAAGATCCTACTGTCAGCTTGGAAGCCTCTCATGTGCAGTCATCAAGTACCAAGGAGAATGATCTTTAAGGCAGTTCAATAAGGGGTCATTCGAAGTGGTTGAGTAACCAAAGAAGCTGAGCATCATGCAACACTCAGCTGTACTTCAAGGATGATCAAGCCAAGCTGTTAAGTATAGAAGATGAAGACATCTTAGCAGCTCAGCACCGACTCCAACAACAACAAACAAATAACTCAACAAAGCTAGGGCCTGTGGGGTCCTTGTCCAGAGGGACTAAATGAAGCAGGGCCAGAAGGGTCCTTGTCCGAAGGGACTAAACAAAGCAGGGCCAAAAGGGTCCTTGTCCGGAGGGACTAAATGAAGTTCCAAGGCTGTTTGACTTGAAGAGTTCTTAGTGAACTGAAGTCCCAAGGCTGCTGGCCTTGAAGGAATCTTAGTGATTTAGGGTGCTGTCCTTCCTTAGTGGAAATCCTGCTAGTTGAAAGCAGAAGAGTGGATTAGGAGCTTGAGTCTCTGAACCACTTAAAACCCCTTGTGTCTTTTATATTATGTCATTTAAATTATGTACTATAACTGCTATAACTGTTATGTATGTTTTAACTGCTTATAACTAAACTTACTCTACGAATAATGTATGTATGATTATGAGTATATCACTGAAGGGGATCTTTTACTTATTTCGTTGTGCTTGAAAAGATTCTTATGGTTGTCATATGTTAATTATGAATAATATAATATAAACCAGAAAAGTATTTGGAATGAAAAGGATCTATTCAACCCCCCCTTCTAGATCTATTGTGCCCTCTGGGAACTAACAGTTGGTATCAAAGCAGGTTCTCATTCTATATTCAAAAACTAATCTCTTTGATTCTGATCCCAAGCACTAACATTGTTCTAAACTTAGTTTAGTAGTAAGTAACTTGTTATATGCAGATGAGCTCACATGTTGGAAATATTGTGTATAGGTTAAATGTGTATATACACCTGAAGCTGCTCAGATTGGTCCATGGTCTCTATTGACACATCAACAAGACCAATCCTAGCTTACAATCAATCTTGTAGTCCTAAGACCAGACGAGAACACTCAAGAAATGCCAATAACGAAGAGTCATACACCCACCAGTCTGAAATATGAAGAAGCCATACATGCTAAGAAATGCTTATCGAGAGAAGAAAGAAGATCTTCTCAAACTTATGTTTGGCCAACCAACAGCTGGGTGAAAACTATGTCAGCTAAAGGATGTAAAAGATTTTAATGCTGAGATTCTCTTGGCCTATATCTTCAAGACCACTGCTGATTGATTAAAGGCTAGTAAGAGCAATAAGCTGTCAGGAGCAAAAGTAAAGCTATGCTCATCAATACCTAAACTCAATATATCTAAGATAATGACTGTTTAGTAACTGACAGTAAAAAGGTACGGTTTCTCACTATTAAATGTATACATCATAATTGCATCTTCTTATGAACTATAATAGTATTCTGTCAAGGAGTCATAATCTGCCTAAAAAGGTGAAGAGAGAAAGTAACCTGAGGATGGAAACTCAAATGACTACAAACTTTCTCTCCATCCAAGTCTTAGGTTGAAGATGACATCTTGATGAAAATCTGAAATGAGTCATAAGAGCATCACCGGCCTAATAAACTTTATGTAAAGTAATCGTTGCTGGTGGGTTAGTATGTATATACAAGCCTATGTTCTAAGTGTTTGACAACTCACAGAGTATGATTAGTTCTACAAAGGGGTCTGGCTGATCTGTAGAAACTGATTACCTCCATAGATCAACTAGATACTCATAAATCGTTGAGTTGATTCATACTCTGAACACTTAAACACTGTGAACAGAATCAAGTAAATGATGAAACCATCATAGATAGAGAGTGTATTATTAAATTCCATATCCTACACTCACTCACCATCATGCATCTCAAAATGTATTATCTTAAGATAGTTGCATGCATGAATATGTCTGTTGGTGATAAATATGATGATTGCCCAAATAAGAGGAATTGGGGTCTACAAAACTAACCTAGCAGGACCCATTTAATTATGGGTACCAAAAATAGAAATATATTTAAACCTGCAGGTACTTGGTCAGTCTGACCACACTAAGGAATGATGAAGCAAAAGACTTCAGTCAAGAAGACTCAACCAGCAGAAGGCTAAGGATAATTCAGAGATGATTCCGATAGAGTTCCTATCTATCCAAGCCTGTCCATGAAAACCCTCTGAGCTAACCAGAATGGAGCTCACATGGCTGCTAATCTGTATATGCAAGCAAGCTATTCAACCAAAGAAGGAAAGGGTCATATGTGCTCAAAAGCTAGCAAAGAGCGCTATATAAGAAGAATCCTCATGGAAGCTCACATCAAAGGATCATCGAGCATCAGAAAAGAGGAGTTCATTAAGAAGAAGAACTTCTCAAACTCAAGACTGTCAAAGAGGACTATGTTCATAGTGCTGGCAAATGATCGTAGAGTGACCTATCACGAAAATACTCATCTCTACGATACACGGAGATCTAAGTAATGATGGAGATTCCATCCAGAGAGAAATATGCAAGGCTGCCTTCAAATGAATTTGAAGAAGATGGAATCATATCTATATGGGAAGACAACATCAACAATTGGGGAGCAGTGATCTGTTAAGGAACAACAACACTGAGATATACTATGAAAAGTTGTACCTACTATAGAGTCCCAAAACTTTATGGCTGATGAACCAAATAAAAATCCATAGTCAGTAGGAACGTCTTAAAACGTACTTCTGATATCCCTTCAGCCACCCAACCCATAACCGTGAAGTGCCTAATATCAAACATATGATCGTAGTATAAGAAGCAGGAGGACACCACGATTTCAGCAATACAGTTGTCTAAAGCTGGTAGAAGACCTCCCACTCAGAAGAGGTCGAATGAGATGTCATTACAAATCACTGATATAGTATTCCATCTGGAAAATGCCTCAGGGATAAACCCGATCCTTAGCTCACTCTAAGAGGTTAGCCCTTCCGAGCTACCTTAACCCATAAGGAATGCTTGATCAAGTTCATCTCAAGGACCAAGTCAGTCAACAATCGAAGAGTCGAGGTTAAAGAGAACTAAATGATCGCAGTGCTACCTCAACGATCGTAGTGCTACCTCAACGATCGTAGTACGACCTCAACGATCATAGAATATAACCCGACGATACCAAAGGGTACTCCGGTTCTCAAGGAGTTTGGAAAATGAGACATTTTCTAAACCATTCAAAATGAGGAGATAAGTTCGAATATCAGTGATTGAGCTATGCTGCATAAATGTAAGGATAGAAGTAAAAGCCACCCACGATAGCATCTCTCAGAAGTTGATCGTTGAGTCAACAAAGGGAATCGTAAAGTTCATAGCTGCTTTACCATGCTACTCTACGAATCAAAAGGTCAACGGTCAAAGCCACGTCAATTAAACGTCTACTATTCTAAAAGGAAATATCTAACTAAAAAGTTATGGGGGAGTTATAGCTCATTACTGGGCAACGTGTAACCAATGAACGGCTGGCACATCACTAAGTATACAGAGTTGGAAGGAACTGCCTTAAAGACAATTTCAAATCTACAGAAAGTTACCAAAAGCTATCGAACCTTTCTCCCTCCCATTTTCAAACCCTAGAATCCTCTCAAGAGCCAAAATTAGTTAACCCTCCAGAGTCCTACCAAATCACAGTAAGCCATCTCGCATAAACCTCTCTAAATCAAGCACCCACAGTCTTCGAACTATTCATATGGAGAACTGACAAGTTATCACCAGCATTCAGCTCGGAACCAAATCGTTTGAGAAATCTGAGAAGAGGTTCAGGGACATTATTGAACTCGTGAAGAAAGTTGGGTTCTCAAAATGCCTTGAGGCAAGTACTCATGTGTACATTGACCTGGTTAAAGAGTTCTACTCAAACGTCTCCATAAACTCTGGAACCCTGTCTACCAAGGTTAAAGGTCAGACTGTGAAGCTAAAATCTTCTGACCTCAGTCAATGCCTAGGTTTTCCTAACCAAGGGTTGAAGAACCTTGAAGATGTCAACACTGAACAAGCAAAGGAGTTGACGGGGTACCAAAAAAACCCTACTTTCAAAGACATAAAGAAGAAGGAGTTTCCTGAGGAATATGAGTTCCCAGCTGAAATTGTTGGAAAGTGTATACTATGCAAAAATACTGCACATGATACAGTGATTGACCAACAGCTGAAGATAATGTCAGCAATAGTCCTGAAGAAACAAATTGTCTTTGGAGCTATCTTGTTCGATCAAATCTCCAAGTGGATAGAGAAGGCTGAGAAGAAGAAGACCACTGAAAAACCCCTAACCAAGGTGTTTCATTGAAGGATGCTGAGTATTATACTGAAGAAGAAACTAGGAGGGAAAATCAAGGATGATGAAGGATAAACATTGAATGTTCACAAAGTGATGTCTCCACAATTATTTGATAACTGGAAGAAGAACCCTAAGGAGAACAAAAGGTTGACAGCTGGGAGTAGCAGTAAAGCCTCTACAAAGAAGAGAAAGATAGTAGAGGAAGAGAGCTCTGAGTCTGATGACTCTGTAGAAGCAAAAATCACACTAGCTAGGAAGAAATCAAAAGTTGTGAAGAATGCTAGTGATGAGAAGAAAGCCCAGACCCCACCAAGGAGAGTCTCCTCAAAGGACAAGGATAAAGAAAAAAAAAGTCCTAACTGCTGAAATAACAAAAAGAAGAAACAGCAGGTTATTTCAAGGGCCAGTTGGCAAGAAAGCTAAGGTGGAAGACACACCAACCTTAGCTTCCCAAATCAGTACACCTGATGAAGAAAGGGATGTAGAGTCAGCATCCAGAAATGAAAATGAAGTTGATGGGATGGAAGAAAGTGCATCAACTGCTGATGAAGAAGAATGTGCAAGCCCAGTAGCTAATTCTCAGAGTAGTCATTCTGATGATGAAGAAGAACTTGCCCCCACTAATCCTTATAGCCACCTTGCTGAATCAAGAGTTGATGAGATGACAGAAGAAGAGTCTGTTCATGCCAGTGCGGAACCTCAAAGAAGTCTGTCTGCTGAACCAGAGAAGTCAGAGTCTGAAGAAGAAGAAGAGTCTGACTCTCCCAAACCTGAACCTCCAAGAAAAAGGAAAAGTTACAGACTGCAAGCCAAGTTTGCCTTCAAAAGAAACAGTGGCCAATCAAATGCCATCATTGAATTGAGTGATGATGAGTCTGTATCCCAGGGAGAAAATGCTGAAGAAGAAACCAGCAATGAATAAGATGAATCTGAAGAAGGTTCTGAGAATGAAATGCAGCAAGAGGAATTCCCTGCTGAAAATAATCAAGAAAGTTCAGGCTCCGAGAGAGAAGAGATTGAAGAATACTCTGGTTCTGCACCTCAAGAAGCAGATGAACAAGAAAATTATCCAGTACTCTCCCCTACAAGATTTAGCAGAAGGATTGTAGAGGAAATGTCAAATGATCTAACAAATGCTCCACCAGAGAGATGGTTCTTCCAGTGGATGCCATGGCTCAAGGCCCACACTGAAAAAGATGGAAGCTCCTTCAGTTGGTGTTATAAGCAGTTTCCAAGTCTGGAACTGGTAGCTCAAAACTTCCCAAGAGTGAAAATTTATGCTACAAAGATGATCACAAACCAGCCTCACTTCAAGGTCTATCGACCTAATGGAAATCTCTACATCCCCTACGATCGTAGAGTGGGTTCTGAAGGACGAAGAGTTATGACCAAGGAGATGATCGTAGAGGCTTTTCACTCTACTGTTGATGATGTTCAAGCTCAAAACCAGAAGCCTTCTTATGCTCAAGCACTACTATCAGACATTCCCTCATCCTCAACCAGTGATTGGAACTCAACGATTGTTCAGATTCTCCAAACCTTTAAAAAAATGTCCAAAGATGAAGATCGTAGAGTCCAATCCAATGCTCAACCAGAAGCTTCCCAACAAAAGGATCAAACTACTTTGGAGCAGGAACTTTCAAGCTCAAAACTAGAAGCCTTCTTATGCTCAAGCACTACTATCAGACATTCCCTCATCCTCAACCAGTGATTGGAACTCAACGATTGTTCAGATTCTCCAAACCTTTAAAAAAATGTCCAAAGATGAAGATCGTAGAGTCCAATCCAATGCTCAACTAGAAGCTTCCCAACAAAAGGATCAAACTACTTTGGAGCAGGAACTACTAAAGAGTTCTGATGATTTAAGCGAGAAAATATCTCTGCTCACTGAAGAATCACAGCAGCAGACGGCATCAGGAGATAATCCTTTCCAGCACAAGCTTCAAGCTACTTTGGCCGATGTATCTCTCAAACTCCAAGAGAGAGATAACATCTATCAGAAGGCCATACAAGATCAAAAGGTTGAAGCTCTACGAATTCAAAAGGCCAATGAAGAGCAGATTCAAGCCCTCTCTGACAAGATTAATGATATGAGGCAGACCTTCTCAGTGCAACTTGAGCTAGGCCAGTAAGAACTAAAGTTTGAAGTTGCCAAATCCTCCTACTTGATGGAGCAGCTTGTGTCCAACATGGAGCAGCTCTCTCAAATGATTGATGACAAAAAGGGGGAGAAAAAGAGGCATAGAAAGAAGAGGAGCAGAAGGCACCAAAGGAAGAACAGAGGGTTAAGGGAGAAGAAGTCAAAGAAGAATGTAGCAGCTGCAGATAAAGAGTCATCATCTGAGGGGGAGCTAGAAGATGATGATAACAAGATTGCAAAGTCTGAGGGGGAGAATGATCAGAAAGATGTTGAAGAGGAACCAAGCAAAGACAAAAGGTCATCATCCCAGGGGAAGCAAGAGCAAAAAGAACAATCAAATGAGTAGCTGATCAACAAGAATCGTGGAAACATACATGGAGCCAAAGAGGTACATCTCTAACTAGTTAGGTATGTTATGGATCCAGGATGTAGAATGTCTTAAGGTATAAATTGTCATATCAATATATATGACATTCATGATTAACTGTTTTAGAAATACAGCTGCTCACTGTATATAAGATTCATTCATAACATGCATATGCACTTATTATTTTTGTCATAATCAAATAGAGGGAGATTGTCAGGAATAAGCATGTGAATGTTATTCCTATTTATATATGATTTGATTATGATATATATATATATATATATATATATATATATATACGAATGAATAATATACAAGTATTCTTGCATTAAGAAAAGTTGTAAAGTCCTTTGATAGATAATAGAAATATGTGTACAAGGACTTAGAATGAATTGATGAAATATGTTAGGTTGATCCTACATAAGAAAGACAACTTTATAAAGTTCTTAAAAAGAAAAGATGTACAAGGGTTATAAAGATAGAAAGATCAAGCTTGTTAGGTTGATCTTATGATTTAATAGATAGGCTAGTCTGATCGTCGAGCACTGCACCAGAAGTCAAAGTCTGCCAGATGAGTCGAGGTTAACTCGAGAGCTATCGAGGAAGAATAGGATTATGCAAGATAGTAGATCTTAGAGTTCGTAGACTACCAGGGGAAACAAAGAAGGATCGTAGTGTATCGAGTAGAGATTCCTCGGGATCGTAGTGTGCTGAGGAAGTCATGTTCAGAATCGTAGAGACAACTTGCCTACGAGCCGACAGGTCATCTATCGAAGCCAAGATAGAAACATAGACTACACTCAGAGTCGTAGAGTCTACTGATGCTAAAGCCAAGTCAAGGATCGTATATCACACTCTGAGTTTGTAGAGTCTATTGATTACATGCAGAGATCGTAGTCAAACAAGATCAGATGAAGACAACAAGCACAAGACAGAAATCGTAGTGTCAAGATCTGATCTCGGAATCGTAGTGTCTACATAAGCCGAAGCTGAATCGTAGAGTGCAGAACTACGATCTAAGAAGAAGTGCTCACAATGCCAAGGATGAATCCTAGAGCATATACGGTTCTCAACAAATGAGCACTCTCAGAATATCCATAGGAACGAAGCCTCTGGTTTAAGCTGCAAGCTACATCCAAGGAAACCAGAGAGCACTCAATGAATGACATGCAGGCTAACAGAAGATCTCAGCACCAACCCAATCAGCATTAAGATTGAGGTGTAAGGCCATTCGTGATGAAGTCTTCCACAAGGAGATCCAAAGAAGACTTCAGAAGCTGACTAAGAAAAGTTAGCTTATGCAATAGCTATCAAGTGAACAGAAGACAACGATCTTGGAAGCAACCAAGATCGTAGTTTTTGCTAAACAGGGAAGGAACTGATGGAAGGTGAATCGAGATACTAGTCAGCTTCTGAAGAGCAAGGCTAAAGTGATTAAGTGTAGGGTCAGTTCATTGATGATAAGTGAGCGAAAGATCACAAGGAGAAAGCAAGCTGGATGTGTCACAAATCTAAAGTGTCTTGATATTCAGAAGGGGACTAGAGCAAGGAATTAGGCCATCAGTATCTGAGAACAGTCGAAGCAAATAGAAGTATTGAAGCACTACACAATACAAGGAAGGGGTGTTCTACATTGAAGATCCAATCAACACCCTTCAAGATCGTAGTGTTAACCCTACAAGTCAATGAGCAACACTCAATAAGACACTACGATCGAGTCCTTGAAGACGTGCATCAGAATCATAGAGTCTAAATAACTGAAGACTGAAGCATTGACAAAGGTTCAATCTAAAGGGTAATATTCGGACAAGTGTTTATCGAGAGCATCGATGCAATAGGACAACCTCAGATCCAGAAATCAGAAAGAGGTAATAAAGTCTTTGACCTGCCCAAGACATTAAAATGATATATCTGATGGGGTAGGTGAAACAGTAGACTACAACGTCAGAAAAAGTATGACAAGTCACATCAAGCAGTCTACCTCAAGCAACTTGAGATCTGTGAAGAGATTTGAATAGCTTTCAATGGCTACTTTCTAACAGAAGGATTGGGAAGGAGCATAAATAAGGAAGAGCTTTAAAGTTCAAAGGCTACTGGAGTTGCCGAGGTTGGAGAGAAGGTGGATTGATCTAAACTATGTGAAACAGTGAGTCAGAAGGCTCACTTTACAATCCACCAAGAACACTCAGAAGTCAGATAAAGAAAGACGTAGAAGTGTGAGTTCTACTATGTTGAAGTGAGAGTTCTACTACATGAAGAGTGTTCAGAACTGTCGAGAGAAGAATAGCATCATGATATCTTGATGTCCATCATGGGAAGACTCTAAGTACAATAGAGAAAAGCCTACAGTCATCTTAGTAAGTCCATCATGAGAAGGCATCAAGTAGCAGAAAGGAGATCACAAAAGCCATCTTGGTGTTAAGCATGAGAAAGCTTCTAAGTACCTAATAGAAGATCCTACTATCAGCTTGGAAGCCTCTCATGTGCAGTCATCAAGTACCAAGGAGAATGATCTTTAAGGCAGTTCAACAAGGGGTCATTCGAAGTGGTTGAGTAACCAAAGAAGCTGAGCATCATGCACCACTCAGCTGCACTTCAAGGATGATCAAGCCAAGCTGCTAAGTATAGAAGATGTTCAGAGCATGAAGACATCTTAGCAGCTCAGCACCGACTCCAACAACAACAAATAAATAACTCAACAAAGCTAGGGCCTGAGGGGTCCTTGTCCAGAGGGACTAAATGAAGCAGGGCCAGAAGGGTCCTTGTCCGAAGGGACTAAACAAAGCAGGGCCAAAAGGGTCCTTGTCCGGAGGGACTAAATGAAGTTCCAAGGCAACTGGCCTTGAAGAGTTCTTAGTGAACTGAAGTCCCAAGGCTGCTGGCTTTGAAGGAATCTTAGTGATTCAGGGTGCTGCTCTTCCTTAGTGGAAATTCTGCTAGTTGAAAGCAGAAGAGTGGATTAGGAGCTTGAGTTTCTGAACCACTTAAAATCCCTTGTGTCTTTTATATTATGTCATTTACATTATGTACTATAACTGCTATAACTGTTATGTATGTTTTAACTGCTTACAACTAAACTTACTCTACGAACAATGTATGTATGATTATGAGTATATCAATGAAGGGGATCTTTTACTTATTCCACTGTGCTTGAAAAGATTCTTATGTTTGTCATATGTTAATTATGAACAATATAATATAAACCAGAAAAGTATTTAAAATAAAAAGGATCTATTCAACCCCCCTCCTTCTAGATCTATTGTGCCCTCTAGGAACTAACACAATTAATTAAGACTTTTATTCTAAATTAGGAGCAAATCTTTCCCAACTTATTGATAAATAATTTAGTTTATCTAATTTCTTTTACTTTTATCAATTTAGACAATCCACAATTCTATTTATTATGGATTTGCATTTCATACACAATCCACAATTCATAGAACGACCTTCAATTAGCTTGCTCCATAAATAATCAATTAAATTCATTTAATCCTTATAATTAAATAAAATTTTAATTCTTCTAAAAATTTGATTTTCTCGGGCGTTACATTCTTCCCTCCTTATAAGAATTTTGTCCCCAGAATCTCGCTAGTAATTATATAAACAAATGAGAAAAAGTGTTCTTCATTTTAATCTCGAGTTCCCACAATGCTTCTATGACATTGTGGTTCTTTCATTCCACCTTCAACAAAGGTATTATCTTATTTCACATGACTTATTACTTCCTATCAATACTTTGAGTTGGAAGTTAAACACTTACTAACATATAACGCAATCTTCTTTTTATTAGTCCTTCTTTTAACTTGGATTTATATGAAACTCAAATTCCTCCTTCAAAATAAGACTATACTTAGTTTTCTATTTATCCTGCGTCTTCTTCTTCATCTACTGGTACTCCTTGTTACCTAGTCGTATTTAATTAACTCGTTCTATTATCAGGGATTGGGTCTACCTCTTGAATAAAATTTCTATCCTTTCATTCTATAATTTAACTTCTAACTCCGTTCTCGCCATTTCCATTATTAACTCCTTCTGAGTTGTTAACATCGATAGCTTTCCCTACCCTTCCTACTTAACACGTCGGCTACCACATTTACCTTCCCTCAATGATATAAGATATCACAGTCCTCTCTCTACTTCATTATCAACTCCTTCTGTGTGGAGATATATTTCAGACTCTTAGAGTCCGTGTATATCTCATACTTCTCCGTATAAATACTATCTTCCGATTTTTTTTTAAATTCAAAACTATAACTGCCAATTCTAGATCATAAGTAGGATAGACCTTCTTATAATCCTTAACTGGCGGGATTCATATACAATGACATTGTCATGCTATAAGAGCACGCAATCATGTCATCCATGCAAAACATCGAGATACACTACAAATTTCCCGTATCATCTGATAAAGATAATACAGGTGCTTCGCTTAACATTCCTCTAACTATGACGCTAATGATACCTTCAACCATAGCATCTCACAAGGGTACCTATCAATTTGCCACCGACTTGTTCGGCGCCCCTTAAGGAAATCTAGCTTCAGTACATTAGTCAACCCAAATGACATAACCAGAAACTCGTCATAACTATAACGAATTTTGAACGTCATCTTAGGTCCCTCCTCCTTCTTCGTTACTTTCAACCAACTATACCCCGTACACAAATCTATCTTAGAAAAATTCTTTGCCCTTATTCAATTGATCCAATAGATCATCGATCCTGGGCCATGGGTATTTATTCTTAACCACTAACTTACTCCTATTATAATAGTCGATATGCAACCGTAACAACTCATCCTCTTCCTTAACATCCTCCTAATGTACGTCAAGGTTAGACGACAAGAGCGTCGCGATGTTTTATCAACGTAAATTACTACCTTAGATTTTTTGAGAAAACTAAAGGTTCACACTTTTCTTATAACTATTTATTATAGCTCTCTGGTTAATCAACCCATTTATACTGAGAATTACTTCAAATTCTCTTATCTTTATTATTGATGAAACCATTTCCACGAATACAATTAACAGAAGTTATTTCCTCCTACTCTACCTTAATGTTTTAAAGGTACTTATAATCCCTTTTAGACAGACTCCTAGATGAGTCTTTCCACATGTTTTATACGCTCCAATCCTACGCTTATGATCCCTTTGTCTCACTCTAGTATTCCCGGAGTTAAAATTTCTTTTTTCTTTTTTTGGCATACTGCCACTGACATTCTCTACCTTGGTTCCTCTCTCTCCCTTGCTCTCATTCTTTCCCTCTTTGTGGTATTGAGTCTACGTCTCACTACCACCTTCTGTTATAATCACCTTCTCCAGAATGGTCCCATAGGAAACACTCTAGAACACCGAAATCCTATTATAGAGCCAGGGTTTTAGGCCCTGCTCAAACCTACGAGCCTTCCTCTCCTCAGTGTTCATTTGATGTGAAACAAACCTTGCCAATTGCATTTGGCCTCATCTTGGGGAATCGTCATGCCCCTAATTTAAGTTCTAAAAACTAAATTTCAATCCTCTCTCGCATGTTTGTAGGGAAATAATTCTCGAAGAAAACCTTCTTGAATTGTTCCCACGTTACCTCCTCTGTTCTAGTCCCACCCTGGTGAGCCTCCCACCAAAAGTTGGCTTCTCTATTCATCATGTAAGTCGCAAAAGAAATCTTTTGCGCCTCACCTATGTTTGTAATAACAAACGCCTTCTATATTTCTTTTACCCAAGTATGAGCCTATATTGGGTCCGTCGTTCCTCTGAACTCCGGCAGACCTATGCCTTTAAACTCTTTAAAGGTAGTCGTTCTAACAACTCTAGGTTTTCGTGATTACTCAACCTCTAGTTTGGTTAAATACAGTCGCAAATAAATTAATGAACTCTTGCATAGGGTTGTTTTAATACCCTTGGTTATCATAATGTGATTCCGCTTCTTTATTATGTTATCTTCTTCTTGACGACATTTTCTGATAAAATAAATAAAATTTCATTATTATCTATTTACTTACTTCATTATTAATTGCCAAATACCAACTCGGACCATAACAAATCATTTCCATGAAAACTTCATTATATTCATATACTTCTTCATAGTTTAAAACTATTTTTAATTTGCGTTCATAGCCAAAAGCTATTACATTTCTATCCCGCAGTTGTACTTCACAAAAGTTGGGATTTACAAAAGACTACCCTGTTATACAAAAGAGGGTTTTACGTCACTACACACATACTTATAACCATGGACTTCTAATAATGCATAACAGCATCCTCGTGTTTCTCATTCGCAATCATCGTTACAGTATCCCGACTAATCATATGACGGGTTTGTCCTAACTTATTGGAATAACAAGCAACCTTCAGCTTGAAATCCTTATGAGCGCTCTCATGGATGTAAGACATTCGTGCTATCTTCTGGTCCTTCTCCCTCAGTTATTTACGAAGCTCATCGACCTTCTTCTTAAAATCCCTAGCCTTATTTATCATGAGCACCTTCTCATCATGCTCTGACTCAAAATCTTCTTCTGCAAACTCCTTCGCTATATAAAGAGCACTAATCTCTTCATTCTGATTCTGCACAACTGCACTCAGTTGCACATTCTTGTCAAGCTCTACCAGATACAATGATCTCATTGCATCTGGAGGTGATGACTCTAGTGCAGGTACTACCGTTTCAACTGATGTTACCTCCATTCCCTCCTCCACATCGTTCATCGTACTAAGGTATGATGTTATATCCATTTCTCCCTCGGAGTAGTATTCCTCAGAAAAGTACTCCTCTGTCTCCGACTCCTCTAAAATCACTATTGGTACCTCCGCTACTGGCATGGGTACATGTTCTACTCGGTTCACAAACTCTTCGTTCACCGCATGTATATCTCTATACATCAAGCTATCGATCGACATCCTACAATAACATATAACATGTTGATTAGTACATAACACACAATAGTATAAACACAAATCACATTTAATTTATTTAGGGTTACTTTCCATCTTTTAAATCTTTTGATACTGAGTTTCCTCAATACCTTATTAACTCATTCGACTCAAATAAAGCTCGAGTTTACTTCCTTCAGACTTCTCTTCTTTAACGAGGTTATTAGCCTAAGGTTCTTCCCCCCTTAAATTTTATAACCTAATGCTTTGATACCAACCTGTGACGCCCCCAAATCCGGGTCTCTTCCAACCTGACATATGGTGCTCCACGGTGATGGTGCTCCACGGTGCTACAGTTCACACAAACATTCAATTGAAATGCCTCAAAAGAACGAATACGTATTATATATATTACAAAAAAATACTACCATTCCTCAGGTTCTTTATAACCGTTACATTTGTTCTTGCCATAATATCAAATAATATCATTACAAACCTATACTATTACATAGGTAATCTATAAGTTCACTTTAGCCTTCCCTTTATCCTTGACGAATCCTTTGGTCCATTCGGTCTAAGCTGCATTCATATGGTTCAAGCAAGAGTGAGCATAACAAGCTCAGCAAGTACACAATTTCATTTTAAAAGCATGCTTGAAACATAGGAATCATATATCTTCAATAACTGGATAGTAGTTACGAAGTACTATCAATAACACAAAATAACATTCCTTTTCCTTTAAACCTTTTATAATTACAATATTCAGTAATACATCAATTCTGGTTCAAGACGTGAACGTCTTATAGTTTCTTTGAAAAGGACAACCCGGCACGAAGTTCGTAAGTCCGACATGTCTTACGAGCACTTCTAGATGATCAGCCTATAGTACTCTATATTGATCAACACTACATCCATTAAACGTGTGTACGTTTAAGTTGTGAAAACCTCACGTGCCCATCGAATACTCGATGAAAATACATTTGTTTATTTATATTCAAGCTTACCTTGAATCCGTACCAATTAGTTGGCGTAGGATAGCATTAACAATTCTATATTGAAAGACTAGTCGAGCAAAAATTGGCATCGACTCTTTCTTCAAAACCATAAATACATCTTATAATTTGAATTATTTGAAAATCTGGCTAACACGAAGGTTAGACAAGCGTTAAAGAAAAACTTAACTTCAACGTCTGCTATAATAAAATTACTTTTCCCTCGAGTCTTTACAGTCTCTGTAACATATAATCACATAACATACCACGTTAGGTCATGATTGAACATATATAGTTCCTAAAGAATCTTACCCTTTGATGAGTGAGTTTTATACACATGAATTGGATACATTCGAGCTTAATTTATTGTTGTTCTCGAGTCTTTTAGGATGTTTTTATGTGTTTGTGTCTATTCAAGCATGTTTTATATTGTTTTGTAGGATTTGGGACAAAAGTTGCATGGATCGACGTTCGGGGTGGCTAGATTCGCGTTTTCGGCATGTCATTTACACAGCTGTCTCTTCAGAGCCAATTTGACTATAGCTCCGGAAATTATTTCGAAAAACTTCAAGAATGAAAGTTGTAGATCTACTTTTTCTCTTTCCGGATCATCTTGAATCATCTAAATCGGAGTTCGGACGAAGAAGTTATGGCCATTTTCCCAAAGGACGTCAGAGCAGAAAAAGTCAACTTTTTGACCAGCGCCGGGGCGCCCATTTCTAGTGTATTTCCAGAGCCGGGGCGCTGGGGGCAGAATCCCAGCGCCGTGCCCAGCGCCGGGGCGCTGTGGAAGGGTCTGGTGCGGGCCTGGACGCGTTTTGGGCGAATTTTGACACCTTTTTTACTCCAAATAGGATTGGGATTGTTCCAAAACTAAAAATTAGACTTGTAACCTATAAATACATGATGTAAGGCATAAAATAAAGAGAGATTACATAGCTTAGCTTGGGGATTACATAGCTTAGATTAGATATACACTCCATTAGATTAGAACATAACCCTAGTTCTTATTAGTTTTGGAGATTGAAGCAACTTGGAGACCATTGAAGATCAAGAGCAAGAGCAAGAGGGGAGCATCAGATTTGCTGACAACAGATTCTATTCTCTTCTCTTATCATACTTTTATCTTTTAATGTCTATTCAGTTGTGGATTCTTGGTTTCCATTCATTAATTATGAACTAACTCTTTTCTTAAGATTTCAATTGAACTTTTTATGGCTATGAATTAGTTATTCATTATATTCCAATTATTTATGTTAAAGTGAATTGTTTATCTTGTCTTGTGCATATTGCTTAATTATCTGATCAGTAATTACTTTGTTACTCTAGAAGGAATTGGAAGAGGAATTCTAGGGTTAGAACTGGGCATGATATCATGTGACTTAGTTATTTGCACAGTGAATTATTAGGTTTGTGAATTGAATGGAAATATCTGTTCACCGCATGTAACACATAAGGAATTGGGATTAAAGGAGTTTAATTCAATTATTTTGCATAGGAATATAGCAAGATTAATCTGGATTAAATAGAAGGCAATTGATCACTTGGAAAAGGACTTTTGGCATTTGAGAATTCATGTTAACAATTCAGTAGACATAATAATTGGGATAATTGGATAATTGATTTATAATTCATAATTGAGGATATTGAAGTCTTAATCTTTATTTATTTAAATTCATTTATAAAGTAACATAGTTTTAATTGGTTAATTTAGTTTTCTTAATTAGAAAAAACACAATTTGAGATTGTTTAAATAAAATTAGTTTGGTTAAGAATTAGTACTTGGTGATTTTTATTAAATAATTCCTCGTGGGAACGATACTCTTCTTATCACTTTATTACTTGTTGACCGTGTATACTTGCACGTATTCATTGATTGCGAAATCGATCAACAAGTTTTTGGCGCCGTTGCCGGGGAATTAATTTAATAATTATTTACCAATATTAATTTCAATCAAATTAGTCTTAATTTAAACATTTTTATTTTTATTTTTAATTCTCTTTCTATAATTCTCTCTTTTCAGGTACCATGGATGACTTTGTGTATCAATGGCCATACACGAACATGACTCAACCAAGGGGAGCGGAGATTGAAAGACTCGAGAAACTTTCTGCATTGTCTGCACAGATTGAGACACTTTCGAGGATGTTTGAAGCTTTTGAAGCTCAGCATCGTCAAAGTATGGCGGTTACTTGTGATTATTGTGCTGGAAATCATATGAGTCATCAATGCGCCATCAGTTTCGAGCCGGTACAGTATAGTGGTGATTACCCCAATAATTATGTCTATCCCAACAACTATCATCAGGATTGGGGGTATCACCCAGATTTTTCATGGAGTAACAATCAAGCTGCAGCTCTACCACCTAGACAACAACACACCTCCGGATTTCAAAATCCGACTCAACAACCAGAGAGGATATCAAATTGGGAGGAAGCCTTAGAAAAATTCATTAAAGCTTCTGAAAAAAGGAATGAGAAACAAGACAAGAAAATGAATCAAGTAGAGCTGAATTTGCAAAGCCAAGGGGCATTGATCAAGAATCTGGAAAATCAAGTGGAACAGATAGCACATGCGTTGAACAACCGTCCTCAATACACCTGGCCCAATGACATGGATTCCGAGACTGATGGTGAGCCCGAGCCAAATCTACAACTGGATGAGCCACGAGATGAAAAAGAGGAGACAAGTGGGGATAATGACAACAAGTTCAAGAGTCCGGTTAGATTTGCAAAACCTTGTCCGATTGGTAGTCATGTCGTCGGCAATACTCTTTGTGATGTAAAAGCAAGTACACCTTCGAAACCATGGTGCAATGAGCTGGAAAATATAGAAGGAGAAATTGTTGTGTCTGACAAGCCTCAATGCCAGAATATATTTGTAGACACAATGGAGAAACCACCTAGATGTTGGACGTTCTTGAATGTGATCTTATCTAAAGAAAGCATGCTAGGTGACTTTAATACAATGGCTATTACAAATGGGAACCTACCAAAAGTTATATTATTTCCGATGGATGGAGGGTTTCTCAATTTTCGTAGGGGAATTGGATAGAGAATTGAAGAAGTCAGGCTGAGACTATAAAACAAGCGCTTATTGGGAGGCAACCCAAGTTTAATTTTTTATTTTTAGTTTTTATTAAGTTTTATATTAGTAGTTTTGAATTTGCATTTATTTAGGATTTAATAAAATTGCTTCTATCATGGTTTTACAGGTTATTCAAGTCAAATACAAGAGTGGTGCCCAATTTGTTCCATGTGCTTAGCCTATTCTCCAAACTTAGCGGACAAGGAGGAAGATTGCTATATTTTCAGGGAAGTCCTCTGCTTTAATTTTTTCTATTTCAGTCATTGAGGACAATGTCTAGTTTAAGTTTGGGGGCATTTTAGTGTCGTATTGCATATAGTTAGTTATTTACATTGTAAGTTCGTTATGTTTTCGCGGTATTTACATTTAGTTTTTGCATTCAGTTTTTTGTTTAAATTTTTTTTTTTAAAAATCGCAAAAATAGTAGTTAGTTTACTATGTTTGTTGCAGTTAGTTTATATTTGCATGATTCCAACTGTTAGATAGTAAAAGTCTATTTTGGCCAATGATGAGACTGGAGTTAAGTAGATAAGTATAGTATTGAATATTCAGGCTTTGATGTGATTTCTTGTTATGAATTGAATCTTTTCATGTTTGAAACTGGTATAATCAAGGTTAGCATGTTAATAACAGCTATGTTGACTGATTAAGTTTAAATTGATACATAATGGATTTCTTAAGGATAATATTAGTGTGAAGGAATGAAAGACATGAATAGGCGGAGATGGCTAAATTTTGATAAAAACTTAAGTTTGGGGGGAAAATTTGAGGTATATAAGCTTTAAAAAAAACATGTTGAGTCTTGTGGTGGGTTGAGGAGAAACACTCCCCATAAACACAAGCGTGAGATGGAGCGTAAAACACACTCACCAACCATCTATCAAAAAAAAAAGAGAAAAAAAAAATTGCCGTGGCTAGTTTTGCTTCGGGGCCTTTGTTACTTGAGTAAGTACGCCCGAAGGGGTATCTTAAAACCTAGTGCCCTAAGGTCTTATATGGTCTGGGAGTCATTGGTCGAAAGCTCGCTAAGGGGTGACACTATTAGCCTAATGGAATGAGACATTGCACAGTCATGGTTAAAAAAAACAATAAAACGGGAAAAGAGCAAAAAGCCCCCGTAATGAAAAGTAAAGCATAAGTATCCCAGATTGGACTCTTGAACATGGTGGATGTTTGACTTTAGTTGGATCTAGCTTGTTCGTGAATTTTGTGAGTTTTCACTGTATGATGCCTTCGAAGATATCTATTATGTCTTAAATTTGATTTTATATCAGTTAACATTGTTGTGGAGCACACACACACTATATCAGTGATAACAGTCTAAGATTTGATGATTGATTGGGAAATTACTGATTTGTTTTAATATGATGTATTATCATGTTTACTTGATTTCTCTAAGGCCGATTGAATAGACTTATTTCTGTCATTACAGTTGGATTCGTAGGCATATAGATTAGTTTCATTACATTGCATTGCATAACATTTTTGTGTTTTTGCTTGAGGACAAGCAAAGGTTTAAGTTTGGGGGTATTTGATGAGTGAATTTTATACACATGAATTGGATACATTCGAGCTTAATTTATTGTTGTTCTCGAGTCTTTTAGGATGTTTTTATGTGTTTGTATCTATTCAATCATGTTTTATATTGTTTTGTAGGATTTGGGACAAAAGTTGCATGGATCGACGTTCGGGGTGGCTAGATTCGCGTTTTCGGCATGTCATTTACACAGCTGTTACTTCAGAGCCAATTTGACTATAGCTCCGGACATTATTTCGAAAAACTTCAAGAATGAAAGTTGTAGATCTACTTTTTCTCTTTCCGGATCATCTTGAATCATCTAAATCGGAGTTCGGACGAAGAAGTTATGGCCATTTTCCCAAAGGATGTCGGAGCAGAAAAAGTCAACTTTTTGACCAGCGCCTGGGCGCCCATTTCTAGTGTATTTCCAGAGCCGGGGCGCTGGGGGGCAGAATCCCAGTGCCGTGCCCAGCGCCGGGGCGCTGAGGAAGGGTCTGGTGCGGGCCTGGACGCGTTTTGAGCGAATTTTGACACCTTTTTGACTCCAAATAGGATTGGGGTTGTTCCAAAACTAAAAATTAGACTTGTAACCTATAAATACATGATGTAAGGCATAAAATAAAGAGAGATTACATAGCTTAGCTTGGGGATTACATAGCTTAGATTAGATATACACTCCATTAGATTAGAACATAACCCTAGTTCTTATTAGTTTTGGAGATTGAAGCAACTTGGAGACCATTGAAGATCAAGAGCAAGAGCAAGAGGGGAGCATCAGATTTGCTGACAACAGATTCTATTCTCTTCTCTTATCATAATTTTATCTTTTAATGTCTATTCAGTTGTGGATTCTTGGTTTCCATTCATTAATTATGAACTAACTCTTTTCTTAAGATTTCAATTGAACTTTTTATGGCTATGAATTAGTTATTCATTATATTCCAATTATTTATGTTAAAGTGAATTGTTTATCTTGTCTTGTGCATATTGCTTAATTATCTGATCAGTAATTACTTTGTTACTCTAGAAGGAATTGGAAGAGGAATTCTAGGGTTAGAACTGGGCATGATATCATGTGACTTAGTTATTTGCACAGTGAATTATTAGGTTTGTGAATTGAATAGAAATATCTGTTCACCGCATGTAACACATAAGGAATTGGGATTAAAGGAGTTTAATTCAATTATTTTGCATAGGAATATAGCAAGATTAATCTGGATTAAATAGAAGGCAATTGATCACTTGGAAAAGGACTTTTGGCATTTGAGAATTCATGTTAACAATTCAGTAGACATAATAATTGGGATAATTGGATAATTGATTTATAATTCATAATTGAGGATATTGAAGTCTTAATCTTTATTTATTTGAATTCATTTATAAAGTAACATAGTTTTAATTGGTTAATTTAGTTTTCTTAATTAGAAAAAACACAATTTGAGATTGTTTAAATAAAATTAGTTTGGTTAAGAATTAGTACTTGGTGATTTTTATTAAATAATTTCTCGTGGGAACGATACTCTTCTTATCACTTTATTACTTGTTGACCGTGTATACTTGCACGTATTCATTGATTGCGAAATCGATCAACACCCTTCTTCTCAATCTAATCCCGTATTAGATTTTATATTTATTGGTTCTGGCTTTCCGTCATTCTTTACATCATTCTTACCAACTTCGTTCTCTTAACTGAAATTATTTCATTAATACAACTCGGTTTAAGTTAATTATCCTTCCTCGCGGCTTACTAACGTCCTTACATTATTTAATCAAAACTCGATTGTCATTGATTACGTACGCTTATTGCATACCATTTGCGTTCATCTTTAATTGACTTACTTTAACTCTAAGTGATCACACTTGAGGTTTAATTATGACTTAACAATATTTTATTAAGTCCCTTAGTTCATTGCTAAACAATTTCCCTTCATACTCTATTTGTAACCATTCTTGTCTGCCTATGTTTTAAGGTTGGCGCTGCAGCGCTAGTGTTCCTTTGTTATGCCACGCTGCGGCGTCGCCCATTAGGGCTTGAAGACCTGACTCGGCGCGGCAACACGAGTCCTAGTGTTAACTGTCTCGCTATGGCGTGAGACTCCAGGGGCTGAGGCTCACTTTGGCGCTGCGGCGTGACTTATTTTGACTTGACTGGCGCCGTGGCGCCAGTACTCAGTATTAGAAAATTTTAAAAGTTTTTCTTTTAGGTGAGATTCTCGGACTCGTAACTTCTTTGTTATAAGTCCGAATTGGCTCGTTCAAGAGTCTACGGTTCAACGCTCGTTTCTTCGTTCTAAGTCAAAATCCGGTCATTTTTGAGTCTACAACTCTATAATGCCAAATAAGACTTGTCTCCATCGAAAACCAACATTTCCAATCTCAATATCAAATTTCGACTTCCATTTTGAGAATTTCACGAATTCGACGATTATCGACCAATCGTGTTAATTCCAGCAAAACTTCGTTACTAGAGATTTTTAAACCGTTTCAATTGGATTCAATCCATTATACTAATATCTTGACATAAATGATTCATTAACTCAAAACATGATAAGTTATTACTTATTCTTGATAATTTCATTACTCATGACTTATGTCTTCTTTTCATATGACTTATTAATGAGTTAAGTCCTTAAATACTTATTCTTACATCTTATTAATCATACTAATTTTATTAATGTAAACATTTACAAGTTCTAACAAGTTCTTATACTTTCATTATAAGTTCATAACTTATTTACGAATGAATTTTTTATTCATGACTTATCCGGCTTATTAAGACTTAAGCCCTTTGATTCATTATTCCAACCTCTTCTTAGCATGCTTGTTCTACCAATACCCCCTTCTCTAACAATAGAAGAGAAAGATAATCATGACTTAGGATTACTTAGTCTTGATGTTCCCTTGCTAATCCTTCTTCTTGCTCCTTAAACTTTAAACTTTATCTTTTCTAACTTTTGTAGCTTATTCTCTCAAGCAAATAAGCACTTAAAATGTTGGATGAAATACAACAACCAACAAATGAATCCAAGCTCTCTCTATTTATAGGATTTCTAAGGTTAGGGTAATATAGTCATTAAGCCATTCCACTTCCTTAAATCACCTCCTTACTATTCCATACTTTGTCCCTAAGTAAACTTGCTCACCACATAAACTTGGCCATCACACTTACTTAATCATTAAGCATACTTGTTAACCACACATAAGCACTCTGCCATTAAGCTATCTTGCTCCCCACACTTTTTGCTTAGCCATTAAGTTAGCTTTACTTGCTCATCACTTTGAATTATCCATGGTTTGCCCCATGGGTTTAAACCATCCCCTAACCCATTGGATATTTACTTTGGGCTTTAGCTTAATCATTTTGGGCTTGCAATAAATTGTTTTGGGCTTTACATTACAAATACTTAGGCTTAATATTAATAAACACTTGGGCTAAACATTAATCCATCTTGGGCTTTCCAGTTTATGGACTTGCATTTCATACACAATCGACAATTCTATTCATAAATGGCTTAAAGCCTTATAACGCATAATTTACGTATTAATCTCATATCCTAACTCATATACTTATTCAATACATACAACATACCATCATTCATACATACTCGTATAATACCTCATATCATACTCATATTCATTACTTCGTATAATACCTACGTATTATACGATTATTGTTTAATTCATTAATCGCATTACATTTCCTTCCCGTAAATCATTTTCCTTAAACGTTAGGTTTTAAGTCCACGGGCGAAATATTACGTTTTCCATAACTGAAATATTATTGGATATTCCATCTCACATCGATATTCTATCGTTACGTATTTCTCAGAAGTTCAAAAATAATTCCCAAGCAGAAATGCGTGAATAGTATTTTTCAAAAAATTTCTCGGAAAGCTTTTATTTTCGTCTTGAAAATTCAAACACTTTAATTCTATCATTTAGCCAAAATCCTTATAATTAAATAAAATTTTAATTCTTCTAAAAATTCGATTTTCTCGGGCGTTACACAACATGCAGGAAATCAGGCGGGAAACCAACTAGCCAACTTTAAGGACTTCAAGGCAGTAGGACCGCCAGAGTTTAGAGGAACAGCAAACCCGATAGATGCCCAAACATGGATAAAGGAGATTGAGAAGGCTTTCATTATTTCTAGAGTAGGAGAAGGGCAGAAAACAATTTTTGCTACCTACTTAATGAAGGGTGAGGCTAACTATTGGTAGGAGGCCAACCAGAACAAATCCGACTGTAATCGTGACTTGGGAAGAGTTCAAGACGTTGTTTTTTGAGAACTACTTCCCTAAGAGTACATAAGTGAGGATGGAGATAAAGTGTCTGGAATTGAAATAGGAGAATATGTCAATGGCAGAGTACGCTGCGAAGTTCAATGAATTGGCCAGATTCCCTCCACATCAGGTGGACACGGAGGTGAGGAAAGCAAGAAGGTTCGAAAATGAACTAAAGTAGTGGATCTACAGTAAGGTAGAGGTTTTACAAATCACGTCATTCTCAACTCTGTTGGAGAAAGCTCTCATATCGAAAGGTGGAAGCGAAGCGGTCTCAAAGTACAATCATGAGAAGAACAAGAAGAAGGTAGAAGGTGGAAATCAGAATGTTAGCAGTGGTGGTAGCAACAACAAGAAGCGGAAGTGGAGCAGTGGGGTAGTAATTTGGAGATTCAATAAAGAAGTGTGCTACAAAAGAAGTCGGTGTGTGGAAACTGTGGGAAGGGTCACTCGGGAGAGTGCATGAAGGGAAAAACGGTATGTTATACTTGTGGACAAGAAGGGCATATCTCACCCAATTGTCGTAAGGTGAAGAAGGGAGGTTGTTTTAACTATGGTGAAGCGGGACATCGGATCAAGGATTGCCCGAGGAACAAAAGCACGAATGGCAAAAACGGCAACAGGGGTAATAACACTAGGACACCGAGTGGAGGACCAGTCCAGCAAATAAGCCAACAACGAGGACATTCAATATGACAGTGCAAGATGTTGTGGCATTTAGGGAGGTGGTGTCAGGTATAATTCTGATCAACGATATAAATGCCTATGTGTTATTCGATTCGGGAGCTTCATGTTCTTTCGTATCTGATGAATTTGCTCAAAGATTAAGTTTACCTCACGAACTATTAGAACACCCAATGAATGTAGAAGTAGCAAACAAAGAAATTATCCATGTAGACTACATCCATATGAATTGTTGTGTTGATGTAAGAGGGTTTAAGCTTAATATGGATTTGATATCGATTCGTCTTGGAGAGTTTGATGTAATCCTTGGGATGGATTGGTTATCGAGTCACGAAGTGGTTATTGATTGTAAGAAAAAGTGCATACATCTAAAGACTCTGAATAAGTCGAAGGTGATATTTCATGGCAGTAAATCGCTGAGACAATCTTGTTGTCTGACAATGATACAAACAAAGAAGTTGCTTAGAAAGGGTTTTATAGGTTATTTGGCTCACGTTGTGGATACCTGCAAAGTTGAGGGTGATCTGGGTCAGATACCTATTGTAAGGAAATTCGTTGATGTCTTCCCAGATGAGATTCCGAGATTGCCACTGGATAGAGAGGTAGAATTTGTTATCGATTTGGCACCAAGGACAGCACCGGTATCCAAAGTGACATATCGTATGGCTCCAGTAGAAATAAAGAAAATGATGGTTTAACTACAAGAATTGTTAGATAAGGGATACATTCGAATGAGTGTATCACAGTGGGGAGCACCAGTCTTATTCGTAAAGAAGAAAGATGGGTCGTTAAGGCTTTATATCGACTACCAAGAGTTGAACAAGGTCACCATTAAGAACAAGTACCCGTTGCCCAGGATCGAAGATTTGTTTTATCAGTTGAAGGGGGCAAAATACTTTTCAAAAATTGACTTGAGGATCGGTTATCACCAACTGAAGGTGAGACATGAGAATATTCTGAAGACGGCATTCAGGACTCGATATGGACACTTTGAGCTTCTGGTAATGTCATTTGGATTGACGAATGCGCCAGAAGCGTTTATGAAATTGATGAACAAAGTGTTCAAATAGTATTTGGATAAGTTTGTTGTCGTGTTCATCGATGACATTCTGGTATATTCAGAGATGGAGGAAGAACACATTGAACATCTAAGGATAGTGTTGGAGACGTTGAGGGGGGAGAAATTGTATGCAAAGTTCTCCAAGTGTGAGTTTTGGTTACAGAGAGTGCAGTTTTTGGGTCACGTTATCGACAAGGATGGTGTTTCAGTGGATCCAGCAAAAGTAGAAGCGGTTATCAACTGAGTGCAACCAAAGACACCAACGAAAATCAGGAGTTTCTTGGGATTAGCAGGATACTATCGAAGATTCATCTAGGATTTTTCCAAGATAGCATCGCCACTGACCAACCTTGCTAGAAAGACGGTGAAGTTCGTTCGTTTGTAGTGTATAATAATGCATCACAAAAGGGTCGTGGCTGTATACTGATGCAGCACAGCAAGGTCATTGCGTACGCTTCACGTCAGCTGAAGGACTGTGAGAAGGGTTATCCGACTCATGACCTAGAGTTAGCAGCGGTAGTTTTTGCCTTGAAGACTTGGAGGCACTATTTGTATGGCGAGAAGTGTGAGATATACACAGATCATAATAGTCTAAAGTATATCTTTATGCAAAAGGAGCAAACATGAGGCAGTGCCGATGGCTAGAATTGATCAAAGATTATGATTGTGAGATTTTGTACCATCCAGGCAAAGCAAATGTAATGGCAGATGCCTTGAGCAGAAAAGACAGGGAGAAGTTACTGAAGTTAACTATTCAAGAGGAATTGGTGAAAGATTTCTAATGACTGGGATTGGAGGTTAAGTATCCGAAGGAGACTAACAAAAAATTATTTACAGTGGCAGCAAGCCCGACTTTATTAGATAAGGTTAAAGAGGCTCAAGAGAAGGACGAAGACTGCGACAACATCAAGAAGCTGTTAGGTTTGTAATATTCAAGAACGCAATCAAATTGCAAAAAATATGCGGAAGTGTGTAAAATCAGAGTTTTAAAATTTTACAAACCATAAACCCGGATCACCCTTTATGCACAATTATTAATTAAACGAAAAGATAAAGAATAAAATCATACCCTTGAAGATCGAGCTTCCTCAGGTACAAGTTCACCTCCAAATCCTTTCACGTTCAACTTGAATCCACCGGGTTTGGTTCCTTCCTTTGATCAACGTTAGCCACCCAAGTGTTTGGCCTCTAGAGTTGATCCACCAAGGAAGAAGAAGAATTCAAGAAGATGGGTATTTGGCTCAAACCCTAGTTTCTATCTCTATAGAAAAAGGGGCGTACTCTCCAACAATTGGAATTACGTATGTTGTTAAAAAGCCAACAACAACTCTACATCACCCATAATAAGACTCCTCTTATTTATAGATGTAGGCAACCCTCCTTAACAATTAAGGAATTGTGTTTTATTTTAATTAATTAAATTCCTTTAATTAATTAGGCTCCCTAATCTTATTAGAGATAATTAATTAAATTTTTAATTAATTAGCCTCCTAATCTTATTAGGAATAAATGAGAGTACTTATATTAAATTAATTCCTAAACTCTTTTAGAAATTAAAATAATAATAATTGTAATAATATTAATAAGACTCCTCTTATTAATTTATATTTAATATTTCTAAAATATTAAATAATAAATATTAAGCTATTTAATTTATTCTATCACCATAGATTAAATTAAATATACTTAACATATTATTAGGATTATGCCATTAACTTCTTAAATAATTATTCTTCCTTTTATGGTGTTACCCTTTAGGTTCTCCATATTAAACCGGTTGTGAATAAATCAATTAGAACAATTCTAATCTTATTTAAATAACTAAATTAAACTAATAATTTATTTAAATAAATAATATTTATTCTACAATAGGGATAAGCCTCCCTAGCGATCAACGACTTTCCAGATAATATAGATTTCAACATTAATCATAAAAGAACCTTTGAGTAAATAGTTGCCGTACAATTCAATCCTTCCACCATACAATGTCCCAATTAAATATAAGACATGGAATTTCTGTCAAGTCTTATTTTATTTAATTATATGTATTTCGACTCTTAAATGAACAACTCCAAATAATGCAAATTAGAAACTCCTTTCTAATTTCATTCTGCCTTGGCCAAGGACTACTGGTTGTCATTTATCGAATCACATAGGACATTTCTCTTCTTTTACTAGAAGTGGTAGATTCTTTATTGATCATACATTATCTCCATGTACAACTTATTATACCCAAGCATACCATTTGATATACCCTAAAGGTCTTAAGGAATAAGTCAAATTATAACTCATCATACACAAGATACTATGATGATCTCAAGTCCAAGGATCACTTGTATTACTATCACTACAGGAATTCCTATTGACATGCAAGTAAAACTCCATTAGGTATTCCTTAGCGAGTCACGTTCAGTGAACTTATTCTCTAATAAGCACCTACATACTTGCTTTAGTGTCTCCACACAAATGATCATGAGATTAATCATCCTCATCCAATGAGCAAGCAACGTATGTACCAATCTATCCGGATTCACTAATCCCCAATTTAGTAATCCAACGATTGGGAACTATTTTAGTTTTAAGCTTTCTAAGAATTTAGATCTCATTAGAATGATCATCATCATTATTCTAAAAGCATTGCTTAAAACTATGGGTTTATCACATATTATAAAACAGCAACATGTAGATAATTAAAAGCCTTTAATAAATTAATACTTTTTATTAATAAATGAATAAGATTGTTTACAAAGTATATGCTTTATCATCAAACATGATTGGCTTGTGTGCATACTACTTTCAGAAACGGTTAGCTGAAGGGGATGAATTGAAATAAAAGATTGATGGCACTGGACTGCTAAGATTCGAACGACGAATTTGGGTACCGTTAGTACGAGAATTAAAAGAAGAGATTTTGCAAGAAGCGCACAGTACGAGGTACTCGATACACCGAGGGAGCACAAAAATGTATCAAGATTTACGTCAACACTTTTGGTGGTCAAACATGAAGAAAGAGGTTGCGGAATGCGTTAGCAGATGTCTAACTTGTCAGAGAGTTAAGGCAGAGCATCAATGACCGAGTGGATTACTATAGCCTTTAGAGATTGCAGAGTGGAAATGGGAGCACATCACGATGGATTTTGTGGTCGGACTTCCAGTAATGCAAAAATCGCACGACGCCATATGGGTGATTATAGATCATCTTACGAAGTCGGATCATTTCTTGACGATCAAGATCAGGTATAGTTTGGACCAGCTAGCTAAATTATATATCAAAAAAATTATCTTGAGACATGGCGTACCGGTATCTATTATATCAGATAGAGATCCACGATTCACGTCAAACTTCTGGAAGAGTCTTCAAGAAAGAATGGGGACGCAGCTACGGATGAGCACCACGTATAATCCTTAGACCGATGGGCAAAGCGAGTGAACGATTCAAATGCTTGAAGACGTGCTCAGAGCTTGTGTGATGGACTTCAAGGGTAACTGGGAGGATCATCTTCCTTTAGTAAAGTTCGCATACAACAATAGCTATCATGCCAGCATTGGAATGCCGCCATACGAAGCACAGTATGGGAGGAAATGCAAAACACCCTTATGCTGGGATGAAGTGGGTGAACGTCGACTGTTGAGACCAGAACTGGTGCAGCAGACCGTAGAGATCATCAAGGTGATAAGAGCCCGGTTGGTAGCAGCTCAAGATCTCCAGAAGAAGTGTGCAGACTTACATTGACATGAGAGAGATTTTGAAGTGGGAAGGTATGCATTTTTGAAAGTATCTCCCTGGAAAGGGAAGATAAGGTTTGGAAAGAAAGGTAAGTTGAGTCTTAGATTTATTGGACCATTCGAGATCTTGAAGAAGATAGGCGAAGTAGCGTACGAGGTAGCTCTACCTCCTGAATTGGAACATATTCATAATGTGTTTCATGTGTCAGTGTTACGACCGTATAAGCCTGATTACAAGCATGTGATATCGTACGAGCCAATTCAGGTCGAAAAGGATTAGTCGTATAAGGAAATTTTGGTAGAAATTTTAGATAGAAAAGAGAAGAAATTGCGAAATAAGGTTATACATTCTGTAAAAGTTCTTTGGAGGAATCAAAATGCTGAAGAAGCTACGTGGGAACTCGGAGAAAAGATGAGGGAAAACTATCCACATCTTTTTTAGTAACCCTATTAGTAATTTCGGGGACGAAATTCTTATAAGGGGGGAGGATGTAATAACCGTGAATTTCAAGTCACTATATATGTATGTACATTATTGATATTTAAAACTTTGTGCTATATTGTGATTTAATATGTGACAACATATGTGAAGTGGTGCATGGATCAATAAACATATATACTATAGTTATGGATATATACGTTTATAGATTTCATTAAAAATGAAAGCTTCATAACCTAATTAAACATTAGGTGAGACAATTAAATAACCTAAGGGTTATGGTAATAAGAAAATATTAGTATTTAATATGTATACCAACTTAAGTGGATAATTTTGTTATTTCAAGTGACTAATAATTTTAAACCTATTTCTAGTAAACCTAATTAGGTTATGAGCTAAAGTCACATGTATAAGTAATTAAATTTCATAAGATTGGGAATGGAAACCCTAAATAAATAATTAGGGTAATATATATTAAAATTGTTAGACTATGTTTATTACATGGCCCAAAATAATTAAAGGAGAAGCTCAAAAGAAATAAAATGCAAGCCCAAACTTAGCTCACTTGATTAAGGGTATTTTAGACCTTATGTATTAAAATAAAAGCTAAATGAAGGAATTAGTGGGCATATATATAGCTGACCACATTAGCCTTTTTAAGGCAAGAATATTAAACTAATCAAGTTCCATAAGTAGAAGTCTTACACACAAGGACAAGTGCGTTATGCTCCCATTGGTGGAAAGCCTAATTAGCAACCTTAATGGCGTGATTAGGCATGATTAGGAAGGGATAAGACTAACCCTTTTGTCCAATGGGCAAAAAAAATGGGGGATATTAGCAGTCCACTCCAATTCACCAACATTATATCTATCTCATTTCATTTTCCTCCTCCATTATTATTCTTCTTCTTCTATTTTCTCCCAACCCATCAAAACACAAAGGTTAGCAAGAGAGATAGGAAAGGTTCAGATTTAAGAGAAGAAGAGGAGTTTATTGTTCATGAATCCTAAATTCATAACCTACTTTGAAAGAACAAGAAGAATAACAAAGAAAACTAGGTGAGGTTCTCTTCCATTCTTATTCTTCTTCTTCTTCTTCTTATTCTTCTTCTTCTTCTTCTATTTTGGTTTTTACCTCATAATATATGGGGTTTATGGTCTAATACTCAAAGTACCCTAGTTCTACATGTCTCATGTGTAGGACTAAGTATCTTGTGTATTAGAATATAGATTTAGAGGAAGGAAATGAGCATATGTTCTCCTAGGGGTGAAACCCTAGTTTTTCTTTCACTAAATCTTGTGTAACTCAAGTTTTACAATTTGGATTTGTGATCCATCGAATAGGGGGGTTCTGGATACAAGAGCTATCTAGTAAACCCAAGTGGTAGAACACACATCTAGCAAGTATTGAAGCCATGATGGATGTTTTCCCCAAAACAGTCCACATAGAAAATTAAAGCTTTAAACCCTAAAAAAGCTATTGTCCCCATTTTTCTTAAGGCTGTTTTTCAGATAGTTTCAAGTCTTTTAAAAATTTGGGAAATATCACAGAGGTACCTTAAGAAGTTATCTACGTGTAGGAAAAAGAACGGACACGTTTCGATGAGTAGGTTGTGCATAATGGCTTTTTTCGTAAAGGACTCCTAAATATTAACACCCGGATCCCTCAGTGTATACACTGGAAAATTCTAAGAATTGTACAGTATGTTCATATATGTTATGAGAGTATACCCTGAAAATTTCAGAAATGTCTGAGCAAAACTGGATTTATGAAAAATGAAGCAAGATCTGAGTATTTTAGGCACTTTAAAAATAGTAAATCTTTTTCTAAAATTATAGAAAAATTTGGGGATCATTGTTGGGTCATATACTGTCCAAATCCAGAAACGAAGAATTTTTTGAATCAGTTTGGTATTTTTCCTAAAAATGATGAAGTTATAAATAAAATAAATAGTTAAATGATGTCATAAATAAGAAAATTGTGATTTTAATGCTTGAATACTTCTAATATATAATATTCTGACTATGTTAGGGTATTTTGGTGATTTATAAGAAGAAATATTATTTATGACTTTTTATGGGTATTAAATAAGTGGTTTAATAAAGGGTGAACAATTAGAATAAATTATTTATTGATCTAATAAATTATTAAAATGTAATTATGATACTAATAATATTAGAATCTGATATTGTTAAGTAAATAAAAATATTAAGATTAAAACTTTATTGAAATATTATTAAATGGTTAATAATATTTGATTTAAGCATTAATAAATGATTAAAGTATTATTAAATGAATAATAATATTAGATTAAAATATTAATATTAGATTAAAATATTATTAAAAAATTAATATTATTATATTACAGTATTATTGGATGATTAAAATATTATTAAGTAAATAATAATATTCGAGATTAAATAAAATATTATTAAAAATGTAATAACATTAGTAAAGGAATAAAATATTATTAAATAATTAATAATATTAGTAAATGAATAAAATATTATTAAAAGGTTAATACTAGTAGTAAATGAATATAGTATTATCAATTGATTAATGATACTAGAGCGTAAGTAAGATATTATTAAAGTAATAATATTAATGCATGATTAAAATATTATTAAGAGGATTAATAATATTAGTAAAGTATTAAAATATTATTAAGATGTTAATAATATTAGTAAGGAAATAAAAGTGTTATTAGTGAACTAATAATACTAAGAGATAAATTAAATATTATCAAGATTAATAATATTAAGTGAATTAAAGGTATTTGTTATTTAATAGTAATATTATCGAGGCAGAAAAATATTTCTAAGAACTAAATGTAATATATAATATCTATGTGATTACATAATGTAATGTTATGCTATGACTAATTGAAGGATTAACTATAAGTCTCTCAAAGGAAGATAATTAAACTGCCTAGCGAATAGAATTTAATTGTGTAGTTGTAGCCTACAAACGAGGCAAGTTCCCTAACTCAAACTTGAGTTATTATTTTCAAAGCATGTTAGTGAATAATTTTTTATGATTATTCACATCTATATTGATTATTAAGATTCGCACTTGGTGCAATTGAATTCATGTTATGTTATTACTGAACTGCAAATTAAATTAAAGTTCTTTCATTCATGAACTGTTTATGAGATAGATCTATGCTAATTGTATCAGCTAGATCAAACATGTTTAAATTTGTTAAATCAAATGTGTTTTAAAAAGCTATTCTTATTAAATTGATATGATAAGAAATCTTGACTGAGAAAAGGATAAATTTGATTAAGGCTAGATGTTGGATTATTAAGTTTTTATGCATAAATCATGGGGTACGAAAGGTTGATCCCTTTGAATTACAAAACTTATTAAGAGGTCAAATGACTGAGAACCTTGGCAAATGTTCATGATTATTTCAAAATCACTCAGTACATGTTATTCAATTATTCGAATATTCAATTGTTGATTATTAATTCATGTTCCTTCACAATCTTATACTATTGTTGAACATTGAAAGCGAAACTTCTTTCTAGTCATGATATATCTCCCCTGTATATAAACTTGCTAAGCAAATTAGTTGCTTACCCTTGCTATATCATGACATTTATTTCAGTTAAGCTTGAAGGATCCAATACGAAAGACAAAGGCAAGGGCAAGATCCAAGAATAGTTTAGAATGAATGTTAATTATTATTATCTGATGGAATTACTTATGTAAACCTTTTGTAATATGAATGGTGTGTTTAAGTTAAGGTTAAGATGACCTTGGGACTATGTTATGAAACTTTATTATAATAAACAATGTATGTTTATTATTCCGCAATAGTTTATAGAATACTTATGATGATGATAGATCGTGAGCACTGAATTCGAGGTTAGAGAACCTAGATTTGGGGGCGTCATAAGTTCGTATCAAAGATGTAGGTTATAAACATTAGGAATGTGAAACCTAGTTTATAACCTTAGTAGAAAACTCTTATAGAATACATTAGGAGATGGATTGTAGAAATTCATCAAGTATGTGTTGTACTTAATAAAATATTATTTCATTTTATCAATGAAAATATTTTATTGTAGGACTGATGTTGTATCCTTGTTTTATTATAGGATACCGAGTGATAGTCAGGTTAGCCATTTCGTAGACCAGGAGGAGACCGCACCAGAGGAGGTGATGGACACCTCACAGGATGTGATGATCGGAGACCTGCTGGCAAAGAACTATGCATTGAAGCATAGGATTGTACAGTTAGAGGCACAGAACCTGACTCATCGGTACATTGAGCAGCATTACAAAAATGTTGCTAATCAGGCACTGATTAAGTTAGCAGAGGCGCGAGTACAGTTGGAGCAGGAGAAGGCAAAGTTTGGAGCAATGAGTGTAGAGCATCTGGCGATGCGGGGTGAGTTTGACTTGGAGATTTCAGATAAGATACGCGTGGATGAGGCATTTTATGAGTCAGCCAAGAGGGTGGACCAGTTAGAGACAGCATTGCAGGCCATGAAGGTCAGGGTCGAGACCTTGGGACTGGCACTAGACGCAGCATATGAGGGCCAGCGCAGTCGAGGGTGACTAACACCTTCCCTTTGCTGAATCAAGCCCCCGAATCCTAATGAATTTTGGTTTTGCAGACCAGTTAAATAATGTCACATTATTAGGTCTTTGTACAAACCTTTTCTCGGATGAGTTGGTCCAACCTTTTAAAAATAACCAACTAGAAACTCTTACAGTCAAATCGTCGACATATACATGTCGGACCTTTTCAAACTTATTTTTTTAGACAAATCTCACCTAACACGAGAACACCAAAAGACAATAGCAGAATGGGACAAATAAAAATCCCGACGTCGACATATTCTTTGAAAATTTATCCCGAACTAAATTGTTTTGGTGCGAAATCCTATGATAAGACTGAGGTGAACATCCCAAAATTGGGAAACTTTTGTGCGCCAAAGGCGGTTATGATGAACGTAAAAATCGTTCTAACATGTAGTACATTATCAGTACAAGGCATAACGGTTGATCACCATCCATGTCCGTAAGTCATGACGGTTTGCAGATAAATTTATGTACAAACCTGTTAGAAATTTGAAAATGAAAGGTCATGGTCTATATGACTCCTCAGTATGATTTGAAAATTTTAACTCCTTAGGGTGATGTTTTGGGTAGTATGTGATGATGGGTATGAAATAGTATCAACTCATTACATACGGATAGAATCTGATATGATTGAATAAAGGTTATTATGAAAACCTAGTTTTGGTGAATGAAAGGAGTAGTAGGCTGTAATTTCGGGGACGAAATTCTTAGAAGAAGGGGTGAATGTGACAACCCGAGAATTTATAGAATTTATTAAATCTTAAATGATTAAAAAAAGGTTGAATAATAAGACCTAGACTTGAAATAAAGTATGGATTTAAAAATTTTGTGAAGAACTTATATGGTTAAGTGTATGAATGTATATGGTTTTGTGTATAGTGATTATGCGTGTACAGTATATGGCTAAGGGTTAAGTATGGAGCAGACAAATATAACATTCGCAAACCCTAATGTTATAATAAGAACTTTAATATTCAGTTAGTAAACCCTAACGATAGGTTAGAAACCCTAATTTTAGCTTTGTAAACCCTAATTTCATAACCGAGAATTTTAAAACCCTAATTTGGGAACCCTAATGCTAAGTATAAAATCCTAAGGGTTAAAAGTTATGTGATATATGTGAAAAGACCAAATTACCCTTTGAATTGATGGGGAAATGACCAAAATACCCTTAGTATGTGTGAAATTACCAAAATGCCCTTTTACTTAACTTTTAAGTAAAAGATATTGTCAAATCTTGGTGAGTCATCAATGGAGATTTGACATGTGCTCTAAATCTCTCAAATCAGCCAATTGTTGCCACTTAGCAACATTTACAACCATAGAATCAAAAGAAAGCAAACTAAAGTAAGAAAATATCTTACTTTAGTTCTCATTAGCCAAGACCCTTTCTCTCTCTCTAACTTTCAAAAAATTGGAGAGAAACTAAGTCCTAAGTAAAGCCAAGATAACCTCTTAACAAGCCAAGATCAGATTTAAGGAGCAGAAATCAAGATTGAGCATTAAAGGTATAAACCCTAATTCTATCTAGATCCTTATTATTTCTGTAATTTATGTGTTTTGATGTTTAGATATATGTTATATGATGTTATTTAGGGATCTATGATGATACATCATGAATCCATAATATCTAAGTGCATTAAAATAGGATTTTTTAAAAACATTCAAGAACCCTAATATGAGGTCTGACAATCAAATGTCAGAGGCCTCTAGATCTAAATCTGTTAGATGTTTGGATGGCTAAGTGTATCATTGATATACTATGTCATGAGAATAGTACACTGAAAGTGGAATCAAGTCCATATCACTTCTAGATCATAAGTTATTAATGGTTAAACATGGTTGATCAATCACAGAAATGAAAATCTTGAAAACCCAGATTTCCCAGAAATGTCTGACAGCCATTTTGCAAGGCTTTTATTTTGCAGTGCTTAATTTATTAAGCCATGAGAGTGTATAACTCTTATACCCTGACATGTGGACTACTAAACCATGACACTAGAACACCTAGATCATCAACAGAATCAAAGATATTCATGGTCAAAACTGGGTTGACCAACTAAATGGGTAGACTTTCTGGAAAACCCAGATTTCTTGATGAGCAGTTTCTGGTTGGTACTTTGACCAAGCTAGATCTTGCTTCTATGATGTTGTTAAGCTACATAAGTGTATTACTTTTGTACCTTGACATACATACTTCATAAGTGTGACACTTAAACACACAATCAAAGCTCAGAATCCAAGTTATTAAGATCCAAAATAGGACCCTCACATTGTTCTTATTTTCTAGAAATTCAAGAAAATGAAGAACAACTCTGACTGCTATTTTGAAGGCTTATATCTTCATTAAGTGATGTAGTTTGGCCCTGAACTTTGTTGGTACATGTAGTATTACATCAATACTACATAACCAATACACCCTCAAGCTAGAAACATCAAGATTAAGAAATAATAGGTGGTCAAACTAGGCACCTAGACACTAAACATGAATGTTCTTGAAGGCTCAAGAACACCTATAGCGACAATTTTTGTCGTGATAGACCTTTTATCGATGGTTTTATTAAAAATTAATTATTTAATTTAAATAATTATGAAAATTTCATAATTAATTTGTAAAAATTATTTTAAGGTGTGAAAATTATCTTTTAATAATTTGAGATATATTTCATTAATATTTTAATTTATTTAAATATTAATAATATTTAATTTATTAAATAAATTACTTAAAATGATTTTAATATTTTAAAAATCATTTGAAAATATATTAAAGTGTTAGAAAATATTTTAAGTTATTCTGAATGACTTTTAATATTTTGGTATGAATTTTATTAATAATTAATATTAATGATAATAAATTTATTTAGTAATTATATTAAATAAATTATGAAAAAATGGTTTTAATGTTTTAAATATCATTTAAAAATGATTTAAAGGTTTTTAAAATGTTTTTAAGTTATAAAACATAACTTTTAATATTTTGATATGAAATAAATTATTATTTTAATATTAATGGCAGACATTTAGAAATGATTTTAAATGTTTTAAAAACATTTAAAGGTGAAATTAAGGTATTAAAAATACTTGGAGTTATTATAAATAACTTTTAATATTGGGAAATGTATTTCATTAATACTTGAAATTAATTAAATATTAATGATAATAGAATTATGTGGTATTTAAATGATATTAATGATTAAAAAATTATTATAAATGATAATAATTATTTAAAAATTATTATGAGCTACTGAAAAATGTTTTGACTGATAAATAAATTATCTAAAATAATATTGAAGTGTTTAAGTAGAGTCTTATTGAAAATAGGCTCGATAATTATCTTATTAGGCAATCGAGATATCGAAATAGTACCGAACTCAAATTAGACTGAAATAGTTTGACTTGATAATAGGACTTATGTGTTTTAGCAATTGTTAGGGATATGTGCTTATGTGTTTAAGATATATTATGACTGTAATTAACAGTGGTGTACGTTATGATATAATTCTAATTGAGAGATTGATGCTATCAATATTATGTCTTTCAGATGAAGCTAAATTAGCTTTTTGTAGCAGTAATCTACGGTGTAGACAAGTTCCTATACTTTTATTCTTATTGTGCAAGTTCTCGAACTATACTTTTAATTAAGCAAGTTCTCTAACTCAAAACCTGAGTTGTTATTTCAACGCATGCTCGTGGTTAATCATTGTTGATTACACCACATCTTTGATTATTGATTCGTACGTTGTGCATGTTGCATATGTTCATCAGGTATGAAAAAATGATCACCGTCATTACCATTTGGTCCGGTTAAATTGTTCATGTTCATTGTTGGTCATTCATTATTATTGACTCAGTCATTTAGTTATGAAAATTGATTCGTGTTCTTTCACAATTGTTATATTGTTGAAAGTTTGTTAGCTTATTATTCATTCATTTCAATCATGATATATCTTCATTTGTATTTAAAACTTGATGGGCAAACTTTTTGATCGCCCTTGTTATATCATAATAAATGTGACGCCCCCAAATCCAGGTATCTTCCAACCCGACAGATGGTGTTACACGGTGCTACAGTTCACATAAACATTCAATTGAAATGCCTCAAAAGAACGGATATGTGTTATATATATATCAAAAAGAATATTTATATTCCCCAAGTTCTTTACAACCAATACATTGTCTTTTTCATAATATCAATATTATTCCTTACAAAACCTATACTATTACATATGTAATCTACGGGTTTGCCTTCGCCTTCCCTTTATCCTTGTCGGATCCATCGGTACGTTCGGTCTTAGCTACATTCATATGGTTCAAGCAAGAATGAGCCTAACTAGTTAAGCAAGTACAACAATTCTAGGAAAATAGCATGCTTGAAATATAGGAATCGTACATCTTCAATAACTGAACAATAGTTACGAAGTACTATCAATAATTCAAAATAGCACTTCTTTTCATTCAAAACATTTTTACAACAACAATATTCAGTAAAACATCAATTCTAGTTTAGGACAGTAAGCATTTCATAAGTACTTTGAAAAGGACATCCCGACACAAAATTCGTAAGTCCGGCATAGCTTACGAGCACGTCTAGGTGATCAGCCTATAGTACTCTATGTTGATCAACACTACATTCATTAAACGTGTATACGTTTAAGTTGTGGCAACCTCACGTGACTGTCGTTTGACGACAAAATAGTTTAGCATATTCAGTTTACTTTTGAAAACCATAACAATATTAGTTTGGTAAATCCTTATCAACACTTGATAGAATAACATAGCATACATCTAGCCAAAAGGATTAGCTTTGACTTCCTCAGATACTAACTCATGCGAAGAATACATGAATCACAAAGACTTGTCCAGATCGAACAGGAACAAGGGTTAGAGTAATTGCCTTTAGCATCTGCTTATAGATATAACACGTGCACTTTACCTCTTTAAGGTCTCTACATTAGATAATAACATCAAATAGCACATTAGGTCATGAATGATCACACATGGTTCCTAAAGAATCTTACCCTTCTTCTCAATCTAAATACGTGTTAGATTTGTTATTATAGGTTCTGGCTTTCTATTACATCATTCTTACATTCATAAGTAATTGACTTAATCTTAACCCTAAGTATGCATACTTAAGGTTTAATATATCTTAACAATGTTTCTTTAAGATCCTTAATTAAATGTTCATTCATTACCATCCATGCTCATCCTGTAAACATTCTTTATTGTCTAGGTCTTGAGGCTAGCGTTGCGGCGCCGACTATTACACTTGGTGCCGCGCTGCGGCGTCACTTATTGTTGCCCAAAAACTGGACTCGGCGCTGCGGCACGAGTCCCTTTGTTACTGGTCGCGCTGCGATGCGAGATTGTAGGGGACTAAGGTCACTTTGGCGCTGCGGCGCTGGCTAAATGACTTGGAGTCGCGGACTTGTAACTTCTTCGTTATAAGTCCGAATTGACTTGTTCAAGAGCCTACGAGTCACAAATTACGTACTCTATGCGTTTACGCAAGAATTTTATCTATTTTATTTCGTTTGCTAAAATTTCACCTATTAGTCCAATTTAACGAAAATGATAAATATTCGTTAGCGTTCAACGCTCGTTTCTTCGTTCTAAGTCGAAATCCGGCCATTTTTGAGTCCACAACTCTATAATGCCAAATATGACTTGTCTCCATCGAAAACCAGTGTTTACGACTTCAAACACAAAATACAACTTCCATTCCAAGAATTTCACGAATTCGACGATTATCGTCCAATCGTGTAAATTCCGGCGAAACCTCATTACTAATCATTCTAGGTGGACTTTAATCAACATATAGACATTTCAAGGTACGTATTACACCAACTTATTATCAAAGTAAGTTTTGACTTATTCTCATAAGTCAATGACTTATTCATCTTATTAACTATAAATTCTCATGCTTATAACTTACTATGAACTTAAGTCCATCAATCAACGTTTTCAAACTATTTTGAACATACTAACATCATATGACAATATATGGCAAGTTCTTCCCAAGTTCATAAAGTTATTTAGGTTCAAGTTGTTTATTCAATTTATTCGGCTTAAGTTCATTCATCAATGACTTATGAAATGTTCTTAATATCTAACTTCATTAGATTACACTTATCTTATCACCCTAGTATGATAGAGATAGAAGAGATAATATTAATTACCTTTGAAGACTACTTGTACTTCTCTTCTCTTGAAAATCTAGCAAAGGAAAATTAAACTTCAAAGTGCTTATTGGCTCTAACAAATAAGTTGTTTGAGAGAGAGTTTGTTGGATGAAATAACAAACCTCAAATGAATTAAAGGGCTTGCTATTTATAGAACTTTCAAGGTTAGGGCAATTAGGTCATTAGGCAACCCACCTCCTCAACTAACCTCCTTACTATTCTTAACTTAAGCCCTAAGTAATCTTATTTATCACTCATTTTCCTTGCTCACCATGTAAGACCCCAACTTATTATAAATAAAATTGAATTTTCCTTTATTCATTATTCTAAATTAATAAGGGTTAATTTGATATAATACTTTGGTTATGGGTGAAATGTGAAAATTTTTACAAAATAAACAAGTGGTTATAAAATAATCATTGTTGTCGGGGAATATTCGTTTGGTCGTGGAATATTCTTTTTGTCGGGAATATTCGTACGACGGCGCAGTTAATTGTGGGTCCCATAACGAAAAACGGTTGGATGAAAGAAAACTACAAAGATTGAGTTTTATAAATAACGGCGTAAATTGTTACCGTTAACACTGTTGGGTTACCTGGTGGTTAAAATACAGTAATACGCGTGGTTGTACAGTAGCACACGGTATTGCACAGTATGGTTGAATTATTGATTCGCACGTAAGAAGGCACTACTCAATAATTGTTACAGTAGTTACTGTTCATTATTTTATTATATTGATTCAATAATTGCGCATTGTTAGTTTATATTATTATTGTTTCAATAATTGTCACTGCACAGTATTTTCCATTATCAGATCAATAATTCATACTATTTGAATAATATTATTAGATAACATTATTGGCAATGTCTAGAAAGTTCTGTCAAGGAGAGGTTAGGTTATCTAATTGCGCGTCAGTAAGGAGAAATCCTTATTGGAAAGCCGCCACTTTCTTGGGAACGGCCTGGTTGTCATAATTTTGATTCTATAATATTATTTAAGAATAATTAATTATTGATTCATATGATAAGGAAATATTTATTTGATGTGTATATAATTGATGGATATATTTATTTTTATGTGGATAAAAATGAAGGAATTAATGTTGAGGTGTTTTATCAGTATTTTGTCGAATTGGAAGAATAAAAAATCATCCGTTTATGGATTTCGGATATTTTCTGTTGGAAATTTTGGAAAAACATTCTTTTACAAAGTTGTAGAGAATTCGATTTCAGGCAGAATGGACATAAAATTCGTATTTTTCTGATAAAGAGTCTATTTTCTATGAATTGTTGAAGTTTCGGAAAATAAAATGAATTTTAAATTGAGCGGGACCCACTATTATTTCAAGCATGTGGGCTGCCAAATTTTTTGGTTCAAAAGAGGTGGGCTGGTCTTGGTTGGTGGGAGTATGTAGAAATGGAGAAAAATGAAAAATAAAATAATATTTTATTATTTTAGTCTCCTTTGGCGTTCTAGCATTTTCCTATAAATAGACGGCTAAGTTAGAATTGAAAATCACACCAGAAACAAGTTTTCTCTCTTTCTCTCTCTATATTATCGAGCGTATTTTTGTGAGTATACTTGTGTGTTGCTATACGGTGCGAGTTTCTGTCAGCACTATACCGAAATTCAGTCAGAAGTACGGTTATTTTGAGGTAATGGATGTTATTTTCTTCTTAAATGATATTATTTTCTTCAATATCATTATGTCAAAATGTTGGTGAACTTTTTTATCAAATTTAGAAATTTTTGTGTCAGAGTTACTATTCACGTATACAGCACTATTCACGAATACGACACTATTCACCGAAAAATAAAATTTTTCCTTTTTGTCCAAAATATCTATTATGGGTATTACTTTTGATTGTATCCATGTTTTGGTCTTTATTGTTAAATTCTGCTTCATATTTGGTTATTATGGAGTATTATTGAATTTGGATATACTGAAATACAAATCCCTAAAATTGTCCTTTTGTTCACTGGATTCGTTTCTTTTAAATATTTTCCATCATCCTCAGTCCTAAATGATGATAATATTAAATATCTTTGGCCTGTAGTGCAAAGATAATGATTACTGATGAATATCTTTGGCCAGTAGTGCAAAGATGACAGGTGTTGAGATGAACATGCCAACCGGTGATATAAATGAATATCTTTGGCCTGTAGTGCAAGATGATTAAAAATGTATATTGATTGTTGTTACAGGGATAAAATATTAATGATGGACTCTTAAATATTAGAAGATAGTAGAATTCATCCTCTACGTGACTCTTCTAATGGATTGTTGTTTCCGCGGTAGTTGTTGATCTAAAACTTGTTGTCTATTGTATTCTATCAGATTTTTCCCTATTGAAGCCTAACGATAATTTGTTGTATATTATCTTAGTCATAATATTCTTTAATGGGCTAGTTGAGCTCACCCTTTTCTTT